>NHQK01000051.1:0-518698 GCA_016864655.1 Phytophthora cactorum
CGCCTGAAACTTTCGAAGTATTGACATCCAGCTCAACTGATTCCACAGCAACGCTGAACTCGAACTCGACATTTCGACATCTCCACGCCACGAGCACGAGCGCTGCACACGGTTCCTTGAACAATGATGAAAAGGTCTCGAGGATCGCCTTCACCCATCGTCTCAGTGTCTTGATCCAATACTAAAGAGAGGCTGGTCCGGTGCACCGCGGTCGTATTTACTCCAGCGGTGACATCGTCCCTCTCTTCCGTCACGATCGTCGAAAGCAAAGAAGTTCATATCGATGGATAGGCCGTCCCGAGAGTACGTGGTGGAGTAGTCACCGACAGACCATCCTCCAACTGCTATTCTCGATGAGATGCCGCTGGGTAGCGCTCGGAACACGCGAATCCTCCCATCGAGTACCAGGTTCATAGGTGCAGTCATTCCGGTACTGAGTGGGAACGCCGCTCGCAATGACATTGAATGTACTGCGCGTTGAGTCACTTTAACGTCAATGCAGCCAAAATTACGGATCAACTGCGTCAAACTAAGCAAAGAAATCGAAAAACTTGCACCTGATTCCACATCCACGACGTGAAGAGACCCAGGCTCTAGAAGCCAACGACGACACCATTTACTCCCCTCCAGGATACGGGCTTGCTGCTGGTGAGAGCCTAGCTCAGACGCGATTATGGTTTCTTGGAGCTGTACCATAAAGACTCGGAAAATACGGTCCACAGCGCCAGTCAGTGAGATCGGTGTCTGGAGATCGAGTAACAGCGCAGAAATCTTTGTTCGAGCCTCTCCAAAGCGGCTCTGTCTGTACGTAATCGACATCATATCGTCCACCAATGCAGGCAGAGTGATAGCTTGGTGAGGACGCAGTGACCAAGTGTTTCCCCCCATCACTTCCCCTAATTGTCATTCAGAATATCCCAAAGATCTACAGTTAATGCCGCGAATTTCTCACGGAGCACTCGTTTGTTCATCCCACCATCTTCAACTTGGCAGGCGACACGGAGACGCTACTGCACAGCCCGAGACCACAACGAGCGTATAAAGAGATACCCACACACTCGAATCGTAGTGTGTTCAAAACTCAGTGAGCCGTGCGCGTGTCTATGGTTCGGTGTCAATTCGAGAATATTTCTCAAGAAAGAGGCGACAAGTTGAGCATTTGATACGAGAGACGGCGCGCGTAATACCGATGCAGCATGCAGCCAGTGTGGACGCACATACGCTGTTAACGAGTCGCTGTTAACACCCAGACCGTCCATTGAAACGTACTCTAGAAAATACCAGAGAATTAGTAGTTGCTGCCCCTTCTCACGGAAACCAGGAGCGGTCGCTTCCACTTCCCGCTGCCAGAAGTCCACGTCTCCCGCAACTTGGCTCGGGGTCGTGAGATTGGCGGCAGGAGTCTGTTTGTCACTTCCATCGTCTCGAATCGTCTGTCTGTTAAGGCTACGAGCAAACGGAGCAGCAATAGCAGAAGGACGAGTTTGTGTCGACTGGAGACGTCCTGGCTGCTGTCTTTGCCGCGTCTCCTGCTCAATCTGTAGTCTTTGTTGAAAGCGCTGTTGCTGTAGCCATTGTTGCTGTTGAAGATGTTGTTGCTGGTGCTCGTGGACTTTCCACGATGCTGACAGTATTTTGGATGACGCTGCTTGCATGTTATCAGCAGTGGACGTGTCGATCGCGGGCAACAGACACCCAGGATTCTTAGAGGAACCACCTGATCGCCGGTACGATACAAGCAAGAAACCGGGCGAGGCCTGTCTTGCTAGCACTACCACGTTGTTGCGCTCAGAGACTTGTTGCTGGTTCTGCTGCGTCATTGGAACATGACCTGGAAGTACTTGGAATACGCACGCCACGAGGTGATGCGTCATCTCACGCTGAGTACGCGTCACGCTGCTGTCGTTACTGTAAAACCACTTGGGGGAGACGCGGTTGTTGAGAATTGCATACACAGGATAAAGTTAAGTATACCTTAACCCCTTGGACGCGGAGGGTTGCGTTAGTCGGTGTCTGGGGGGGTAGTGCTGACGGTTGATCGGCCTCAGCCAGATTTTGGCTGATCCCGCTACACCACACATCCATTGGCTTCAGCTTGTCAGCTGGCAATGTGAAGTTGCACCCATTCGAAGACGTCCCAACGTAGGAGTAGGTCAAATCGATTAAAACTAGTATTCAATAAACAAGTATTCAATAGAGATTTTTTGGAGCGAATCTCGACCCTTACATTCGATTAAAGTTCGCACAATATTACTACATTTTCTCCCATCCCAGACAAAATCTTCAGTGCTTCCCCAATCGTGTGATATCTGTGATTATCTTTACCGGTTTTATTTATTAAAACTCGGTCTAAAACTAGGCGTTGCGTACCGTTTATGGATTTAGGTCACTTCTAAAGAAATGCTCGCAATAGGAAAGCCACTGAGTACGAGGGCGAACCTAATGACCAATACACTAATGTGAAGGTAAGATGTCAAGAACCCACAGAGTTGATCCAAGGGAACAATTAGTTATCGCCCACAGCTCCGGACACCATCGAGCCTCTAAATAGATATAGTGACTCACCATTTTCAAATTTGCTCCATTGGCTGCTTTCTGTTCGAGGTTTTCTATAATACCACAAACAGCGCAATGAGAGTAGAATACACTTCGTAACAATCAGTAACTGGCAGTTGCTCGGGGCCCTTTCCCGCTCGTTCAGCCCACAAACAAACGGAAGCTGCCCAAAAATAAATTAAAAAAATCATTCCCGAATCTGCCCTACACTCTGGCTCCCTCCCTTGCTGATTGGCGCCGCTGACTTGACTTGAAGTTCGTAAACTCGTTTTCTTATCGTCACCCGTGATGACTGGCCCCTTGGGCAGCCGGCAGGTTGACATGATATCGCCGCATCAAGGAGAATCTACGGATGGCCGGAGACAGAGGCCGGGGACGACCGACAAGGCTACCTCTTTGGTAAGAACAGGTGATCCTCATCCAGACAATGGAGCAAGTGCAAAACTGGAATCGGGTGTGACGATAGTGGTGCCTTCACGTACCGGCAAACTCGACAAGTCATCGAGGCCTTGGGTGCAGGTTCTGTGGGGAACACACCTGTTAGATACCCTCGAGCTTACTGCCAGCGCACTAGGTATTTGTTGTGCCAGCGCCCGCTTAGTCAGTGCAGCAGGTGTATCACCGGTAGTATCCCCAGGTACCGCCGCAGCCACGGCAGCTGGTACTGTATGCGTCGCCATGGTAGCATCGCGTACCGAAGAGCAGCCAGAGCAGTGTGACACGACCTCCAGTTGGCGACCACGTAGTCGCACGACAGCCTTTTAATCCAATGTATCTGTGCCGACAGGTGGCCTCGTTGGCTGCAGTTGCCCCGTCGCCTCCAGGTCCTCGGAGCCGGATGCTTCGGAGCCCATATCAACATCAGGGTCCACTTTTGGTTTTGCTGCTGCTTCATTAACAGCAAAATCATAGTTGACCTTCTTATTTTCACCACAATCGCCGAGTTCTATGTCAGATGAGTCCATGAACCTTCATCCCCCGGCCGATGGCATAGGAGTAGCAAGGATCTGACCATACGAGTAAGATCGCAACAAATAGATTTATACAGGAGTTTGTATTGAAAAACATATGAAAGGTGTAAAAAGGTCAGGTTGAAGCTTTCGCAAGATGAACGCTGTGGCATTTCTGTCCGGTGTTGGGGCCACAGGTGCAGAAGAATGTGCGCCGCTATGGGTTGGAGAACTTCACACAGTAGAACGAAGATTTTGTGTTGCATTCGCCGCAGAGGCGCTGTGCTCGCGTACCTCTTTATCGAGCTGATGCGTACTGAGGGAGTTCAATGAGGGCTTTGAGGTGGTGAGAGTTGGACTCGTCGAAGTATTCACCATCAACATCCATTGTTGACACCCACTGCGTCTTGTCCTAGGTACAGGATGGTCATTGTAGATGAGTGGTAGGCCAGCTGAGAAACAAAGTCACGAAAGTCTAGTGTAGCTACATGGGTCATATCGTAGCGGCAAGCCAGATAGGCTTCCACGACTACCATGCCCAATATCGTGCTAAATAATCTGTGCTTCCAGTTTCGTGTGATCCACTGTGACGAGCTTGCTCCAGGTGCGCTGGAACTACCTTACAGCGACCGGCGTTGTACTTCGAACTAAAGCAGCGGTAGCATGGAATGCGCATGTTCGTTTGAAAGTGATGAATCATCGCGGCCGTGCCTTCGAGGGAGGTGCCTCCACATCCAAAATTTCACATTGCGCAATGACAGACATTGCCGTGGTGATGTCAATCACCGAGAGGAATGTATCACCTAGCACTGTTGCTTAAGTTGAGCCGGCGAAAAGGTGTCGACTTCAGTATTGGCAGCGTTGCGATTGGTGTCAGCCAGCTCCATCGTCCCGGTCTGGATCATAGTGGTGCCAACCCAGAGCGGAGCAAGCTGCTGCGAGTAAAATACCGCTGTTCGTGTGTGGCAACCGTCGAACGACAGACGCTTCACGTCCCTTGCCATCATGGACACCATCGGTACACCGTAGTTGACACCAGTTTTAGCCTGGAAGATCTTTTCCAGTATGTCACGTGCGCCGGAGGCTTACCCAATTTGACCCCAGCGGAGACATCCGCAGTAAGGTTGTAGTCCACATGTGTTCGATGGAAATCTTCGATAATGACAAGGTGGAGTACCGAGAAGGCCGCCTTCAAAAGATAGGGCTGTTGTCGGAGCTTTATCTCTTTCCTCAAGTAGACCAGGAGGGCCTGTTCCTCCAGGGAGGACATCTTCCTGAGATAAAGATCGTCATGAACCTTGGTCGCAGTCTGATCAGCCTCCACCACCCGCAACTGCTCGTCTGGGGGAAAAGGACCCTCTCGCCCACCAATACCTAGTGCGCTCGGCAGTAAGCTTGAGGGTATCTAACGGATGTGTTCCCCACAGAACCTGCACCCAAGGCCTCGATGACTTGTCGAGTTTGCCGGTACGTGAAGGCACCACTATCGTCACACCCGATTCCAGTTTTGCACTTGCTCCATTGTCTGGATGAGGATCACCTGTTCTTACCAAAGAGGCAGCCTTGTCGGTCATCCCCGGCCTCTGTCTCCGGCCATCCGTAGATTCTCCTTGATGCGGCGATATCATGTCAACCTGCCGGCTGCCCAAGGGGCCAGTCATCACGGGTGACGATAAGAAAACGAGTTTACGAACTTCAAGTCAAGTCAGCGGCGCCAATCAGCAAGGGAGGGAGCCAGAGTGTAGGGCAGATTCGGGAATGATTTTTTTAATTTATTTTTGGGCAGCTTCCGTTTGTTTGTGGGCTGAACGAGCGGGAAAGGGCCCCGAGCAACTGCCAGTTACTGATTGTTACGAAGTGTATTCTACTCTCATTGCGCTGTTTGTGGTATTATAGAAAACCTCGAACAGAAAGCAGCCAATGGAGCAAATTTGAAAATGGTGAGTCACTATATCTATTTAGAGGCTCGATGGTGTCCGGAGCTGTGGGCGATAACTAATTGTTCCCTTGGATCAACTCTGTGGGTTCTTGACATCTTACCTTCACATTAGTGTATTAGTCATTAGGTTCGCCCTCGTACTCAGTGGCTTTCCTATTGCGAGCATTTCTTTAGAAGTGACCTAAATCCATAAACGGTACGCAACGCCTAGTTTTAGACCGAGTTTTAATAAATAAAACCGGTAAAGATAATCACAGATATCACACGATTGGGGAAGCACTGAAGATTTTGTCTGGGATGGGAGAAAATGTAGTAATATTGTGCGAACTTTAATCGAATGTAAGGGTCGAGATTCGCTCCAAAAAATCTCTATTGAATACTTGTTTATTGAATACTAGTTTTAATCGATTTGACCTACTCCTACGTTGGGACGTCTTCGAATGGGTGCAACTTCACATTGCCAGCTGACAAGCTGAAGCCAATGGATGTGTGGTGTAGCGGGATCAGCCAAAATCTGGCTGAGGCCGATCAACCGTCAGCACTACCCCCAGACACCGACTAACGCAACCCTCCGCGTCCAAGGGGTTAAGGTATACTTAACTTTATCCTGTGTATGCAATTCTCAACAACCGCGTCTCCCCCAAGTGGTTTTACAGTAACGACAGCAGCGTGACGCGTACTCAGCGTGAGATGACGCATCACCTCGTGGCGTGCGTATTCCAAGTACTTCCAGGTCATGTTCCAATGACGCAGCAGAACCAGCAACAAGTCTCTGAGCGCAACAACGTGGTAGTGCTAGCAAGACAGGCCTCGCCCGGTTTCTTGCTTGTATCGTACCGGCGATCAGGTGGTTCCTCTAAGAATCCTGGGTGTCTGTTGCCCGCGATCGACACGTCCACTGCTGATAACATGCAAGCAGCGTCATCCAAAATACTGTCAGCATCGTGGAAAGTCCACGAGCACCAGCAACAACATCTTCAACAGCAACAATGGCTACAGCAACAGCGCTTTCAACAAAGACTACAGATTGAGCAGGAGACGCGGCAAAGACAGCAGCCAGGACGTCTCCAGTCGACACAAACTCGTCCTTCTGCTATTGCTGCTCCGTTTGCTCGTAGCCTTAACAGACAGACGATTCGAGACGATGGAAGTGACAAACAGACTCCTGCCGCCAATCTCACGACCCCGAGCCAAGTTGCGGGAGACGTGGACTTCTGGCAGCGGGAAGTGGAAGCGACCGCTCCTGGTTTCCGTGAGAAGGGGCAGCAACTACTAATTCTCTGGTATTTTCTAGAGTACGTTTCAATGGACGGTCTGGGTGTTAACAGCGACTCGTTAACAGCGTATGTGCGTCCACACTGGCTGCATGCTGCATCGGTATTACGCGCGCCGTCTCTCGTATCAAATGCTCAACTTGTCGCCTCTTTCTTGAGAAATATTCTCGAATTGACACCGAACCATAGACACGCGCACGGCTCACTGAGTTTTGAACACACTACGATTCGAGTGTGTGGGTATCTCTTTATACGCTCGTTGTGGTCTCGGGCTGTGCAGTAGCGTCTCCGTGTCGCCTGCCAAGTTGAAGATGGTGGGATGAACAAACGAGTGCTCCGTGAGAAATTCGCGGCATTAACTGTAGATCTTTGGGATATTCTGAATGACAATTAGGGGAAGTGATGGGGGGAAACACTTGGTCACTGCGTCCTCACCAAGCTATCACTCTGCCTGCATTGGTGGACGATATGATGTCGATTACGTACAGACAGAGCCGCTTTGGAGAGGCTCGAACAAAGATTTCTGCGCTGTTACTCGATCTCCAGACACCGATCTCACTGACTGGCGCTGTGGACCGTATTTTCCGAGTCTTTATGGTACAGCTCCAAGAAACCATAATCGCGTCTGAGCTAGGCTCTCACCAGCAGCAAGCCCGTATCCTGGAGGGGAGTAAATGGTGTCGTCGTTGGCTTCTAGAGCCTGGGTCTCTTCACGTCGTGGATGTGGAATCAGGTGCAAGTTTTTCGATTTCTTTGCTTAGTTTGACGCAGTTGATCCGTAATTTTGGCTGCATTGACGTTAAAGTGACTCAACGCGCAGTACATTCAATGTCATTGCGAGCGGCGTTCCCACTCAGTACCGGAATGACTGCACCTATGAACCTGGTACTCGATGGGAGGATTCGCGTGTTCCGAGCGCTACCCAGCGGCATCTCATCGAGAATAGCAGTTGGAGGATGGTCTGTCGGTGACTACTCCACCACGTACTCTCGGGACGGCCTATCCATCGATATGAACTTCTTTGCTTTCGACGATCGTGACGGAAGGAGGGACGATGTCACCGCTGGAGTAAATACGACCGCGGTGCACCGGACCAGCCTCTCTTTAGTATTGGATCAAGACACTGAGACGATGGGTGAAGGCGATCCTCGAGACCTTTTCATCATTGTTCAAGGAACCGTGTGCAGCGCTCGTGCTCGTGGCGTGGAGATGTCGGAAATGTCGAGTTCGAGTTCAGCGGTGCTGTGGAATCAGTTGAGCTGGATGTCAATACTCGAAGTTCAGGCGGGCTACGTCGCACTCTGACGTGAGGCTTGGAGTTACACTTCGTATAAACGTTTTACTACCTAAAGGGGATATTATAATAAAGGTAAAGTTGCCCCTATTTCGTCTCCTGTGAAGAGATGTCTACAAATAACGCGCATTGAACACGCTTTGCTGGTAAAACCGCCAGCCCTGAATATCCCAGCGAGATTTAAGCAGAATAGTCCTGCAGCATCCGAGAAAACATGATGGCCAAACATGTATTACTGGGCATTGCAACAAGTTAAAGAGGTGACAGCTCCTACTGCAACTACCTTGGTAGTCTGCAGTATGTATTGCAATACTGGTTGTCGCTGCCACCACCTCAGCGTTTCCAGGGAATCGGGTATGCTTGGGAAACAGGATTTTTCTTGAAGTTGACAGGTGCCAACCGGACTCAGCTAACAGTGTCAGTGACACAGATGCCCGGAGTGACGTGCTGTTTGACACATTCTTCTAATGCTTCGCGAAAAAAGCGCGATAGCATACCCTATTTTATCAATATGTACAAAACCAGTTGTGTTTTAAAACAAACTTGTTTTGTACGTATTGATAAAATATTGTTTTAAAACGCAAAATAATATTAAAACACACCATATACATTAAATACTAGTAGTAAGGTAGCGCGCCAGTTTAAGCGATAATGATCAGTTTAGTAGAGCCAATAAAAGCACAGTATTTTCGCTTTCATCGCAATGATTGGTTAAATGCTTTCAAATACAGTCGGCATTTCAATACAAACTCTCTAATAAAAAAATCTCTCCTAAACTGCCCCCCCCCCAAATCGGAGGTGCTTTTTTTCACTGGCTTTGTTTTCATTTCCCTTATGATGAATTCTATTGGTTATAACCCCACGGAACCGCCGAAATCGGTGTCTTTTGTCTCATGCCAAGCACATCGCCATACGCCAAAAGTTGACGCTGATATGATAAACGAAAATAACCCTTTCGACATCTCTCTTAAACTGGTGCCGTACCTTACAGAACTTTGAAAAAGGACTTCGAGATCGCTGTAAAATAAGTACGGCCATATTCAACGCGGCTGCAATACTTATTGCAATACCCAAGAGCGTTTGCAACAAGATTGCTTCGCTTTGGCTGGGAAACCATTTTTCTGAAGAGGATACTAGTATCAAAATTATCCGTGCAAAAAATAAAATGAAAAACGGGAAACAGCTCTGACCCAGCTTACAACCCTGACTACATGTAATTTGTTCCCTAACAAACAATAGAGATGCGTTTTGTAACAAATTCGCACTGCGTCTTCGGGTTCAACAGTGCCGTAGCTAGCCACAAAAGGTAGAAGACACGTTGTTATGTCTACATGGCTACGAACTGACGAATCCATTTCAATGGGGCATCAATGTAGTGCTCCTAGTTTAATTGTTGCGACGGGTACCGAAAAATTACACTCATGGTTGCCTTGTTAACTATAAAAACGTTCGAGACTGCTAAGCTCCAAAGATTAGCAGATTCTAGTATGTTCTCGTGTGGGCATACTGTATCTACCTCATCGAGTGCTTTGACGAAAAATGGGTTCTACAAGAGTCGAGCACATCACATCTTTTATCGGCAGCTCTGCCAGCTTATTACACAGCATACCATTGCTTTAATGTACGGCCTACAGTTTCAAAGAGCGTGTGTGTTCACACCGGGCAACCGGTATTCATTGATCTCATGATGTAAACGGAAAGTTACCTGTACCCAGGAATACATTTGGAGACGAATTAAAGTTTCTGGGGTTGTCCTACCAGCAAGCTGGTCTCCCAGGATAAGGTACTAGTATTGCAAAATTCCAATACTAGCCATACATATTTGGCCATCCTGACTACGAGAAAGCGCGTGACAAGGTGATATATACCGCTTTCCACTCCCACAATGCTGCCCACTCGACCTCGCTCCAGGTCGCAGCTCGATCCACTGCTGATCTCTCGGAAAGTTTAAATCCATTTCTACACTCGTTTATCGGTATCGATAGCGTTGATCCGTGCACGGTTCCGTGAGCAAAAGCAAATAGGTCCCTCTGAACAGTAGATCCCGTGACTTCTATGTTGAACTCCTGTTCCAGTCGAATCAACAAGCTCACTCGACGCAGCTTCACAATCCCATCTGAAGCTGAACGTCTCAAGTTAATCGGCTGAGCATCACCAATTGTAAATCCGTTGCTCGTAGATTCAGCAAAGCTGAAAAGGTTAACCTCCAATGAACGTCCGTCTTCAGCAAAAGCAGCAGTGTAGTCGCCAATCGACCAGCCTCCTGTCGTGGCGATCATTGACGAAATACCACTGGGTAATACACGAAACACGCGCAGTTTTCCATCCAATACAAGCGTAATACAAGCCGAGGCTGACATTGACACGGCAGATCGCACCGACAGCCCAGACGCGTCATCTTCGACGGTAAAATCCAAACAGCCGAATTCAGAAATGAGTTGCATAGCGTCCACTAGACGCATCTCGTGACGATCATCTTTAGGAAAGCCTGATAATAATTCAAAAAGCTGAACTGATCCAGGTCCCAAAAGCCAGCGCCGGTTCCAGATTAAATCATTAACTCCAAGTCGACGTGAGTTTCTGTATCGAGTAACAGATGCGATCATTCCTTCCCTTGCCAAAGCCGTAAACGCTTGGAACGCACAATTTAAAGTGTCGGATAGAGAACCGGCTGGTCGCTGGTCCATGAGCAACGCCACAAATCCCACTCGGAGATGACGGAAACGGGGTTGAATGTACACGAGCGACAGCACTTCGTCTACTAGTGTAGGTATAGAAGCATGCTGATTCCCTCGCGTAAATGAGCCCGACTCAGCCAACACTTCATGTAAGATGCCACCGAGAGCATCGTACACATCCGAAATTAGCAGCAGGAACCGCTCTTGAAGCTGTGGTTTGCTTGTTTTATCTTCATTCCTAGTAGATGCAGACAGCACAAGGCGTTGAACGGTATGGGACGACAGCGCGCGTAGAAATAGATGCGCGGTTACACGAATAATAGTGCATTCGCGATCCATGTAAGTAGCTGAGCTGTGCTTGAAGATGCTGCTCAGCAAAGAACCGACGGCGTAGTGGAGTGGACTGGCGTTCGGCGAACGAAAAGAAGCCGCAGCTTGTAAGCAAAAAGAACGCACTTGCGTACTGGCTGCCTCGGTAAACTTGAGATCCCTGAGCGAATGACTTTGGAGGAATCGCCATAAAATCAGTAGATTCTGACCCTTTTCTCGAAAGCCACAGTTAATCGCCGCCAATCTATACTGCCATAAGTACTTATCTTCAGTACCGCCACGTAATGCAAAAGGCCGATCTGTTATCGAACTGTTTCTGTTGTTTCTCCCCTTGTCCTTGCTGAAACCTGTAAGTATTGGCGTGAATCTCCTCATTCGTCCGAGTCGAAGGCTCAGCGGAGGCCCAACCGACTGAATCAATTTCCATTTCACTCGCAGGCGAGGGAAAAAACACCAGGCGAATCGAAATCAACAGCTGTAAACTTGGTACTGGAGGCCACGTCGATGGCAGGCAGATCACATCCAGCGCCGCTGCCATTATTGCCAGATCGTCGGTAAGAAATGAGTGAAAACCCTGGTGATTCATGGCGAGCGAGTACAGCCACGTCAATGTCCCTAGGCTGTGATCTGGTTCCTGTAAGCTGACAAATGTAGACGACCAGGTGGTGCGTCATCTCTCGCTTGGTCCTGGTGACGCTGCTATCGTAGCTGTAGAGCCACTTGGGGAAGCGGTGGTTGTTGAGCACAAACAGGACACCATTCTACCGATCCGATCGATGCACCGAAAGTCGGACGACGTCAAAAGCGACTGCACAGCGTTAGTAAACAGCTTTATCCTGTAAAAATGGTGATAACGAACCTTGTAAGTCTGCTTCGACTCGCCTTCTCTGTCTGCGCGAATCCAGACGCTCTGCGTCGCCTTCCGGGTGTCCGTGGCTCCGGCAGTGAGACGACTTCTCCTGGTCGTGATCTGTGCTCGTTTTTCTCGTCCATCGCCTCACCATTGGCCAGGTTCATCGGCCAGAGAGGAATTCCTCGTGAAGGCTTGAAGCAAGCGCAGACTAGCAGGTTCCTCTGACTAGCAGCAGACACAGTCGCCTACCTACGAGTGTCCACGAACCTTAACGCCGCGCTCTCGATTGCTCCTGAGTCATCAGAACGTGTCAAGAGTTCTATGCGCATCTCATTGTGGACGCAGCGTTACGCCTACCTGGCGTAGTAGCGTCGAAAAAGCGGGTGGTCGTCCTCACTGCAACTGATGCGCATGTACCGGCACGAGACCACGCGGGCCATCGGTTTGTTCTACCGTGTAAGGTAGGATGAGTGAGCCTTGAGAGGGGGGAGCGGAGGACCGAGAAAGCTACACTCGAGTGACACCCAAGCGAAATAAAACTACCATCGGGTCCCACGCAACTTCAAAACGGGACGAGTCTGGTGCTAGAAAAGCTGCTGGGAGATCCAAAACAACTTACTTGAACTATGTAAAGTCTCTTGTATAGAGGTAAACACAGTAAAATGTATGCCAGTCTAAAACACAATATTTTGCTTCAGAATTCCCTCTTTGTAAGGCACCACAGCCATCGGCACGGCATAGCCTTGCCACCGTCAGCCCGACGTAAGAATAGCCTCACTTGTTCTTCTTCGGCGTCAATGGAGCCCGCCTTGTCCTTGAGCTTTGTACTGCTGTCCCTATTTACAGGGAGCAGCTCTATGTTTGAGGTTTAAATTGCTGACTAAATACGGAAATGCTGCCAGTGCAACACAAAAGAAGCCCATTTGGCGAAAAACCGGTACACAGATTTGCAACGTGGAAACAGGTTTGTGAATATTCTGGGCCAGTCTGGGTGAGGTTTCAACGACGCTGGACCTGATGTTGCTGCACGGGGCCGCACACTCGACTCATGTACGACTTCTGGGCGTGCAGTGGTCATCCGTTTTGTTTATTACTACGTAGTATATAGTTTCCCATACTAGTATTAATACCTTCGATCGACTAAAGAATAGCAAGGCGAGGACAACATGAGATGGAATTCTTTAACAGTAGGCTTCCGTCGAATGAGTACAGCATTTTCGTGACTCTACTGCTTCTTCTTCTTCTTCTTATACGGAATATGAGAGTTCATCGGAGACTATAGGCCACAACCAATAAATGAAGACAATATTGAAGGGTAGCTTGTTGAATCGGTCACACCGGGTGTATAACGAACGGAACCTTGTAATCTAGAATTCCAGAATTCTCGAATGACGTCCATTGTTTTGGGTTGGCTGTGTCAGGTATGACAATTCCGACGAGACAACTTAAACAAATATCTAAGAAAAAAAACCTATAGCGACGGTGGACGGCGCCGACTCAAATGAAACAATTTGGTTGAGCGCGGAAGAACGCACACCACCTGATTGACAACTGTTGCTTGAGACCGACGCTACAGAGTATGTCTGCAGGTTTTGGCAATTAGGCGAGTATGCACTCTATAGAGTAAGCACTCTTAGATTGCTTTAATAAAAGGCACTTTCTGATAATACTCTCTTTTTGAGAGAGTGATTATAAGAAATTGCCTTATTTACGCGTCAGAACCCCTTACCCTTTTTTTGAACGCCGACTAACCCTGCTAAAAATTACCGTTGGACTAACTGGACTGCTCGTCGCTGTAAGTGGGACGCGATCTGGTAGTATTTTTCCACTCCCGCCCCGCTACTGGCCTTGAAATCTCCGTTGCGTCGTCAAGAGGCGAGATTTACAAGGACGAGCGAGACCAGATACTCGAAGAATGGTCCGCGTTGTGTCGTGCCACTTCTTGCGCCTGAGCTGCAGTGAAGACGACCACCCGCTCTTCCGCCGCTACTACGCCAGGTAGGACGCCATCTTCCTTCGTGACTGATACATGTCCTAGTACAAGGCTAATGTAGGTACTGACTTTTGCAGGAGTAACCGAGAACGAGGCATCAAGGTACGAGTGGACCACTTTAATATTCTTGGTACACAGACCACAGACTAACTACGTGTGGCCTGGTTTCATACTAGCTCCTGCGGTGCTTCCCGCATTGCTGTCCGGAGCATGTGCAGCGCTGTTATTGCGGCACTTCCATCCACGTCCAGGTGACGTTCGCATCTATTCTGCCTCCTGCCGTTCAGGGGAATCTATTGGTCTGTGCTCGCTTCGAGCCATCGAGGGTAGTCCCACTTTGGCCCAATAATATAGCGGATGCGCCCGAGAATGATGCCACCCAGGAGAACGAGCGCAAATTGCAGCCTGGTGAGATTGTGGCTCTACCCGCGAGTCTCTTGGCTGCGGGCAAGCGTAAAGTGAACCAGACGGTGTGGATCCGAGCTGACAGAGAAGGAGAAGTGAAGCAAAAGACGCTCCCACAGGTTAGCAGCTTTCTATATTATCTTATCCCAGCGACTTGGCAGGATCCCAAACGAACTGCACTTTAATTTATGTTGTTCTTACGTGGTAATGACTTGGGCGGGATGCACTATAGAACACCGTTTTATACGTGCTCAACAACCACCGCTTCCCCAAGTGGCTTTACAGTTACGACAGCAGCGTCGCCAGGACACAGCGAGAGATGACGCACCATCTAGTCGTCTACGTCTTCCAGCTCATAGGCAGCAGCTCGCAATCAGAAGAGATTGAAGCGGCTGTACTCGCTCGCCATGAATCAGCAGGGTTTTCTCTAGTTTCTTACCGACGATCAGGTAACAATAGCGGCGA
This sequence comes from Phytophthora cactorum, assembly GCA_016864655.1. Taxonomy (NCBI): domain Eukaryota; phylum Oomycota; class Peronosporomycetes; order Peronosporales; family Peronosporaceae; genus Phytophthora; species Phytophthora cactorum. The sequence goes on from NHQK01000051.1 coordinate 14,738, forward strand.
AGCTGGCTGTGATCTGCCTGCTATCAACGAGGTATCCAGTACCACGTTCGCGGCTGTTGAGGTCGATGTACCAACGTTCGCTTCAACTTCTGACGCTATGGAAGTGGATTCGGTCGCTCCGTCAACGCCTCCAGGCTCGATTTCGAACTTTGAATCCAAGCCTGAAGCTGGGGTAGCGTATCTATCAGCTTTTGCTTCAGCAAGGACTACCGCTGCTCCTCAATTCGCGGCTGGTGACAGTGACGCAGCCTTTTGGGTTTACGACGTCCGTGTTCATCGATCGGGCTTGGCTGAAAAGGCAAAACACCTGCTGATTCTGTGGCACTTCCTTGGCTACGTGACCCTGTCCGATGCTGGGGTCACGTCGGACACACTAAACGCGCAGATCCAATCTCACTGGCTGCGTGCAGCTGGAGTTCTCCAAGCTTCATCAGGTGCACGAAGTTCGGGCCAAACGTCGCAGTTGGAGGGCGTCATGAGCTCATTCCTGCTCAGCCTTTGCAGGGGTACGCACGCATTTGCACTGCATCAGACCGCCACGCGCGAGCAAGTAGCGGTCCAGGCAACCGCTCATCTTCTTCTTCGTGCCTTGTCGTCACGAGCCGCCCAGTACGCGTTCCAATCGGCATTTACACTCGAAGCGGGAGGTATGGACAAACGACATGTTCGAGAGCGATTCATCGTTCTGGTGTTAGACCTCTACGATATACTGAGCGATCTATGTCGGTTGGGTTCTCCTGACGTAGCCTCAGTGCTCGCAGGAGATCGCATCTCACTTCCAGCACTGGTGGACGAAGTGGTTTCAGTAATCTACACACAGAGACAATTTACTGGACTTCAAAGCGAGGTCTCTGGGTTGTTAAGGGGGCAGTTTGGAACGATAGAGCGGCTCTTTGGTTGTTTTACAGCCCAGCTGCAAGAGTCCATCTTCAATGCTCAAAGTGGTCCAGATCCTTTCTTCCAGTTGACAGGAAGTGGCAATGGGTGGAGCCGCGAGTGGCTGCTAGATCCCGGATCGATTCAAGTAACCAGTATCCCACAAGGTCATAAATTATCCGTTGAGCCATCGCTGGTGGAATTCTTGCGGTGGATTTACGAGTTCGCCTGCATTGAGGTGGATATTAACGAAGGTGGCTCAAGGTTGATGGTTCGCTCCGTACTGCCGATGATAAATGCGATGGCACCCACCGAGTTCCTCTTGGATGGCCGGCTGCGAGCTTTCCGATCCACACCAAGCGGAATTTCATCGATGCTGCCAACACCCGGAGGATGGTCGTTTGGAGATTACGCGGCGAGCTTCTCAGGTCAGGCAAACGACCTTAAAGTTGATTTTTACGGTCGTAGAGATAACGTTTTAGATGCAAGTTTCGATGATCAAGTTCGTCGTAGTGGGCAGCTTGAGAACAGCTCGACCGTGTGCTGGATCAGCATGACATTCGCATTGGAAGAACACTTACAGGTTGGGAATTATACGCCCGACGGACGAGATCTCTTTCTCTTCTTCCGCGGAGTTGTCGCCCGGGCAACGTACGACCCCGCGACTCCGTGGAATTCTCAGCCAAAGCTCTCTGATGAATCTTCTGCGAGCCGATCTGTCGTACTTCGAGAGTTGCAGTGGACAGCGGAGCTCGAGATTCAAGGGGGCTACGTCGCCGTCCCAACCTGATCCATCAAAGTAAGGCGGTAATTGTGCAGCCGCTTCTCCAACTTAGCGGACAGGTCTTCGCAGTTAACCTGTTTTTATGAGGAAATACTGTAAAACGTTTACGTCCAGACGGTACACGTCGACCAACGATAATTTATATTACTTGAAGTAATTTGTATTCACGCTACTCATCTTTGACGCAGCTGGTGCTATCCACCGTCGTCGCCTATCTATCAGATTAACCCCATTTGGTGGACACTATTGGTATCTTGCCCAACCAAATGGATCCCTGTTTCTTACCCTTGCAAGGGTTAAACCTGAACGTACAGTGCGCAAAAGCAGTAGAGACGCAACTTTGCTCGAAACTCTTGTGCGGTCAAATACCTCGATGTATTCCCGAGCGACTCTGCAATCCTCGCTTTTATCGAGATAACGCACATAAAAAACAAGAACAAACATGAGAAATCGCATGTTTATTCGCTGTACACGAAAAGACATCACATTTTGAGGCTTGCTCTCCGTGCACGTGGCAGTACAGTAGCATCCCGTCGTCTTGAATTAACCGTATAACGTGGTAACGTCGTTGTCAACCCGTGGTTCACGTAATTCAATCAACTGTCCCCAGTAGAAATTCGATGGCAATAATATATATATATTTGGACGCTGATTTGATCATCATAAGTTTCCAAGTTGGAAATATATCGCACTTGCTGGAAATACGGTAGCAATGTGGGTTCATGTGGATTGTCGATCTACAGATCGTCTTTCCGTTTTGCTGTAGCTGCCTTGGTCCGTGAAGATGAACGCTCAAATACTCAGCAGCTGCGTAATAGAAACCGGTCCATGTCAAATCAAGTCATAATGTCCATCTCGAACGTGTCAAATCAAGTCATAATGTCCATCTCGAATGCGTCAAATTAAGTCACAATGACACACTTTTCGATTCAACGAGCTGAACAGTATTTGCAGTGGTAGTGCGGCTTGTGTGCGTATTCAGGGATCCACTTCACTCTGGATAAACGTTGTTTTACCCTATAACGTGAGTGGAAGACAAAGACACTGTGAATCTCTCGGTCTTTCGTATACCCCGCGGTCGTGTCGAGCCATTGATCAGCTGCAGCCAATGGGTTGAAATGCAGCCCTCCACAACAATAAGCATACATATCGCACACCGAAAGGCAGCTATCGATTTCCCCCCTTGGGTGATCCATGACCGAAAAGAATCCCAGTCGGCGATACACTGAGCCTGGTTTCCGAAACAATCGCGTCTGGGCGTTCCACACTACAGCTCTCAACTTGCAACACCCCCACATCGAAATGATTCCTCTGGTCACATCGTTGTCAACACAAAGTTCACAACTACGTAAAGTAAATCGAAAGAATTGACTCTCCACTCCCGTTCCGAAGGGTTGATTTGATCATCTTGCGGACATATTTCTTGCGTCACGATGAAAATATACCACACATTTTTCTTGGACAGCCACTTACAACAACGCAAAAAATACGGTAGCAGCGTGAATTCATGTGCCTCCGATTTTATTTTCCATCTTCGGCATAACTTGCTCCGGTTACAGCTTCTGCTCCTGGTCTGTGAGGACGAGCGCTCAAGTACAAACAGCAAGCATATACTCGGCAACCAGCGGAATCTTGGCGCATAACACAGCAACGATATTCTCGGAATGATACATCTTGTACACGTGTCAAATCAACCAGCGAATTCTCTCAAGCGCGGTAAATTTCCAAGTTGTAATCGCTCAATTCAACTGCTGCAAACCGCTCATAAATCGCGAACGGTATCTGTACGAGGTGGTTTGCGGAGTGCACGTGTTTATGCTGGGACTCACATCACTCTGCTAACCGTTGCTGGCCTTGTAGCGTGAGCGAAAACACACTTAATCTGGTTTCTCGGTCTGTTGACGCACCCGTTCTTCTGGCGGCTTCGATAGACAACATGTGCGCCAGCTACAACCAGGATACGCGGACTTCACGAAACACGCGCACACGTCCAGTGTAGACGGCGACACAGAACGAGCCACATCATTGACTTCTTTAACCAACGCACCAGCACTGCCAAACTACGCCTACAAAACCGTCTAGCTGCGATTGGTGTCGGTTCCAGGCGTTATACGTTCTCACCAAAACGTTCTTTTAGACTGGGTGCTACGAAAGCGCCAGCCTCTGCTTCTGGGATATTTGTTGCAGTTGCGCTGGTATTGTCAAACGTATACACCATTTCTTGATCAAATCTTGATAAAATCAAAATGAGAAAATCCAAGAGAAGGACGAAATGGCCCGTCTAAAGTGAGATTTGAAACACCATAGGCTCTATGATAGAGCCGACAAGTCAGCGGCTTTGTACACAATACAGACAATGCGCTCGACCGTGATATTAATAGCTGCGGGAACCACCATATTATCACAATCTGGAGTTAGCACAATCCAGAGTGTACCAGTCTGATGGTACAATGTGATCGCTGGCCACTGGGGCTCGGCTTGTATGCAAGCCGGGCGGTTTGAACGGTGTGATTCGAGCGCTGCGATTCGTTTTCACGAATTAGTGACTGTGAGTACGCGCTGGACGCGTTCGTAGATCCATGGCTAGCCGTGCTTGATAAGTGGAGGATGCCCGTCAACCAGATTTGCTCTCACTTCTACAAACTCAACACCAAGGCCACAATGCAGTCGACCACTCTTTCCCCAACCCCCGCAATAAGCTGTACAACGCACAGCAGCTACATACATGCCGCCACCACGCCAAGAACTCGTCGATCAACCAAACAAGGCTGCAAGCAGAAAAAGTCAATGCTGGACTTCATTGGCCACCTTTCTGGATATGGTTGATTTCCATGGATTAACTACCTTCGATGAGTGATAGTACAGATTTTCATATCACTAGCCACTAACGAGAGGATGGATGACCTGAGTTTGTGAACCGATCATCGGGAACCCACCTTCTATCCCTGTCTGGAGTGCATTTCTATTTGCATTATTTAGGATATCACTCGTCTGTATTAACCACAGAAGGCGATGGGATGATCAGTCTATACGCGATTGCAGGTTTTCTCACTTTGATTTTAGCATTTCTCATTCCGATCGGAGAAATTCTCAATTTGATCGAGAAATGGTGCACGGAACGACGCAAAGATTGCCGTTTCTAAAATGTCTTAAAACTCATTCAAATGCTCCAGCAAATTTCAACTTCTACGGCTGCTTCAACAAAACACTTTTCTGTGCAAGTGTTTGTTTCAGTCATCCGTCTTTTCGTCAAGTAAAGAAAACACTTTTTCAGAAAAAACTTTTGAATGAAACTGATGCAAATATTGTTTCAATCATAAAATACTTGCCGAGCTGCGCGGCGATGTTTGCGCTATCTTTGCAGAACTTATGGTGGATAACTCGCACAACATGTTGGTGGAGAGATGTCGATCCTTATTCGATCGGAGTTGTGGGCGTTGGGATTACGTGTTGCGTTAAAAAACCATGATCTTGGGTTGGAGCAATACTCGGAAGTAGCCACGCGACGAATTGCGCATCTTGATGATAGTGGGAGGACAAAAGAGAAAGTGACGATTGGTGAAATATCGAGCAAAGTCTTTAGTGTTTATGATTTACGTGCGAAAGGAAAGTAGGGTACTCTGCTACCATTATAGCAGCAACAACGGGTAAAACTCGAGAGAAGTTTCAGTTTCCTGTGGGGCAAGACATGGCTTCATGTACGCCTTCCGAACGTTTGATGACTCCATGAGCACCTGCTGACTGGTGAACCGTGTCCTGCTCTCCATGGCGTAGTCAAGTCGATCTATATCCCGATAATGTATCGCGCACGCTCAAGGTCCTTGATCCAAAATGGCAGCCTTCACTGAAGTGATAGTTGCCTTATCATTGGATGCGTTCAGCATGTCGTCGACGTAGAGACACCTGTCGTCTCCTTCGCCTTTCGTGTAGATGTATGGTCAGCATCGGGTGTCTTAAACTCCATGCCCTTGGGATGGTTGTCGATGGACACGAGACGCTTGCTTGGAGTCTATTTGGGCTCTGAAGCAACAGACACACGGCGTCGTCTTTGCCTTAAGCTGTGGCCAAAGCGAGCTGATCCCGGTCCTTTAGGTAACAGGTAGATCTCCCCATCGAGCTTGGCGTACCGGAATACTGTGTCGACGTCGCACTGCTCGAACTCGAATTCGTCAGCAGCGCATTTTGCTCGCTTGGCGTACTGTACTACTTGGGCCAATAACTGATACGGAACTCGCAAGGACCTACATCTGAGCCATGGCGCTACCAGGTTGAACCACAAGGGGGTTCGGCTGTGCGGGGGATGATTATCGAGGTTCTGACGCTGGGTTTGGCCAGACGGCAAGAACCAATGGTGTGCTATGATTACGGACCGCTTGCACTAAGTCCCTATGAGATGGGCAAACGAAGCCAAGAGGCCGGACGATTCGACGTTGCACCACGAGAGCGTGATCGAAGCCGATCACCACCTCGCCACTTCAATCGAGGATGGTCTCCCCCGCGGGGAAGGGGTCGTTCACCGTCACCGCGAGGAAGTGGTCGTTCGCCGTCACCGCGTGGGCGCGATGACAGGCTGAGCCGCTATGGACCACCGCCATCGCAGCAACCGTGGTGTGATGAACGATTGAGCCGCCATGGACCTCAACCTTTGCAGCATCACCAGTCGCGTGATGGCCCACCGCGTGGGTGTGGACCGTCACCACGTCGTTATAATTTCCTAGGGCGGAACAGGTCGTCGTGACGTAGAGACTACTCACCACGTCGATTTGCTGATCGACGTGACAACGGAGCACCAGATTATCGTCAAGTGAGTGCTGTGAACCAGACTCAAGGTATGCAACATGTTGACTCTAAATTTGTGGAGTGGATCCTTCAATCGGGATCCCAGGTCAATGTCTGTGGTGACCTGGCATTGTTCACTACCATAAAGGAAGACCAAACTAGCCAGATCGACTTTGCGAATGGCACGACTGAACACACTTCTGTTTGTGGATCTGTTCTGTTACGTGTTGTTAACCAGGCAACCGGCGAGCTGGAGGATCGTCTCCTAGATGACGTGGTGCACACACCGAACGCGAAGGTGAATGTCATTAGTCTGGGGTACCTTCCGACGAAGGGCACCTACAAGTTGACGTGCTCAAATGACGAACAGACTGCTTGGTTTACAAAACCGAGCACCTCACTCAAGGTTATGATGCGTGACAGTATCTACCGCCTACGTGCTGAGCGAGTGATTGGAGTGATGGTGATGGCAGCGTTGAAGCAAGACATGTACAGTAAGAAAGCAATGGAGCTGCTCCATCAGCGCTTTGGCCACATGAAAATGGAGCCGGTGAAAGTTTTGGCAAAAAGCTCGGTGTTGGAGTTAAGATCAATACAAAGGGTCTGACTTCCTACACGCGTGTTGCGTGTGCAGCCACTATGGCGAAGAACGTCTTACGCAACGATTACAAAGCGGAAGTCCGAGCCTTTGGAGACTCTCATGATGGATATCTGCTCGGTGAATGAACAGAGTGTGGATGGAGCAACGAGGTTTCTCTTCATTATTGATGAGTCTACAAGTTACAAGTGGCCGTTCCTGCTCAAGAAGCAGAGTGAGGCAACATTCCACATCAGTGCCTTGTTGAACAAGCTGCGAACCCGATTTCCTCAGCGGACTGCGCTCCGACCAACGAGGAGAGTTTGCAAGCAAGGAGCTGAGTGACTATTGTGACGATCATTGGATTGAGCACCCGTTTACGAACGCCTACTCACCACAAGAGAGCAGCATTGTTGAGCGTGCAAATGGTGTCGTGTTACCGAGAATCAGGGCGATACTGACTGCTACACCCACATGTCCACCTCCTGTGGGGATGCATGTGGTGACTACATTGAAACGTTTGCCCACTAAACCTTGGGACTGGTGTCGCCGCACCAGAACATGTACCAGTCGGAGCCTATGCTGGATGACTTGCAAACCTGGGGCTGTCTGGCACACGTGCGTATTCGCTCAGAGTCAAGACAGAAAAAGGAAAAGCTGGAAGCGAGAACAAGACTGCTCTTATTGTTGGGTTACAGCAAATCTACTCTGGGATACCAGTTCATTGACCTCGTGACGGCGCCAGTGGTGACAGCTCGTTGTGGAAACTTGAAGTTTCATGAGGAGTTCACGACCGATGGCACCTACATGACGCACCTGTTGGAGAATGCATTATTTGATGGCGATCATGTTCCACCTGAGACTGTGCCTGTGGCACGCATCAAGACCAGCATGGAAACGTGTCTTCCAGCCCGGAGTGATGGCATTTTCAGGGCGGAGAAGCCTCTTGAGGTGATACTCCTTGTCAACGACCCTGCAGAAACTGTACCATGTTCGCGTGGGACCTGCAACTGAAGGCAGCGTGAAGACGGCTGGTGTTGCTGCACCAGCTGCGTTGCAGGAACCTGCTGAGTACCCAAAAGGAGCTGCCAAGGCAAGGAAGCGCAAGAGACGCAGAGCAAAGAAGAAACCTGCAACGGTGGAGAAGGAGACAAGTGGCTTCGAGCATCAATTGAAGGTAGCAGGGGCGTTATTCAGTCCCTGCGGCATTACGAGCCACTCCCAAAGCATACCGCTTGGAGTGCTCACCGCCGTGAGAGTGACATCGCTCTCACGCATCAGGACCTGATAGAATCCGTCGCGCAGATCAAGAGCACTGTAGATGGTGCTCTTAGCCATCGAATCGATGATCACATCTTTTCGTGGTATCGGCGTCTGCGCCGGTATCGTCGCATCGTTCAGCTTGTTGTACGCATGAACGATGCGCCATCCGCCCTGTGGCTTCTTGACACAGAACGTTGGTGCACTGTGCGGGGACTTCGATTCCCGCACCTGCCCTGCCTGATGACGACTCTCAAAGAAGTCGTCGATCGCCTTCACTTGATCTCACGGCAGTGGCCACTGCCGCGTCACACAGTACTTCGTGCCCGGCACGAGATCAATCTCGTGCTGTATTCCCTTGTCCTGCGGAAGCTCCGCAGGAATCTTGTCCGGGAGCACATCCTTGTGTTCCCGCAGAACATCGTAGAAGGGACTCGTCTTCAGCGAGTCCCAGCTCTGCCCGTCGAAGCGCTCCTTCTTCGTCTTCGCACTGAGAGTGTCCTCACTCTCAGTGGTACTCGCAGCGTGGAGTTGCCTTAACTCCTCCGCTTCGCTCTTCATCCTTTCGAGATCCGAAAGGATGCATATCTGTTCGATGCGTCCATCGTACAGGTTCTTCGCGAAGCGCATCCAGTTCATGGCTGGAAGCGACGTCAACTCCGACGCACTCGTCGGAGGATTCTCCAAGTGCATTGATCGTTACTGGATACCGGTACGGGTCCGTGTCAAGACGTTCAACGTCTCGACACTCGACGTTGTGTCCGATGTCTGCCCGGCAGACATCTCTTGTATCGTATCGGTCCCGGACCGAGACTTGCGCAGCTTGTGTTGCTTGCGCTGTCGTTTATTTTTGTGGAGCCCGGCTCCACTTGTTCCTCGTCCAGGCCCAGCCTTGGGTGGGTTTCCGTTGTCGTAACCGTCGGCGGATTCTTTCCGCGGACGCACACAATCAAGCCCAACTTGATTGCATATCGCTTCTTCGTGTAGCCCGGCTGCACGCGAGCACGCAAGCTTTTCCGGTGTTGGACGTTTGCAACCGCCAACACTGCTTGCCGCGTCATCAACTCCCGGAGTTGATGCGCTGTTGACACCTCAACGCCTTGCGGCGGAGTTTGTGTCGACTCCCGCAGCCGACACACCATTGTTCCCTCGACGACTTGCGGCGGAGCTATCCGTGTCAACTCCCGGAGCTGACACGCCGACTTTACAGCTACTGCTTGTAGCTGAAGTCTCTTCCATACTTAATCGATCAACTCCCAGAGTTGATACGCGCATAGAAGTAGGAATGCATCTCAAATCTGATTTCTGATTTGAGACAGACTCAACGACTGCCTCAGTCGTTGTGACTTGTGTGTGGGCATCGGAGGCTGCAACACACTGTGCTGCCTCAACGGTGTGATCGGGTGCACCTTGCGGTGCATGCGCGACACTGACAGGGCCATCGCTCTCTGTCGCGTTGCGTCCGAAGTGTACAAGCGTATGCTTCTCCCAGTTGACCACTGGATCATGCTGCGCAAGCCACGGCATGCCCAACACCAAGTCAAACTTATCGTCTAAGTCTAAGACGATAAGGTTCTCCACAAACACCCGGTGTTTGTACGAGAACCGCACGCGTACGACACGCTTCTCAGTCCTCACGGTGGCACCCGTTGCCAACCGTACTTCCAACACACTTCGAGATGTGTCTACATCATCGAAGGTCAGCTTCGGTAGTCTTTGCTGTCGAATAAAGTTGTTCGACGCACCCGAGCCTACCAGCGCACGAAGAGAGTTCTCTCTCTTCGATCATATTTTCAGGATGACAAGATTTGGCTTGTCATCTTGCTTCTTGCAGTGAGAGTCTCTCTCACTGGGGGCTGCAGTCTTCAGTGTCGCGTGTCCGTTGTAGACGCGCGTGACTGCACTACCAGTAGGGCTTCCCGCGCCTACTGGTTCCGCGCGTTTTTTTTTTTATCGCGGCGATGCCCGGCATCGCTATGTCGGCCCCCGGCCTTGTGCACAGCCGCTGTGCACTCACGCGCATAGTGTCCGGTGTATCCGCATCGGAAACACCGCACGCTACTGTTGTTCTGCTGCTGGTGACCAGCAGCCGTAGCGTTCGAGAGGTCCATCGGTTCCGGATCTCCCGTTCTCATCCTGGGCACGTTCACATGCAATTTAGCCTGCCGCAGGCTAAATTCCTCTTGCATGGCAAGGGTGATCGCAGCTTCCGAGAGTACCCAAGTACTCTCGAAGCTGCGATCACCCTTGCGAGAGTACCCACGTACTCTCGAAGAGGTAGGTAATGACGGGACCACCCCTCAAGCCTTTCATGAACGTGACGACCTTGGTCGCCTCGTCCATCGGGTTGGTCACGATGTTCGAGACCAAGTACCGCGCACGTTGGGCGTAAGCATGAACGTCATGCTTACCTTGCTGCAGGTCGAGGAACTCAGCCCTCGACCGGAACTCGTTCTTAGGAGGTTCAAACGCTTGTCTGAGCTCCTTCTTGAACTCCGCGTACATGCCGAAGCACGTAGCGTCCGTGAGTCGGCGTCCATACCCCCAGCTCCTCGCTCGTCCGCCAAGAAATGAGCAACCTTCGACGGATCGTCGAAGATGCGTCGAGCTGCAATGGCAGTGTCGACCTCGACAAGCCATCGGAGAAGAGGTTCTCCCTCTTTTCCCACATAGTTTCTCACGTGTAGTTTCAATGACTGCACGCGCGGTGTCGTCCCGGACGACGCCGTCGTAGCCGTAGCGGTAGCAGCATCTCGCTGCTCCTTGACTATGAAGCCCAGAGCAACACCGTGTTTCTCTGTCGGTGACAACGTCCGTAGCATCGTCGCTACGGCCGCCTCTTCAATGACTGTTGCCAGTCTTTGGAGAGCTTCCCACTCTGGATCCGACAGGTGGGGGCAGTCTGCATACGCAATGTGCGTTGCAGACTCGCTCGGTCTACGTATGGACGGATTACCATACATGGATTGGCTCTCGGCCCCTTGTTCGTATTCCATACGAACCAGTAAGTAGTCGGTCGTTGGACGAACTACAAAGTGCTACCAGGTGTAATGGGCCAACTCTGTGCCCACTACTTCGGCTTACACGTTAGCGCACGTGTACGAGGAAGCGTAGTTTGCTTAAACTTAGATTAACTATACTGTCGTCCGAAAGTATAGATTTACTAAAATAATAAAGGCTAAAAGCCGTTTTGGGTTAAAATGAGAACTGTTATTTATGATTTATGTCTGGACTGGGTTTCCTCCTAAAACGGATATACTATATGAAAGGTATTCTGCCATCCGATGGCTGTCAGAACCCTGCTAATCTAATTGGTAGAAAGAAATGCTTATCTACCAATAGGAAGCCTAAATGCATACAGACCAGCGGTCTGCAAAGTGTAACCATTGGTGTGTCTTACACCAACGTTCGAGAACCCTCCTTGTAACCAAGTGGTTACGTGTGGCCACTTGCTTGTAACCCCGTTGCATGTTAAGACTAGCACGTATTATCTTAACGAGGGGCGGTGTAAGGGGGTTACACGCAAGTGGCTACACGTAGCCACTTGGTTACAAGGAGGGTCCTCGACGCTGGTGTAAGACACACCAATGGTTATACTTTGCAGACCACTGGTCTGTATGCATTGAGGCTTCCTATTGATAGATAAGTATTCCTTTCTACCAATTTGATTAGCAGGGTTCTGCCAGCCACTCGATGGCAGAATATATTTTTATAATTTAGAATATCAGTTTTAGGAGGAAAACTGATCCAAACATAAACCATACATACCAGCTCTCATTTTAATCCGCGAACTCATGGTTGCACTTCTCGATACAGGTTCGGCTACGAATACGTCTGCGATGCCCGCGCACACGTATGTGGTGCCCTCAAGTGGCCCGCCCACACCGAGTCGTGACATTCTTTGAAAATCACTAGCCACAGCACCCAGAAACGGCTTTTAGCTTTTCCTATTTTAATAAATCTATACTTTCGGACGAAAGTATAGTTAATTTAGGTTTAAGCGAACTACGCTTCGTCGTACACGTGAACTAACGTGTAAGCCAAAGTAGTAGGCACAGAGTTGGCCCAACGGGTGACTTCCAAAAATAGCACATGTGATGTGTCAAACTGATGACCAAAGCAAATTTGGGCACTGTTTGCTCCTCGGATTGTGTCAAGTTTGTGTCAGGTTTGTGCATGGCCTGACCTCCAAAAGCGACATAAGCTGCGGAATAGAAACGCATAATTTGCGAGGTATCATCGCACCAGTCTCCATTTTGCAGTCACAGCTACGCTGTAATGGCCGCTACGTCCAAGCCACCGCTATTATAAATTCAGAGCAATGCCGCGTGGAGTATCATCAGACGAAGGTCAGACTGAAGTAGATAAGCACACTAATGCGTGGTCGTGTGACGTTGCGTGAGCGACAATACCTCACTGCTAGCGTTCTTATCTCGCCTTCCAAGAGTCCATGGTCATATATGTACGCTGCGGGAGATGATGGCGCCTTCATGGTAACTGTATCGCTTCCAGTATTGGAGTTCAATATCCTGGTGGCTGCATTTGCTCGTCACTATGTCATAAAAAGTGGCCCAGGGAAACGCGGGCTACCTCCACGACTCCAAAAAAAAAAAGTTTTAGCTTGTCTACTTCATTTTTACACTGCCGCGGTGGAGCGGGAAACTCTGTGTGAGCTGTTTGAAGTCCCGCCAGCTACCTTATCGCGCGTGTTAAAAGATTCAGAGAGAGCTTTACAAGGAGCTCTACGAGAAGTTCCAGCAGCCCGTACACGTATCATCAACAATCCGAACAAAATTGGATCATCGTATTTCTTCGACGGTGAGCTTGCTTCTGATGCCAACTTGTCCATCATTTTGTCCAATCGTATACGGCGCTGTGCGGTGTAACTCAAGTAAGTGATCGTATTGCCGATATCATGGGTGGAGGGTCGCCTTGAAAGTCTACTCGCTAGCCTTACCAGCTCATTAGGACTGAGCCCAGCCGGTGAGGTCGCTATATGCGGCGCAGGGGGGGGGGGGGGGGGCTGGGAGCTGGAATAGCAGTACCAGAACAACACTTTCAACGAGGTCTGACTCGTCTTCGTGCTGTGTGCTAACTGCACAGCGGGCCTCAATTTGTCTGATCGCAATCTTGGCGCGTTTCACCTCCGACGGGTAGTCCGGATCTCTGGTTGGATAGCGCTTATTTTTCAAAGCCATGAACTTTCGCTATAGACTATCTCCGTCACGGGCTGACCATCCGGACCGCAGCTGATCGTTGTACGCAGAAGCAATGCCAACCCACGGCTCGGAAACAAAGGGTAGTTGGTCTTCTACCAGACAAAGCATACCTATCAAACCATGCGCTTTGTGTCAGACAACAGTGGATTCTCTACCTCGTTCAAACGGTCGATAACATTGCACTTACGGTCTATCTCCGTTGCCAAGAAGTTCTTTCCTTTCTTCTTTTTACCTCCTAAAGACATGGCGCTGGTGTCAAGAGCTGTCGACATCGTAGTCGGTTCAAAGTTGGTCGGTTTGAGAAGTGAGACTGCTGGGCGGTAGACGACGCCGGCGGTCAAGGATGGTCAGTCTGAGAAGTGAGTCTGCGGATGTGGCGAGAATCACAGCGTCTACATGCATCAGGAAACGTCTTCGAAATTGAGCGGACTTCGAAGCTGAGGACTGGCCTTATATTGATATGTTTGTGTTGTGAGACTCACAAGCGTTGACCAGACTTTTTTTTGCGTCTGAGCATCGTTTGTGTCAGATTTGTGCTAAGTTTGTGCCACCACTTGGGTCAAGCTTGTGCGAGCACACATGTTGCCGTTTAAGTGATTTTTGGAAGTCGCCCATTACATGATAGCACGGTAGTAAACGAGACTTCGAAAAAGCGCAAGAGCATTCCCACGTTTCATCTTCGAGAATACTTGTATTGCCAATTGAGATTTCGAGGTAGGAGAAAATTTCCAGGTAAATCCTCTGTGAATTCCACATACGTTGAATGCTAAAAATTACAGTTAGATTTTTAAATATGAACACTTTTAATAATAAAACAAAACCTTTGCTGCATGCAAGTATTGTTCGTATATAAGCTCTGGAACATGATGAGAATCAACGCGAAGCACATTCTGCATTTCGGCATCGTAGTTTTTATTGACAACTTGTATGTCCTAGTTAATTTCCAATATTAGTATAAGTAAGACACAATTTTATGAAATGAGGAGCGGACACATATATTTCTTGTGAATTCTCTCACCGTTAAGCGCTGCAACGTTAAAATTATTGAAATACTTTCCTCAAGCGACACGTACACGCTCAGTTCAGGTTTTAATTTACCCCATCCAGGTTCCAGACGGCTGTTGGTATCGCTACCAAGATATGGGCAAGCATCTCGATAGAACATCACCTATCGGCGTTTGCAGGCATCCCAGTTATCCATGGAATATGTTTCAAAAGTGTGGACCTTGGTTGATTTTGAAGTGTACCCCATAGCATCATGAAGACTGGTCGTACATTGTGTTGCATGGCCGGCAAATCGGTTGGATATACTGTTTGCGGAGTGTTTGATATTGTCCACAATCTCGAAATGCGGAATGTTGTCTGCGTTATACACACGAAATTTGTCTTGCTGTGTATGCAATTTATCACCTTTCTTGTTTTTTTCGCCGTTTTTGTAATCATGTACCGGAAGCGCCGGCGTGTCTTTTATCAGGTGGACGACGAGGCCAATCACAGCGAGGAGTTGATCGTTATTCTTTTGTAGATGCGCAGTAAGTTTGAAGCCCTTCCTGAAAATCCGACAATGTTGAGAAAGCAGTTTGCTGCATATGAATGCATTCCTACTCGTTCTGCTCACCAGACGGCCTAGCACTAGCTGACCACCTATCGTTTCGCATATGTCCTCGTAGACGAGCTCATTTACATACTGGGCCAGATTGTGTTGTGAAGGCACTTTAAGCAACTTCTCCACGATCGTTCCTAAGGTAACTGCACCTTAATGACATTTACCACGGCTCATCACGCATAAGGTATCGCAATTACGTCACATAGACTATACGCAGATGGCTATGCGTTCACGCAAAGCAGCATTGCCCCAGTGGCAGCGAACAGGAAGCCATATCGAGCGATGTTTTGACCTAAAACTTAAAAGCATGCATTAGCCGGTGTCATTGTGCTGGCCAAAATACGCCGATTAGGCTTTGCCTTTCAATTTAAGCCAGCTAAATTATGCCGATATACTAGCGTCCTTGTATTTATGCCTGTTTTTAGCCCAATGATAGTATTTATGCGAGACTTTTTATACTGGCCTATTTAAGCCAGTCTATTTATGCAATTATATATCCTATGCAAAATCATTCTCCATTTTGGTGGCAATACATCAATGTTAGTACACGAAGCAGTTTGGGTATATGCTGAAACAAGCGGGAATGCGTCTACGCTGATCATTCGGAAAGGCGGCATTCAGCTTCGTAAGGCATGGCTGAAGCGACCTCAAGATGTCCACTCCAGATTGATAGCAGCTACACCAGATCCGTTCTGCAATTCAAGTGGGGAAGGCACTATCGATGAAAGATCAACCAGGTACACCGCCAGTTCGTCTAATCGCGTTGTTCAAAATGACGATGTAAGTACAAACATGGGCGTCCAGAGTACATCGAGCGAGATTGGAGATGCTGAAGACCACACACACACACCATCTCCAACGGCAATAATTCAACTGTCATTGAGATGGAGACTCAATTGACTAGTGTATACCACCTTCACCAACTTCACCATGCTCGTTCGCAGTTTTATACGACGACTCCGAAAGAAAAACGAGTACTGGCTCAAATTGCATATGATTCTGGGTACATGACAAATCTCATAGACGCTTTTATCAAGAGTGCGTAGAGGGCAATCCAACTTTAAAGATTCAATGATAATTCAGACATACCTAAGGCAGTATTCGAGTGTGTTGCTGCACGCATGTTCGATTTGTTTGCATCTTTCAGAGGAGTGACTCTGTTTGACCCCGATACACGTGAGATTGATGAGGGGTCGTCAGAAGAATTTGCCAAAAACCGAATTGCTGTCGCTCGAGCGAAATACGAACAGGTACGGAAGGATTTGTATTTCGTGTGGACAGGAAAAGAAGATCCCGGTGCATCTTTGCTCAATTGCCAACATCTATGGTTCACCCAACCGAAAACTAGTTGTTGCATAAGAAACACAATATTTTACAAAATAAATATATCACTATTTATTCCAATATCATGGCAAACACCGACGTCACAAAAACTAATGCGACGTTCGAACGTTGGGACGATATTCAGCTACAAAAAGGACCTAGATGGTCGATATCGTCAAGATTAAATAGACGCGCCGTTTTCAAATTAGATGCGTAATAGGTGTGGTGGAGCTGCACCCCAGCGCTCTCAATAAAGCCGATATCACTTCAATAACTGTGGCATTATCACTTCTGAAGGAACTCCATTTACTCAACTGATGAGCTGACAGTCGGCGACCGCTGCTGGATGGACTACCGATTTGACCTAGAAAGAGGCTACAAGTGAAATAATACTAGACTTATAGCATCATTACCTTTTATCACTAAATTCTTTAAAATGTTTTTAAACATACCGTCAACGTAGCCAAAGATAAGGATGCTTAAACGTAATTTGCCATAAAGAGGCACTAGTAGCTCTGGCTCACACTGTCCAGGCCAAGCACGGTGACTGTTGGGCAGATTGACACTCATTTTCCCTCGTTAGAGGTGCGCACTAACATACTGGTCTACAGGCAGTAAAGTAGCACAGTTCTACCCCCCTCCCCCAACGCCCACTGGTTATAGGTAAATGCTAGTCATTTAACGATAATAATTGGCTCCCAACATGACAAACGTCTCGCTTCTGCAGCAATAGAGGTATTTAGCAAAATCGGAAAAACGATCACTTCGGATTACCCATATGGCTCAACCCACCACACACACAAAGTTTCGATCGGAAACATCGAGACCAACCGGAAACAACAGCAGTTTTTTGCGATATGATATGTAAAAATTACGGTGTCTAATGCGTAGCTAAATCCTCCTTTGTGTAAGCTTAATCTGCAGTGGTCATACACATCATAATCGCCCTAGCTCGACCAAGGTGACTTGCTTCTCTGGAACAAGCGTGTTTTCTCGACAGCCAAGTCTCCTGGTTTACCCGTTCACTTTGCCGTGGTGTACGTCGTCACTACAAGTGCGCTTACTTATTTCGGCGTTGGCAACGAGCAAAGAAGCTAGCCAGTTTGTTGAAGAGGCGGTGCTGTTCGCCGGATTGGCTTGTATGCCGCTTCCTCGTCATCGAATGCGCGTTCCTTTCAGCTTCAACGCCCTGTCGGATTCGGTATGTACGTCGCGCTTCCGATTCGACAAGTCGGAGATGTGTATACTAGTGAAGTTGCTGAAGATCACAGACATCACCACGCGCGAGAGAACTAAAGCTACTGCTATGGAGGCTTTGTGCGTTCTACTCTACAAACTAGCAGTTCCTATCCGGTGGGAAGACATCGAAGACTTCTTTGGACGCTCCTCCAGCGGGTTATCCAACATTTTTGTGCATGTACTCGACGTGCTAGATCGTAAATTTTCAAAATTACGACTTTTCAACCACGAAATAGCGGCATCAAGTATCGAGGAGTATGCACGCGCCGTGTTCTATGCTGGCAGTCCATACACAAACCTTTGGTGCTTCATCGATGGTACCGTCCGTGGGGTGTGTCGGCCTGTGCCGCGACGCGTTCATCACAAGAAGAAAAGGCTTTTGGGTCAGCAGTATATCTATAATGGACACAAGAGGAAGCACGCTTTGAAGTTTCAGACTCTGGTTACCCGGATGAGTTGATTTCTCATATTTTCGGTCCGTATCCAGGCCGAAATCATGACATTAAAATGTATCGGGAATCGAGGATAGCTGATACCATCCGCTCGGACCCTCGTTTCCGTGGCTATCGGATATTTGGAGATTGTGCATACGGCTACGACGACGTTGTTGTGAGTCCATTTGAAGGCGCCATTGCAAATCTAACACGAGAGCAAGTACAAACAAACAACGGCATGAGTAAAATACGAGTGTCGGTTGAGTGGTTCTACGCTCAAATAGTAAGCTACTGGAAGTCACTGGACGTGAAATCAAATATACGTATTGGAACACAACCAGTTGGACAAATGTACCGAGTTGGTGTATTGATGACAAACTGCATTACGTGAATCCGAGGAGGGAACACGGCCAGCGACTACTTCTGCGTCCCTCCATCCGATATCAGTGAGTATATAGCTTCTTAGTACTAGAAACATACAATTTTATTAGTGTTTGTCAGCTACCATACCTCAACGTTACTCTTTCCTTTTGCCCATAGCTGTGCTGAAAATGTTTGCACACTCGAGAATCATTTCGTAGTTCTTATCTGAACTTGTTTTTCGAATTGCAGCCTAGCTTCGACCTGTTCCTTCTCGAACGCAAGCCGATCGTCAAACTGCTTCTGATTTTGCTTCAGTTCGCGCACTTTCATTTCCATTTGCTCTTTGTATCGCTTTTCCTGGCGCTTTACCTTAGCCAGAAATGCATTTGACCTCTTTGGTGGACGGTGTGCAGACGTCGGGCGACCGTAGTGTCGACGTGGATGCAACACTTTCCGTCGTAGACACGCAGCTTTCTTCCTCATGTCGTCGCTGCCAGATTCATCGTTCTGACGGTGCGCGCGACGTCGGTTGCTTTCAGATACAATATCTATAGCACATTGCGCTAGATCAGCTTCTTTTCTCTGTTTGGGCAACTTTTTCGCCGCCTTAGCGTCCTGATGTAGGCGCTCTAGCTCGATATAGTCGCGCACGAGTCCATCGACATCTGAGTAATGGCTCTGCACATTGACAGCATGAAGCTCCTCTAGACTTCTGTTCGCTTGCTTTGAACTGGGTTTTGAGAAGGTTCAAGCGATCTCGTATCTGCTTCACCTTCAGCGCTGCCGATAAAGACTTAGCTACCTTGTCCCAAACGTCTAGCGTCCTTTCTCGTTCGGCGGCAAAAGGCTTCAGGCGGATTAGTTCATGCATCATTTCACAGTCTTGCGTTGGTGTGAACCGAAAAACCATGATTGTCGAGCTCGTGTCGAAGGCCTGCTTTCTTTTTTTTAAATGCGCAGTGGTAAGTCCTTGCAATTCAAGTCGCTATTATTAGTTTAACTCCATCTGTTTCAAACCGAAACCAGGACGACGTGCTAAAGACGCCTACGCATCTTATCAGAGCGAGTCGAACATCCGATCGAAACTTTAGTACAGGACCAATCTGCTAAAGACCTCTAGTCAGTAACGATATTGCAGTACACGACCACATTGATGAATCTATTACATGCCACACACTTGTCAGCCTTTATGTGGCAATCACGCCGATATGTTTTTGGTTGCTCGCCTAGAAACGAAGCAGTAAATAACATATGTCTAATAGCACTTGCACACTGTAATTTACTAATTTTAAAGTTATAGTAATTGCTCCAAGCCCATCGCCCTTGCTTCGTATCACTACCCTGAACATTAATCACTTTACGAAGAAGTCATCTTGTCTTATAAAATGAGCGACGCGAGGTCGAGGAAGAGAACGCGCTCACTTCTCAACTTTCCTACAGACAACAAACTTCTACACTCACTTTCTGGAGCACAAATCGACAGATGCCAGCAAGGATGGACAACGCTTCCGTGACCACCTCAGTTTCGGCCTCGACGGGCCTCCACGGCATGCCTGAATCCACCCCCTGTGATGCATCCACTGTAGTGATGGTACCGCCAACGGTAGTCTCTCCGAGTCCCGAAATCCGAATGTTCTTAATCGACCCACCACCCGAATCACTATACGACAGCTACAATGATGCAGAGTCGGTTTTACACGCGTGGACGAAAGCCAGCAACTACAACGTCTCTTTATGGATGGCATCATATCTCCCTGGTTTCGCCACGGTCAAGTTTGCTCAGTACTTCGAGTGCGGGCAAGCCCCAAAATACAGGCCATCTCCTGGAAGGCGATCGGGTTCGAATACTGCGGGGGTCAAAACACATTGGATGTCCAACGACAATCAATCTTTGCGCTGTCAGCAAGAAACATCCCGAAGGTGAATGGGCTATTGCCCATTCTAAGCAAGGGAGCTCGCGGCACAACCACCCTGCGTCGGATACGTCCGAATCCACGCGGCTCACAGACAAGGTACAGTGATTGAAAGAGCAGAAGCTCATGTACCAGACTTACAATCATTTGTGAGAGCCCAGACATCAGCCGACGTGCAGATCGCCAGCATGTACGGCAGTATCCTAGCTGTCATTCAAACGCTATGATCAATCCCAAGGACCTGTCGAACGCGAGACATACAGTCCACCAGGAAGCTCTTTCGACGCAGACGCCAGTGGAGGCTCTTTTTTCGGAAATCAGCAAACATCGTTTCGCCTTTCGGCACTCTCTCAACCCTGAAACTAACCAAGTTCGTCACCTCTTCTGAGCTCATCAAGCTCCCTTAGCGTTTTACAAGCAACGTCCAGACGTGCTTATCGTTGACTGCACTTACAATACTGCTCGTTACAACATCCCTCTGCTCAACGTTATTGCCGTGATAGGGCTGACCACTGTGCTTCCTGTGGCGCAATGTTGGCTCCCCGGACAGACCGAAGACGATTTCCTGTGGGCATTCCGGAAACCAAGGTAATTCACGACGGAGGTTGAGACTGCTTCGCCCAGAGTAATATTGTTGGATCGGGATCTAGCTAGGCTCAATGCGTTGCGTCGCGCGTTTCCTTCAGTGCCTACAATGATATGCAGACGGCACATGAATAGTTATGTATTGAGCAAGACGCGGCAAGTACTTGGTCAAGTGACAGTTGATCAAGTCTCTCCTGGTCAGGACAAGTACACCAATATGTGGGAGACAGACACGGTCATGGCTTGATATTACGAAGCTTTGGAGACCGATACCGAAGCGAAGTTCGAGGAATGTCGGCCAACGTTGCAAACCAAAAGTCCGACGGTATCTGCCTACCTTCACCAACACTGGTGAAAGTATAAACTGGTGATTGTCTGCTGTGGTGATTTGTACACCGTTTCCAACAAGCTATTCCCCTGGTGGATCTCAGCAGCACGATTGCTTCGTCTGTTGAGCGAGCAGAAAGCAACAATTACTCCCCATCACCTGCCGTCTTATCACTACCCAGCTGGTGTGATGATGATCACAATATGGACCCTTAATGAGACCGAGAAATTGTGGAGACAGGCAGCTAATATCATCCACAGACGATTATCACACTCCACATGCACTGGTTCATTCCGCGCCGTCAATGGACGTCCATGTTTACACGAAATAATTGCTATTATCGAGTCAAACAGAACCCTTAAGCTTCAACCTCCCGACTTCGATGCACATTGGCGTACTGGGCACATCGACACCGAGGCAGTATCGTCTGGCATATCAGAACCAGCGATCCTCCACTCTCAATATCGACAGCGCACCAACAGGAGCCATCGAGCTAACCAGGGTCTTTTCCGAACAGACGCGATCCTATACTAAGCGAGCGAGTGGATCGTAATCATCCTGCAACTCCCCCACCGACATCGAACAGCATTCGTCAAGTCAATGCGAGAATACTGCCTCTGCTTGGTTCAATTTTTGCTGTAGATATTCGTGATACAACAGTGGGCGACGCGATGCAAGAATTTGAAGAGCCGTATAATCCAGCACGTGCGTAGGGGTACTCAGGTCTACGGTCACTGCAATAACTATATTGAAGCTAGCGAATTTTTAATCACATGTAATACATATCATGAAAATACCTTCATTGAGTTCGTCGGGTGATATAGCGCAATACGACGCAAAAACATGATTCCAACCATCCACTTCGTGTCATAATCGCTAATATCCACGCCTTCATGGTCGTTATCGTAAATTCGTGTTTTTCCTGATCAAATTTCAAACGTGAGGCAGTGAATCAGACGCAAATAGCTGAACGCCGTGCATATATACACTCCATCTCCGAACTGGCAACTTGTCAGAGTATCAGAAGCCCGATTTCCATTGTACCAGGTTAATATCAAAATATCCTAGATACTGATCTGTTCCACATCTCATGTTCACAAATTTAATGTACTTGCGCAACTCAACTTGCGACAAGCCTTTATTCGACAACGGGCGTCCACCATTTTTGCATTCGTCGTCGAAGGATTCATAGCAAGCGTGGCGTTGCCAGATTTTGCCTCCAATTAGTTTTGCAGATATACCAATTGCATCTAAGGCACACTTGCCTTTAGGGGATGCTCCTAGCTTTTTAACATGCTCATTTATACGACAAAAAAATAAAACGATTCGATGTTTGAAGACTTCCACCAATCAACCAAGTCCCACGAATCACCTATTCATCTTCTCTTCGACGATCTCCTGAAAAGCCAAGAATCGGGCCAGCGATATCCATCTTCGTGCTCTTTCCACTGAACTCGATACAAAAAGCTCCATTCACTTCTCGTCGGTCGATAATCGAGTAGACTTCTCCAGTTTCCGATGTGTCCCTACGAGTGGCCAGATTAGTGATAAATGACTGCATAATGGCCCCATCGTTCCCGTCAATATCAGTACGAGCAGTTTCGGGAACAATATCACAAACACCAAGCACACCAATCCCATGTTTATTGCCACGTCAATTTCCACCTAAGAGAACTGTATCATCACAACTTATAATTTTAAAGTGACCCGTAGTGCTTTAAAAGTTTTTATTTTCGAAAATGGAACTAGAGAGATTCGAAAAAGACGATTCCGCAGATATCCCACCTCCAAATTTTGCGCCTTATGGTCGTGTTAGTGAATTTCTGCTGAAGCTTGATACACCTTTCTTCACAGACGTCGGTAGGGAGATCACGTTCTTCTGCTTTCGTGTTTTCACACATGACCATCCTTTCGTCCCTCTACAACTCGCATCGGCCGAGCCAGAGAGGCCAGGGCGAAAGCAACGAAAAACAGAGTCCCGTGAACTTCGACATCCGAGTAGATGTGCCGCCAGTTCGTTGTACCAAATACGATAAGTGAGGCTACTAAGCAAAAATGACCAAGCAATTCTGCTAAGCAATAAGAATGATAGATATTGTAGTAGATATTGTAGTCAAAATACAATGCAATCAGTGATGTGCTCCACATGTAATCATAAGCTATGACTTCTTTGATGTCGATCGCTGACTAACGCATCATGCCCGTATCCAAGTAAACAAATTGATTGGAGGGCCTATGGCCCGAGTTGCTAGCTTTCCCTTTAAGTTCGATTTTCATTTCTGTTAATTTTAAAGCATATAAACATGAAAGCGAATCTCCCACTTTGCGTTTCGCAACCAAGCCCTCGCAACACAATTGCAGTCGTTTTCAAAAATGAGTGCTAGCTCCAACCAAAGACTGCGTCCCTACTGCGCCGTTCTGTTGGCGTTGGTAACTCTACTAGTTAGCGTCAGTGCTGCTTTAACCACCGCCAAGCCGAAGGCAATTATTCCCGAGCTGACAACCTCGCATCGTACTACAACCAGTGGTAATGCGTACCTTCCCGGAGTCAAGGGACGTTTGAGAACTTCGGACCACGTCATCGAAGCCAGAGCATTCGATCCTCTCGGCTTTACCAAGATTACTACGACGGGGGCGAAGAAACAGCAGAAGCTAGCGGGCAATGTGAAGATCAAGTTGACTTCAAATAGCCAGCAGGCCACGGACAAGTTGTTCAAGAGAGTAGAGGTTGGCAAGGTGAAGCAGAATATCTTCGAGATCCCCCAGTATAAACAGTGGGCTGCTTCAGTGACTAAAGTCTACAAGAAGAGCACCGACACTGCTGACGCCGCAATGATCTCCACACTGCTGGCTCACTACGGTGATGAACCTCTGACAAAAATGTTGGCTGCTGCAAGAAAATCCGAGACGATTGACAATAAACTATGGTTCGCACTGATGAGGAAATGGGAGGCTGATGGAAGAAGCTCGGATGACGTGTATAAGGTTCTAAAACTGGATGACGAAGGGGGCAATCTTCTGACAAACCCAGTGCTGGGCACTTGGGTTTCTTATACTGACAACGCGGACCAAATACTGTTCACGAAGCTGGCAAAAACGTTACGAAGAAGGACTAGTGAAAACGATTCTAGCGGCTAAGAGCGACAAAGACGCGAAGTATATTGCGAAAAACATGGAGACTATCGTACTTGAAAAATGGAAGGGAAGTGGCAAAACCGTGACGGACACTTCCAACCTTCTCAAATTAAACGAGAGCGGAACCTCCCTTTTAAGACACCCAGCGCTCCGTACCTGGGTCTCTTACGTAGAAATGCTCAAGAAAAACCCATATGAATTGCTGCTGCTGAAGCTGAGGTCACACGATCCCGATGCAAGCCTAACAAGGATGATTGCTGCAACGATGTCAGATTATAACAACGGGATCATCGCCAGGAACATGGAGGACATACAGATCGAGAGTTGGCTCAAAGCCGGGAAAGTGACAAAGAACTGTTTAAGCTCCTCGAGCTGAACAAGGAAGGCGATAGAGTGCTTGAGAGTCCGGTGTGGGGGACTTGGGTCGCGTATCTGAACAGATTGAAAGGGGGCATCGACGATAAAATATTCTCGATACTGAGAACACAATTCGGTGGTGAGCAACTGCCAAAGATAATTGCCAGGTCGAAGACGGTCGAGAGTGCCAACTCAATCGCTACGACGTTGGAACTAAATGTTTGGCGAGCCAGGGCACAAACTCCAGACGATATTTTTAACCTTTAAAGTTGAGCGAAAAGGGGGACGACGTGCTTGAGAGCCCCGCTCTACGCACTTGGGTCGCCTACGTCACGAAACTGAACCAATTCGACGAATTCGCAGTTCTCTTACAGCTGGTAAAACGCTACGGTGAAGTTCGTTTGGCACAGATGCTTGCGTCTTCGAAACGGACAGCAAGTGACGATTCCACAAAGCAGTTCGTTAGCGCCTTGCAGACGTTACAGATAAAAAAATGGAAGGGTGAAAAAAAGAACCCCAAAACGTTTAGCGCAATGCTACCTCCAGCTGAGCGCAATGCGGGGAGTGACAGAGTTATGATTGATTTTACTGAGTATTTCGGCGAATCGATATTCGACATAATACGATTGGGTTGACCATAGATCATTTATCGACCGGCTGTGAAGTCTGAGGTATAGTTTACTTCTTTTTCTTAAATAACAAGTAAGTGAGTGACTGTCGAGATACTTAAGCCATGGATAACCAGGTCCTGGGTATACATCCCATTCTAAAGACCAACTGTGAACATCTCCTTGTCTCGGTACTGTTGGTGGCCGGCCACGAGTCTACTTTAGCACGGGTCTCAACTTGGTGGGTGTAGTGCTCGGTGCCATCCAGATGGTACCGTACTACATATATTGGCCTTTGGAGCGGCGTAGAGCAGTACGGGGTCAATGGAGAATTGCAGGTCATCGTATCACCCACGTCCAAAAGCGCTGGCGTTGTAGTATCCATTGAGAGCCCCCACTATCGTCGCCGTCTGCTGGAGGTAAAGTCTAAAGACAAATGAATGAAGATCTACGCATTGTGTACTAACGTCCGTTGTTAGGCACAGTACCAACACACGTATAATACACACCTCACGATGTGTGTTCATTGAAGTCTGGTGTCCCTGTTGAAGTTGTCTTTACAGAGATTGGTCGACTAGCGAACTGTAGCCAACTAATCCACCAAGTCATCCAAACTATCTATCGTCACCGTACCACTCGTACAATATTCTGTACAAAAAGAAGGAGAAACACAGCATATTGGTATTACGTAGTAAAATGACATCCATGCAGTGGTTGGTGACACTACCGTAGCACAGCTAAAGTGTCGTTGACGCAATGCGCGACTTCATTTTCACTTTTCCCAGCCTCCTTCCACTCGACGATGGGCTTCTGGTACACTTCCCTGGGCGTAGCGACCGCTGTTGCTCAGGTCGTGCTGAATTTGAGTCCTGTTCCAGACATCACACGAGTTCACCGACGTCAGAGCATTGGAGAGTTGGCTGCACTCCCGTTAGTCGCAATGGTAGTTAATTGCCATTTCTGGTACGTCCTGGTCTAGTAATGACTTCATTTTACTCGGACAAGAAGCTTATCTTGCTCCGAACAGGCTGGTGTACGCCTACGTCACGGACAGTATGTTCCCGCTATTCGCGACTCAAGTCTTCGGCCAGCTCGCTGCAATCGCGTACAATATTATCTACTATCGCTGGAGCGTACCGGAGAAGTGCAAGGGACTGCGGAAGTTGTACGCGTGGGCGTTCGCTTCCCACTGCGCTCTCTCGCTGTACACGGTAATGGGTTTGCTGGGCGCGACGCACCAGTCAAACGCCGAGGTCGGCACGTATCTCGGCTACGTCGGCATCGTCATCGACGTCTGGATGTTCGGGTCTCCACTGGGCACGTTGAAGCACGTGATGAAGACGAAATCCGCCGCCTCGATCCCGATCAACTTGAGTCTCATGCTTTTCGTATCGACGACACTGTGGGTCGTTTCTGGTATGGTAGATAGCGACTACTTCGTATCGGGTCTGAACGCGATCGGGTCACTGTTAAGCATCGTCCAGATCGTGTTCTACATAATCTACCGACCAACACGGGGCCACGATTTGACACTGGACGAAGTCAGTGAAGCCGCTGGCAAAGTTTCGGTTGTGGTCACACCTACAGCTAAGACGACAACGGAAGCAGTGTCCATGCAGAGCCCAGCGTACAAGATGATGCTGTCCCCTAGAGCGAGCTAAGAGACGACCTCAAACATGGTTAACTTTTTTTTTTAAAGAAAAAAGGTTTAATTCGTTTTTCGAAAGCTTCGTACCCTCAAGCTCGCGTCTTATCTATTGGAGACGCAAAGGACTGGTAGACTGGACTCTTGAGAGCTTGGTTGCTGCTCGAAGGCGAGATGACAACCGAAATGGGCTTGTCCACGAATACAGGCGCGTCTTCTTGCGCGACAATTGACTTGTTCGGTCTGTAGCGCATGTACACTGTGATCTGGGTGACGCTCAGAAAGATACCCGTGATATTCAGCGACATAATGATCTTATCGTCGTCCACGACCGACAGGGCAACCCACAGCGTCGTGCTGAAGAACATCATGATGCTGATATTGATCGGCAACGAAGCTGCAGACTTGGTCCTAATAACGTGACGGATAGTTCCAAGAGGAGACGCGTACATCCAGAGATTGACCACCAAGCCGACGTAGCCGAGCGTTGTGCCCACTTGATCATCACTCTGGTTTGTGACACCAGTGACACCGAGAACGACGTACACGGTAAATGCCAGAGAGAATGCCAAGCCACGGGCTAGAAGTCTAGTCACAGCGCGGTGATCGACAGTCCAGCGGTAGTAGAATACCATGAACACAATTGAAGCCGTTTGGCCGATCACTTGCGTCACCAAGAGTGGGAAAGTGCTGTCCGTCATGTAAGCGTACACCGTCCTGGGGGGAGTGAAAGTTAGCGCGATCGCTGGCACAGTAAGAGAGGTCAAGCGTACCAGAGGTAGTTGTTAACGACCATCGAGACCAGAGGGAGTGCCGCCATTTCACCGGTTGTCTTATTCCTGTGGACCTTGATGATGTCGGGGCCGGGACTCATGATCATTCCACACTGGGCAATGGTAGTCGCCACCCGAAGTAAAGTCACCCCGACTCCCATGACCACCGGTAATACGCTGCTCGAAGGAAGTTCAAAACTGAGCTTGAGCAGCTTCAAGCCATCGATTCAGTTGAGGCCAACATAGACACAGGACTCAGGAAAGGTCGTAGTAGTCGAGGAGTCTAAACTCGCTGATGGGAAGGCCCCCATCCTCCAGCGCACGCAACGAATTGCGCTAGTCGAAATGCGATCTGTTACACAATGTAACTTACATCCGCCCTTCCGTACAATAAATTACATGTACCGGTATTGAAGTTTGAAGTAATAGAACCCACTTTGTGGTTATCTAAACTGGAGAGGTTAACCCCTTTGTCCGACCACAAAGTGGATGTTTCAGCAACGTTCCTAAATAGTTTCAAAAATTCAAACTTTATTGAGTGCATTTTATCTCAGGATCGAGTTGTCTCTACTGGGGACGCTAGTGTCTGGTAGACGGGGTTCTTATGCAACATGCCGTCCTTCGGAGAGACCACAATTGCAATCTGCTTGTCCGCGAACTCGAGCGGTTCCTCCTGTGTCATCGTACACTGGCCTGGTCGGAAGCGAATGTAGAGTGTGATCTGGATAATACTCAGGACGACACCTGCAATGTTCAACGACATGATGAGCATGTCGCCGTCCACGATGGAAATAGCGACCCACAATACGGTGGTGAAGAACATCATGACGCTCAAGTTGATCGGCAATGAAGCTGCCGATCGGGTATTGATTACGTGCCGAACCGTGCCCAGTGGAGACCCGTACATCCAAAGGTTGATGACGATACCTGCATACCCTAGTGTTTTCCCTACTTCGTCATCGGATTGATTCGTAACTCTTGCAATGCCCAGCACCACATACGCAGTGATGACTGTATACGCTAAAAGCGCCCACGCGAGCAGCTTGTTCAGTGCCGGACGGTCAATCGACCATCGATAGTATATCACCGTGAACACGATGGCAGCGAGCTCTCCGAACAGTTGCGTTGCCATAAGAGGGAAGATGCTGTCGGTTAGGTACCCGTATAACGTCCTGTTGATAACGAAGCAACGGCGTTAGCGTTCGATAGTTGGAATACTGCAAAAGCAGACTTGTACCATAGGTGGTTGTTGACGATCATCGCAATCAACGGAAGCGCCGCCATCTCGCCTGTACTCTTGTGCTTGTGAACGCGGAAGATGTCGGGCCCCGGACTGAGAATCATGCCGATTTGAGCGATGGAAGTCACCACACGAAGCAGAGTCACCCAGACCGCCATTGTATCTGCTGGAAAATGTGTTGTGGAGCTCGAAGCGAGTTGAAAAGTGGTGGTGTTCGTTGGAATCGAGCAAAAATCACGTTGCAGTCGGTTTCGCTGACGTACGCCGATGTGGGACGGATGGAAAGCGTTCATTGGCCAAAATAGGGGTTCGAGACCGGTCTAATCAGAGTCGATAGGACGAGCACATCTCGTAGAGAGTCTCGCTCTAAAAGGACGGCGCGAGATCCTGACGACTGGCCGCGCGGGCACTGGGAGGGAGTTCGATTGCGAGGTTGAATGGGAAGAACCCGAAGGCGCAAGGCTCCATGTCGAGACAAAGATTATGAGCACAGCACGTGTTCAACTCACGTCACTGTCATGGATAGTGACGGGGTAGCCAAATCGTGCCTCGACGAACGGTATTGTCTATCTCTATTGAGAGGAGACCCGAGCAACAGTAGATACAGCTGCGGGATGTGCCAGTGCCACACCTTCCTGTTATTGCTAGCATACCATTCTATCAGGCAAGTGAACTCCCAATTCCATTCGTACGTTGATCAACACCATGTTCGGTAACTCCTCAATCGTTCCATAGATGTCTATCAGAGCAGACCTCGCCGCTTGCCTATTATACTTGCGAGTATTGCTCCAACCCAAAATCACGTTCTTCCCCGCGCCTCACTACAACGGCTACTCTAATCGAATAAACGATCTTTACATCTCTTCATCAGCGTGTTGTGTAAGTTATCCGCCATCAGTTCGGCAAGTGCGCCACAGCCATCCATCGACAAGTGCTAAGAGTGGGCATATGACTAAACAGTATTTGTATCAGTTTCATTAGTTTGCTTTCCTCTTAAAAAGTTTTTTCTTTTCTGTGATGAGAATCTTGAACGACAGAAAAGCACTAGTACAGAAAAGCGCTTTGTTGAGGCAACTTCGAAAGTTGCGGAGTGTTTGTCCTGAGTTTTGACCGATGGCATTTGCGTAAAATTATGCGTAAACCATTTTCCGACTAAAAATATAAAATCGTGCACGTGGGCTTTGCTCATACGCCCCGAAAGTACGGGATTCTGACCACGCGTAAAGCCCCCCTGCACGATTTTATATTTCTGGTCACAACATCTTTACGTTTAGTTTTACGCAAATGCCGGTGAAAATGCCCTCACATAACAACGCTCTATACTCGTAGATCTGTATTTATTTGTTTTTAAATTCTGCCGGCAATAGTCGGCGACGATAGCGGCTTGTAAGCGGGGCTATCGATGGAAACCACAACGCCAGCACTCTTGGACGTGGACGATACGACTACCGGCAGTTCCCCGTTGGTGCCGTACTGCTGGTCTTCCACGCCTCGCCCAGGTCGATAGATGTAGTACAGCACCATCTGGATGGTGCCCAGCACTACACCCGCCAAGTTGAGACCCGTCGTATAGTAATTGCTGTCAAGCAGACCCGTGGCCACCCACAGCACCGAAGAAGCGAAGATCATGAGGCTGAGGTTGATTGGGATGGAGGGCGCCAACTTGGTCTGCCCGACGTGCTTGAGGGTGACGAACGGGGACGCAAACATGCAGACGTTGATGAAAACGCCCAGGTATCCCAGCAAGATACTGGAATCATAGTTCGATTGGCCAGTCACACTGGCAAGCGACAGCACGAAGTAGAGCGTGACGATGCAGTGTAGCACGAGCGCTGCTACATAGAGCTTAAACGTGTCCTTACGCGCTTGTTTCGGGCTCCAGTGGAAGTAGATGAGGTTGAATACAACCGCAGCGAGCTGACCGACACCCTGAGAGACTGCGACCGGGAAGATACTATCGCGTTGAATACGATGAATTAGCTTATCTAAGTGAATTTTCTCTTAGATGGCATTTCCAAATGTCGTCTACTCGCAATAAAAGAACTATCATCTTATCTCCGGTATTGTTAGGTTCGCGAACTTAGTAGATTTGCACTCACAAGATAGTCCTGTGGTAGATTGGACTACGTGGCAACAACATGAGGGACAACTGTTTACACCAGACTTTGTTCACAAATCACCAAAACTGTACAACCAGCACCGATAAAGTGACGCTGGCACCGATATGTGGCCTGATAGCACCAAACGATTTGACGTTTTCATAAAAGTGACCAGCCGCGCTACGCTTTGGCGCCCCGGCGGTTCGCTACGCTCGCGTTATAAAGATAGTATGTACTGGCGAGTGCAGTGCTCGGCTCGCTGAGGAGCTCTACGCTCCGCAAATACCACGCGGCCCTGCTCCGCGGGCTCCCCGCGCGGGTTTGCTTTGGGTCCTCGTACCCGCTCTCCTCCGTCGCATCTCTGTACCGGCGTGCCCAATTATGCACGGGTGCTAAATCAGAAAACGCGGTGTGATGTGCTAAAACCAACGGTGTTTTTGGTATTTCCTCCAACTACATTAATAGTAAAAAAAAAGTGTAGGTGGTGGTAAGTAGATATAGAGCGCCACTTACCACTACTACACTTGCTGCCTCCAGCAGCGTGATAGGGCAGCTTCGCGCATTCTTTTAGCTTTCTTATTTTAGTAAATCTATACTTTCGGACGAAAGTATAGTTAATCTAAGTTTAAGCACACTACGCTTCCTCGTACACGTGCGCTAACGTGTAAGCCGAAGTAGTGGGCACAGAGTTGGCCCATTACACCTGGTAGCACTTTGTAGTTCGTCCAACGACCGACTACCTTACTGGTTCGTATGGAATACGAACAAGGGGCCGAGAGCCAATCCATGTATGGTAATCCGTCCATACGTAGACCGAGCGAGTCTGCAACGCACATTGCGCATGCAGACTGCCCCCACCTGTCGGATCCAGAGTGGGAAGCTCTCCAAAGACTGGCAACAGTCATTGAGGAGGCGGCCGTAGCGACGATGCTACGGACGTTGTCACCGACAGAGAAACACGGTGTTGCTCTGGGCTTCATAGTCAAGGAGCAGCGAGATGCTGCTACCGCTACGGCTACGACGGCGTCGCCCGGGACGACACCGCGCGTGCAGTCATTGAAACTACACGTGAGAAATTATGTGGGAAAAGAGGGAGAACCTCTTCTCCGATGGCTTGTCGAGGTCGACACTGCCATTGCAGCTTGACGCATCTTCGACGATCCGTCGAAGGTTGCGTTCGCCATGCCATGAGCTCCGCTTCGCGCAAAAGCAAAGAGCCCGAGTGGGTGGCACTGTGTCAATCTTGGAATGCCTTTGTTGAGAACTTCAACAAAGACGCGAAAGCGTACCGCGCCCGCATTACTGCGGCGCAACGTCGCTTCGAGACTTTCTCGAGGCGTCACATGATCGATCGCCTCCATAATGAATCTATGGAGGCGGGTATTCCGTGCGCAGTTCCCTTTGGAACTGCGTGTTCGTATTGCCCCCCTGGGGCTGAGCGTCTCACTGAGTGAGACGTCACCGGGTACACGACTGTGCGTGTACCTGTTCAGCTGCGTGATCTCCGCGTTCAACTTGAACGTCGTGATGAACGTCGTGACACTCCGAGTGTCAGCGGTGATCGCAGTGCTCGTGCAGGCGTTACGGCTGCACTCCGTTCTGGGCTTCGTACGCCCTCACCATTTCCGGAACGTCCTCTATCAGAACGTTCCGAGGTTCCCATGTATCTCGGTGGGGAGGAAATCCTCTCCAACGAATACGAAGAGGAGCCTGATCTCGGTTCGTCTTCGGGGGTTCATAGCCCCCGATTCGCTCGTCTATCCACCGAGTCAAGCCGCGCGCATCGCGCAGTGGTGGCGGCGGGGGCAGGTGATACCCCTCGTACGGTCAACCCCAGGTTGACCGTGACTCCCGCGCTCTGTATGATCGTGTAGCCGCTCTGGAACAGTTCCAGAGTGGGGAGTTCGCCCAGCTGCAGCAGGAGCTGCGTTACCGGAAGGCGCTGGTCGCACAGGCCGCTCAGACCGCGTCGAATATCCAAGTGGAACTTGGAACGCAGGTCGTGAGGAGCCACAACCGTGTTGCTGCACTCGAGAAGCTGGCTTACGCCGCTTCGTCTTCCTCTGCGAGCCATCAAGGTTAGGTGGCTCGTGTTGCGTGTACGGCTTCAACCACCCGACGTAGAATGTCGGATGGAGCCGCATGCTGGACGGTATGTCCAACGTGTCCATGCCGTTCAAGCACTGTGAACGGACTGATGAAGCGCGGAGCAAGCTTACTTGCTCCGAAATCCGAAACTGCATGTCTGGGCAGGTTCTAAGTAGCTAACAGAACTAATGAACCCTTTTCGAATACATTTGTGGTGCCCCTGCCAACATTGTCAGCGTTCAGCTTCTGTCTATCCACAGAAGCTGCTATCGCGTCCTGGACAAACCGTATTACGACTTGTCGGCGCTGGACAAAGTTCACTGCTTGCGTGCTGAATGGTTTGTTCAGCACGGCGTTCTTCCCCGCAGCAGGCCCGGCCTGCGCGCTGTCTGTGCCCTGCACAGACGTGTTGTTTTCCGCAACAGGCCCGGCCTGTGCACCGTCTGTGCCCTACACAGGCGTGTTGTTCTTGGTCGCGCTGTCTGTGCCCTGCACAGACCCGTAGTGCTTGTCCGTCGTCTCGTTCCCGGAACGAGACGCAGATTGTCTTCTTGTCGTCATCGCTGATACTGTGTCGGTATCAGCGCTCTTCTGCGTTTGTTCGGATGCAACCGTATATCCTCCCCCACTTAAGGAGGAAGCCACCATTCCGAGCATGCTCGGAAGGAGTGGATGCCGCATTGCTTTCGCGTAGAACGGTGTATGCCCCGTCGAGGCATGCACCGAGTTGTTGATGGCAAACTCTGCCATCGGCAGACAGTCGCTCCATTGTTGGAACGAGTGTGCGTAGCTCTTCAACAGGTCGCCGAGCACGCGATTCACGCGCTCGGTCTGACCGTCCGTCTGCGGATGGTCCACAGTCGACGTCGACAATTGTGTACCAAGGAGTGTAAACACTTCTTGCCAGAACCGCGCTGTGAAGCGTGGGTCACGGTCCGACACAATGTCGAGCGGCATGCCATGGTGTTTGAACACCATGACTACAAACAGTCGTGCTGTCTGTACGGCTGTCACTTCAGCCGGCACTGCAGCAAGATGCACCATCTTGCTGAATCGGTCTACAAAGACCACGACACCAGTCCTCCGCTTACTGTCAGGCGGAAGACCAAAGCCAAAGTCCATAGAGATGGACTGCTAACGGTCCGACGGTGTCGAAAGTGATTGAAGCGGAGCCTGCGAAAACGCAGCAGGCTCCACGCGTTGACACACGTACGTACTTGCGGACCCACTTGTACTGGTGATTCCAGTAGAAGTCACGCGTGAGAAGCACGTATGTCTTCTCACGACCAGGATGCCCTGCCGTAGGGGCATCGTGGTACTCGTACATGGTCTACATCCGCAGATCATAGTCGTTCGGCACGACGATGCGATTCGCATCGTTGTCCACTGCGCGGTATAGCAGCAGTCCTTCGTGCTCACGATAACGATATGCACGAGCACGAAGGTGTGGTGTCAACTTCCGACGCGCCTCGTCGGAATGTACTGAGGCGTAGCTCAGCAGCTGCTTCGTGTCTGGGTCGCTCGCATACGCAACCTTCACGTTGTCGACCAACGACGACGACGGAGCACTCACACGCTCGACGCCAATCCGATTGGCGTCGGCTGTCTTCACAGCATAATCTGGCTGACGTGACAACGCGTCAGCCACCACGTGTAACCTTCCGGGTTTGTACTCAACCCGGAAGTCGTACTCTGCGAAGAACGACAACCATCTCGCCATCCGTAGCGAGATGTGCAGCGACTTCAATACAGTTTGCAGTGAAGCGTGGTCGGTGTAGACCACGAACGGTCCACTCCCAAATAGATACACTCGGAACTTCGCGAGTGCATACTTCATGGCAAGGAGCTCCTTGTCATGTACGGGATAGTTGCGCTCAGCTGGCTTCAGCTGACGCGACTGATAGTAGACCACACGATCACGACCCTGGTGATCGTGTTGCATCAACGCGCATCCGATCGCAAAGTCGGATGCGTCACACACGACGTGGAACGGACGATCTTGGTCAGCCACTGCCAAGATCAGCGCTTCAGTAAAGCCCTGCTTGACTGCATCGAAGGCTTGCTGACACTCAGCAGCCCACTTCCACTCAGCTTCCTTCTTTAGAAGCTGCGGCAGCGGGCGAATCTTGCCCACGTAGTTTTTGACGTACTTGCACAAGTACGTTGCAAGCCCAAGGAAGTGCCTCAGTTCCTTGACATTGGATAGCGTAGGGCATTCACTTATCACTCTGACATTCTCTGGGTCAAGGCGTGCGCCGTTCTTCCCGACGAGACACCCGAGAATGGGTATCTCGCTCGCCCCGAAGATACATTTCTTCAGGTTCGCATAGAGCTTATGCTTACGCTTGAGCCCTTGCAGCTTACGGAGGTGCTCCTTGCGCACCTCAAAGTCAGTCTTCCCGTTCACAGCTCGGCTGTGGACGAACACATCGTCAAAGTAACTCGGCGCGATGTCGCGCACCGAGCGCAATAGATGCGTCACGCATCAATTGAAGGTAGCAGGGGCGTTATTCAGTCCCTGAGGCATTACGAGCCACTCCCAAAGCATACCGCTTGGAGTACTCACCGCCTTGAGAGCGATGTCGCTCTCACGCATCAAGATCTGATAGAATCCGTCGCGCAGATCAAGAGCACTGTAGATGGTGCTCTTAGCCATCGAATCGATGATCACATCTTTTCGTGGTATCGGCGTCTGCGCAGGTATCGTCGCATCGTTCAGCTTGTTGTACGCATGAACGATGCGCCATCCGCCCTGTGGCTTCTTGACGCAGAGCGTTGGTGCACTGTGCGGGGACTTCGATTCCCGCACCTGCCCTGCCTGATGACGACTCTCAAAGAAGTCGTCGATCGCCTTCACTTGATCTCACGGCAGTGGCCACTGCCGCGTCACACAGTACTTCGTGCCCGGCACGAGATCAATCTCGTGCTGTATTCCCTTGTCCTGCGGAAGCTCCGCAGGAATCTTGTCCGGGAGCACATCCTTGTGTTCCCGCAGAACATCGTAGAAGGGACTCGTCTTCAGCGAGTCCCAGCTCTGCCCGTCGAAGCGCTCCTTCTTCGTCTTCGCACTGAGAGTGTCCTCACTCTCAGTGGTACTCGCAGCGTGGAGTTGCCTTAACTCCTCCGCTTCGCTCTTCATCCTTTCGAGATCCGAAAGGATGCATATCTGTTCGATGCGTCCATCGTACAGGTTCTTCGCGAAGCGCATCCAGTTCATGGCTGGAAGCGACGTCAACTCCGACGCACTCGTCGGAGGATTCTCCAAGTGCATTGATCGGTACTGGAGACCGGTACGGGTCCGTGTCAAGACGTTCAACGTATCGACACTCGACGTTGTGTCCGATGTCTGCCCGGCAGACATCTCTTGTATCGTATCGGTCCCGGACCGAGACTTGCGCAGCTTGTGTTGCTTGCGCTGTCGTTTTTTTTTGTGGAGCCCGGCTCCACTTGTTCCTCGTCCAGGCCCAGCCTTGGATGGGTTTCCGTTGTCGTAACCGTCGGCGGATTCTTTCCGCGGACGCACACAATCAAGCCCAACTTGATTGCATATCGCTTCTTCGTGTAGCCCGGCTGCACGCGAGCACGCAAGCTTTTCCGGTGTTGGACGTTTGCAACCGCCAACACTGCTTGCCGCGTCATCAACTCCCGGAGTTGATGCGCTGTTGACACCTCAACGCCTTGCGGCGGAGTTTGTGTCGACTCCCGCAGCCGACACACCTTTGTTCCCTCGACGACTTGCGGCGGAGCTATCCGTGTCAACTCCCGGAGCTGACACGCCGACTTTACAGCTACTGCTTGTAGCTGAAGTCTCTTCCATACTTAATCGATCAACTCCCAGAGTTGATACGCGCATAGAAGTAGGAATGCATCTCAAATCTGATTTCTGATTTGAGACAGACTCAACGACTGCCTCAGTCGTTGTGACTTGTGTGTGGGCATCGGAGGCTGCAACACACTGTGCTGCCTCAACGGTGTGATCGAATGAACCTTGCGGTGCATGCGCGACACTGACAGGGCCATCGCTCTCTGTCGCGTTGCGTCCGAAGTGTACAAGCGTATGCTTCTCCCAGTTGACCACTGGATCATGCTGCGCAAGCCACGGCATGCCCAACACCAAGTCAAACTTATCGTCTAAGTCTAAGACGATAAGGTTCTCCACAAACACCCGGTGTTTGTACGAGAACCGCACGCGTACGACACGCTTCTCAGTCCTCACGGTGGCACCCGTTGCCAACCGTACTTCCAACACACTTCGAGGTGTGTCTACATCCTCGAAGTTCAGCTTCAGTAGACTTTGCTGTCGAACAAAGTTGTTCGATGCACCCGAGTCTACCAGCGCACGAAGAGAGTTCTCTCTCTTCGATCATATTTTCAGGATGACAAGATTTGGCTTGTCATTTTGCTTCTTGCAGTGAGAGTCTCTCTCACTGGGGGCTGCAGTCTTCAGTGTCGCGTGTCCGTTGTAGACACGCGTGACTGCACTACCAGTAGGGCTTCCCGCGCCTACTGGTTCCGCGCGTTTTTTTTTTATCGCGGCGATGCCCGGCATCGCTATGTCGGCCCCCGGCCTTGTGCACAGCCGCTGTGCACTCACGCGCATAGTGTCCGGTGTATCCGCATCGGAAACACCGCACGCTACTGTTGTTCTGCTGCTGGTGACCAGCAGCCGTAGCGTTCGAGAGGTCCATCGGTTCCGGATCTCCCGTTCTCATCCTGGGCACGTTCACATGCAATTTAGCCTGCCGCAGGCTAAATTCCTCTTGCATGGCAAGGGTGATCGCAGCTTCCGAGAGTACCCAAGTACTCTCGAAGCTGCGATCACCCTTGCGAGAGTACCCACGTACTCTCGAAGAGGTAGGTAATGACGGGACCACCCCTCAAGCCTTTCATGAACGTGACGACCTTGGTCGCCTCGTCCATCGGGTTGGTCACGATGTTCGAGACCAAGTACCGCGCACGTTGGGCGTAAGCATGAACGTCATGCTTACCTTGCTGCAGGTCGAGGAACTCAGCCCTCGACCGGAACTCGTTCTTAGGAGGTTCAAACGCTTGTCTGAGCTCCTTCTTGAACTCCGCGTACATGCCGAAGCACGTAGCGTCCGTGAGTCGGCGTCCATACCCCCAGCTCCTCGCTCGTCCGCCAAGAAATGAGCAACCTTCGACGGATCGTCGAAGATGCGTCGAGCTGCAATGGCAGTGTCGACCTCGACAAGCCATCGGAGAAGAGGTTCTCCCTCTTTTCCCACATAGTTTCTCACGTGTAGTTTCAATGACTGCACGCGCGGTGTCGTCCCGGACGACGCCGTCGTAGCCGTAGCGGTAGCAGCATCTCGCTGCTCCTTGACTATGAAGCCCAGAG
This sequence comes from Phytophthora cactorum, assembly GCA_016864655.1. Taxonomy (NCBI): domain Eukaryota; phylum Oomycota; class Peronosporomycetes; order Peronosporales; family Peronosporaceae; genus Phytophthora; species Phytophthora cactorum. Next base: position 53,328 of record NHQK01000051.1, read on the forward strand.
CAACACCGTGTTTCTCTGTCGGTGACAACGTCCGTAGCATCGTCGCTACGGCCGCCTCTTCAATGACTGTTGCCAGTCTTTGGAGAGCTTCCCACTCTGGATCCGACAGGTGGGGGCAGTCTGCATACGCAATGTGCGTTGCAGACTCGCTCGGTCTACGTATGGACGGATTACCATACATGGATTGGCTCTCGGCCCCTTGTTCGTATTCCATACGAACCAGTAAGTAGTCGGTCGTTGGACGAACTACAAAGTGCTACCAGGTGTAATGGGCCAACTCTGTGCCCACTACTTCGGCTTACACGTTAGCGCACGTGTACGAGGAAGCGTAGTTTGCTTAAACTTAGATTAACTATACTGTCGTCCGAAAGTATAGATTTACTAAAATAATAAAGGCTAAAAGCCGTTTTGGGTTAAAATGAGAACTGTTATTTATGATTTATGTCTGGACTGGGTTTCCTCCTAAAACGGATATACTATATGAAAGGTATTCTGCCATCGAGTGGCTGTCAGAACCCTGCTAATCTAATTGGTAGAAAGAAATGCTTATCTACCAATAGGAAGCCTAAATGCATACAGACCAGCGGTCTGCAAAGTGTAACCATTGGTGTGTCTTACACCAACGTTCGAGAACCCTCCATGTAACCAAGTGGCTACGTGTAGCCACTTGCGTGTAACCCCGTTACACTCAGCGGTTATCACGTGTCTGCGTGTATTTGCTACAGTATACGAATCGTGCCTTACAGTGATTTCAATCCCATTATAATAAAGTTAGTAGCAGCCATCTTCACATGACAGTAACAAAGCCCCAGCCACGCATGTACCGATTCGCAATACTCGCAACGCGCAATAGAAGGAATCCATCACCATAACAATACTGAGCGCCTTCCTACGATCCTAATGCCACCACAATAGCTAATACTAGCTTCTATCAAGAGACAGTAGAAAAAAAACTGACCATTCGTAGGGAGCCACAGCACAACGAACAGGGGCGTTCTGCCACAGCAATTGAAGGTTGAGAAAAGGCTGCCATGTATGAAGACTGCAGCATCCCAGCGTTCTTGCGAAGGCGCGGTGCCTGATCTCAACTACGTCAGCGAGGGGCAGCAGAGCTCGCGGTAGTTGTTGGCGTGACCAGCGTTAGTGGAGCGCTGCAGAGCTTAAAAGTATTTATCGTGGAAAGCTGCCTCAGCGGACGCTACATTATGGCGGCTACAGATATTCAATCACTCGGTGATGTGGTCATCTCTTCCTCTCAGCGAGTCTTGGTCCCATATTTCAAGTGGCTGATTCCTTTTCTTTCATACGTTTTACCAATAAGAACGCGGTATTTAGGTCACGACCTAGCGACTGATATCTGTACATATCAAGCCTAAACCATCTGGTATATTGAAATATCAGGTCTGAAGTCATGAACAAGTCATGACTTTTTCCGTTTTACTTACTCACACCAAGGATGCGTTATCGGTGACGTTATCATACTGAACTGTAGCTACGGTATCTGAATTAACGTGCACCACACAATAACGGCTTCCGGACAGCGGATTGATTAACCCCTCATTCACCGGCTACATGCCCAAAAATAAGCATGTCGGATCCTCTGTCAAACCTTTGTTTGTTATTTTGTATTGAGCTCAGATAAGTACGACAGACTCGTATGGTTTATGCATGTGTTTTGATGCGTACACCTCTGACATGTATTCGACATGCGAACGATAAATTGAATATTTTATTGGAGTGTACTCAAAACCTGTCGGAGGCGGCGACGAGTAAGCTTCGTGTCGCAAACAGATACAAACAGAATCGATGCAGTATCAAGCAAGAACAGGACAGAAAAAATCCAGTAAGCTTAGAAATACTGTACATGTACCATGGTAATAAGTAATATCTTGTCCTCGATACCTATAATAGCTCCACACCGAACTTCTGAGTCCGCTATCCCGGCCCCAACATCACGGTCTGACGGGACAGTGGCGAGCAGGGCAGTCACCAGGGAAGATAATCTGCTGTAAGATTACTCTCGTCTAGTGGAAGTACCGTACGAGTGCCGTTCCAGTCGTGAATGGCACTGCAAGGTTTGATACTTTGGCGTTGCCTGGTTCCGAAACTTGTTGCCAACGTCAAAGGCGCCCCGAACTACATTCTACGCAACTGCACTCAGTACTGTCAGGATGGCACATTCGAGACGTTGAATACTGTGCAGCGTCAGGAGATTCTGGAGGCGGTGCACGCGATGTCGTCTCAGGCTCTGCGCGTTCTTGCTGTCGCCATCCAGCCGATGCATGAACTGCCGTTTGGAAGATGTGGACAAGAAGTTTGCAGTCTTGTCGAAGCTCTTGGTGTTCCTTGGACTGGTGGCTTCAATCGACCTGGAACGTGACGGTGTGCGTGATGCTATTGCCATGGCACGCGAGGCTTCTATCCGTAGGGTGATGATCACGGGCGACTACCTCGCTACGACCGTTGCAATTGACAAGAACATTGATCTACTACAAGTCGGCGCTGACCAGGAAGCTCAAGCTACGGATTGCACACAGCTTCGTCCCAATGAAGACGTGTACTTGCGCTCTGCTGACATCGACGAGATCACGTCACGCACACTAGTGTTCAATCCTGAACACAAGATCGAGATCGTGAAGTCTCTTCAACGTCAAGGTCTCATCGCTGCTGTGGACTGGAGACGGTGTCAACGACGCGCCTGCGTTGAAGGAGGCTTACATCGGTGTGGCTATGGGCATTTCGGGCACGGAAGTGGCCAAAGGAGCGTCGGGTCCACAGCCAAGACGTTTCTCCGTGTCTTTCGTCGGCAGCATCATAATCATATCCTGAGCTTCCGGGGTGAAGCGGTCACTGAACTCCGGCTCCTCCTTCAAAATATTGTTGAAAAGAATAGTAGGCACATTTTGACGGAACGGCGAGCCGCCCTGAATCATCTCGTACGCCAAGATACCCAGCGCCAACCAGTCCACAGCCTTGCCATAGCAGTTGCTGCTCCGTTTGACCCACCATTGAGATCTCCGGGATTGTGTAGATGTCGTACGTGTAGTTGCCGTTCTCTAATTGACATATGGCAGCGAGTTCCTCGTCCGGATTCCACATGTGGCACGACGCCAGACGACCTTGTTCCGTGCTTGTGGAGGCCAGAGCAGGAGCACCAATGCAGTCACCAGCAGCGTAGCTACAAAGATAAACCAATAGCAGAACGAGTAAGACCACTTGTACTCAGTTTAAAAACAAAGGGATGTCCAGCACTCACATGTAAGGTTGATCAGACTGGTAATTCTTGTCCAAGTTGATGAGGCCGCGATGGTTGCGCGAGATTCCCACACCGTCGAGGTTCAGACCATCCGTGGCCGTCTGACGACCCACCGTGTACAACAGCGCGTCGGCACTGAGCACCTTGCCGCTGTTGAAGAACACCTTAACGCGCTTGTCCGTCGTCTGAAAGCACGTTACAATGTTAGAAACTGGTGTTAATCCACGTATCGCAGCATCCTCGTCGGCTTACCCCAACTTTCTTGACAGTCTCGCCCAGTAGGAAACGTGCTCCGTTGCTCTGCATCTCGTACGTGAGATTGCTGATGATCTCGTGGTCGCAGAAGGACAACATCTGCGCACAACAATCCAGTCACTACAATATCAATATTCCCCTCTCTAATGTCTTTGAACAACACTCACATCGGGTCGTCCATCCACCACTGTGGCTGTGTGACCAGGCACGACATTAACCATAGTCGCGTATTCCATTCCAATGACGCCGGCGCCCTAGACGATAAGCGAACGAGGCAGCTGATGCATGTCGCGACTGAGGATCTGGTCGCGGTCGATGACGACCTTGCCGTCGATGGGAATGAGCGGATTGTGTGCGGGTCTCGTGCCGTATGCGATGAGGAATTTATCGGCCTTAATACGTGAGAGTGAGTCCACATTGCTGCTGCTTGTGGCTGAGCTGTTTTTCTTCCTGCCGTCGTCATCCCGGATAATGGAGATCTCGTGCTCATTCTCAAAGTGCGCAAAGCCAGGTACAACGTCTACTCTCGCAGCTTTTAGCTGAGCGCGCACCACGTCCTCTTCGGAGCTCACGACGCGCTGCATACGGTATAGAATGCCCTCGATCGTCACGGTCTTCATTTTGTACGGTTTGCCGTAGAAACCATGGTGATGATAGCCAGATAGATGCGGGACAGCCTCACGAAACGTCTTGGACGGAAATGCGCCCGTGTGGACACACACGCCGCCCAATCGTCAACGATGGTAACACGTTTACCCTGTTTGGCAGACTCGATTGCACATTGCGTGGCCAATGGACACTACCGATTACTACTAGGTCATAGGCCGCCACCTGCGGCTTGAACGCCGAAAACCAGGTGCCCGTGTAGCAGCGGAGTCGAGCGAGTCGCCGCGGTTTCAGCGCCCCACCATTATCATAGGTCAGTAGTCGGGAAGTGTGAGTCCCAGGTGGCCGGCTGCAGCGCCACGGAGTATGACGACGCGAGTAGCTTTCTTCGATGGGGGCTTCCGAGGGAACCCAGGTCCGGGAGGCAGCGGCAGTGCAATTGTTGAACTACATAGTCCGGGCCCAGGGCACACGGTGCTATGGGCGGCGGCCACGGCGCTATCACACAACAAAACCACGAATAATGTGGCAGAATTTACCGGGCTTTTGAGGGTAGTGCAGCGGGCAGACGAGCAGCACTGGAGGGGACTGCATGTGGTGGGAGATAGTGCAGTGATCCTGGGCCTAATGAGATGTCGTAAAGCACCCAAGTCACGGAAGCTGGGCAGACTATATGCGGAAGCGCGACGGCTAGCTGACAAGGTGCAAGTGTCTACCTGGCAACATCACTATAGACGGCACAACACGGCGGCGGACGGCCTCGCCAACTATGCCATGGGCACGCGTAAGAGCGTGGTTTACATGGCAGGAGGACGGGCTGACCACCAGCTCTTGCAGAAAATACAGACGAAGATAATAGGAGATGTAGGAAGATGGCTGGAAGATCACGATGTTCACGGGGGTGAGTAGCGATGCACGGGTCGTCACAAGGAAGGGAGGTGATGGGCCGGGGTACGGGCGGGTACAGTACGACTTCATCGGAAAGCAATTAGCCATGGAGGATGGGTATTAGAGTTTGGCTAGCGCCGTAACACAATACACCTTACCAATATAAAAAAATGAAGTGTGAGTCCCATGTTGGTTGAACTCGTATGATTGGCTGAAAATGTTAACGTCTGTGTGACAAAACCCGCACTACCATATTGCATGTGGATTCCTTTATGAAGTTTCACCATTTTTATTCCCCCGTTGCACGGCCTACGTCACACAAATTCTAATTACAGGCAGAGGTTAGGTTTTTCGAACTTGCTCTTTACATGTCTCCTCACGTCAAGAGCTATTATAACATGTCATATCCTCCGACATCGGTGAATGAGGGGAGAATCCACCCTAATAGCACCCCAAAGCAGTCATTTAAGGCGCAGGATCTTTCAAGACTAACGGCACTGCTAAAACCGCTTTCGACTTTTCAGACATCTCGTGCTCTAACAACGTAATAGACTTGTCTGACTCTCTCTCCCGGATAGGAGTGATTTGCTGGTTAACTAACGGATTTTTACAAATAGTAGCCGGTCTTGAATCTATTAGTAGCCTCTTAAAAATGATCATGTTAGACAGGGGATCTACTATTCGAAGAGTGCTTCTATTCCTCGACGGTATAACATCCCCTAAGGATTGATCCAGTTCTATCTATACTGAGCATGCCCTCCTCCTCTTCTATATTAGTTGCGGAGCGCCATTGTTGCTAGAATTTCCATCAATAGATGCCGTGCATTCGATGAACCAGGAAGACGAGCTTCGTGAATGTCGGCGGTACTGTCTACTGATGTTGGTGTTTCTCGCCATCCAGTCGCACACGTTTTCAGCGGCGAGCATGGGTTTCGAGGCGCAGTGCATTTCAATCTCCGCCGTTCTTCCAAAGTTTAATCAGGCATGATAGGTTGTCGTTAAGCAACTTAGTGAATCCAGTATCACCGGCATGAAGGAATGGTGTCCAACCTCTAGAAAAACGCACATGGCAATATCGCTGAATGCCCTTGGCCTTGATTCACCAATACGTGTGCTCAATTGGGATCCAAACAAGTACCTTTCAGGGGGTGTCAAGCACTATAACACTAAGAACGCGCAATCAATCCACCCAATCAACAGTTCCGTACCAACCAAACGGCAACGTTTTGAGAAAGGGCACAGCTAGCAATGCCGCCTCCCTGATTCACTCGATATCCTTGGTGAATTTAAAAAAAAAAAAGACCGCTTCGATTAAAAGACCGCTGTTCACACTTTAATGTTCTGAAAATAAAATACCGTTTTCCTTTTTTAAAAGTGTAGAACAGTGGTCTTTTAATGGAAGTGGTATTTTTTTTTATTGGTGGCCATCTCGTTGCTTTTGCAGGCCATTCTTAAAGAATGCCGAGTAGTCAATCAAGGTCCATGAACGTTTGGACCTTACTCGCTATATAGACATGCGATTATGCATTTATATTCAACAGCGGATATTTAGCCAATCACGTATAATTATCTCAGAAGGAGATGCGGCAAATAACCAATCAAACCCATTCTACAAGAATGGCTATTTTGACCAATTATATCATGTATTCTTGTGTAGAAATGATTCCGAACATTAAAAGTGTAGAACAACGGGATTTTAACGGAAATCTACAGCCCATGTTATGAATTCCATGTTTTAAACATGTTTTTAAACATGTTTTTAAACATGTTTTTAAACATGTTTGTAATTTATAAAGTACATTGCATCTTTTTTAAATTCAGTTTCGAAAGCCATTCAGTCTGCCACGCGTCGCGAGAAGCCAGCCCCAGCTCTCCGCGCGCGCACGCCACCTGTAACGCCCCAGTGGATCCCCAGCACCGGTGTCTTGCCCCCCCCCCCCCCTTCGTATTGCAGAAGGTAACGCCGCGGTTTTATGGGTTGTATGTCTGTGTTGGTGTCTGTGAGGCTTCATACTTACCTGAGGTCGCTACTTGGTGATAGGTGAGGTCTGAATCCGGCCCACTCTCTTCGGACGGACCCCTCGCTTTGGACGGTTGGTGAGAAGGCGTGTAGTTGCACCTGCACCCACCTGTACGTAGGTTACGACTACTATGAGTGTGAGGACATGAAGCTCACCTAGTTCTTTGTGTCTATGCTATGAGAAGGCGAAGCGAGAAGTACTCGGTACTGCCAACAGAGTCACTGCTGCGTACAAGCTGGTATTGTTGTGCCCAGCTGCGTGGTGTATGGCGTGGTATGCGCAGCGATGTTGCTGACCATCCTCGACCTAACGTTCTGTATGTGCTAGCTTATCTCCCTGTCGCCGAGGTGACCACTGCAAACGACGTACGTACGATGGAACACTGCCAGTATCATCCATGCTGTATTAAATGCTAGTGTAGCGCCATGTTTGTGGCCATGGTTGGACCATGATTGTGATTATGTCTTGGCCATGTAGCGGGCTGCTTTTGTGTCATGGTTTTAGGCCACCCAAAGCTCGGGATGGTTCGCACAAAAAACACCGTGCGGATACCGAGAGAACATGAACTCCAAGATAGCTCCAGCAGCAGCTAAAATTGTTCCAACGACGTAGACAGCACGGGCAACTTAGCTGAGAATGCCATGGAGGGCGATTGTGGAGCGAGATAGCATACCATACGCTCAACCCACAGGCGGTATTGACCAGCACGACCAGCATGAAAACGAGCAGATAGGCGGTGATATAAAGGAGGTGAAGGCGCAATATACAACGACGTCGACACTGATGACGCCGACAACGACGAGAACGAGAACGATGATGCGACAAGTGAGAATGCGTCGCAAGGATCCCGTGGCAGCCGAAAACGTGCGCTAGATGTCTATGATGACGAACTGTACTATGTCCCCAAATTGAAGACGTACCACAAGTCCTGGGAAGAGTTCGACGTTTACCTCAAGAAATATCGGAGGATAATCACACAGTGGTAGTGATCAGCGAAACGTTGAAGGTTCGGCTGAGAAACCGTCTGATTTCTGCTATGAAGGTCCATGCTGGATAAACTAAATCCCAAATACCTGTTGTGCCTGAAGACTTGGACTCTTATGAGCGGGTTTACACCTGTGCGCATGAGTGGAAACTGCGTGTTGGTTCCAAAGGAGCACGCCCGTCACACAAGGTGAAAGGCGTTGGCTGTGGTATGCGTTTTCGAGCTCAGTGCGTGCAACTTTCGAGTGGTGAATGGCGCATTCAGATCAAGAACTCATATTACGGACACTGCCACAAAAGTTCCGAGGAGGTTTATTAGCGGGACCCCTCCGTTCGCCAAGTTCCTTCTGGATCTCCGATTATGGGTGACGTGGGGCTTATGGTAGCAAGTGGCAACAATGCAAGCATAATTTACGACAACATTCGAGCCAACTCTCCTCACTATGTGCAGCTGACAGATGTGTACAAAATGACTGCCAAGATCAAGAAGACAGGTGAGTGTTTCTTCTATTTATTTATTTGTTTATCGACGCTGATATTTTGTCTTAACTGGTGTAAGGCGCTTCACTTAGTGACGAGGACCAAGTAGCTGAACTGCTAGTGAAGTTCACCTGGCCACTCCTGGTAACGTGTCCGCGGTTGATGAAGATACCCATGGGCACACAGCTGTTGTCAGTATCATATCGGAGCACGTGCGTAATTGTACAAGCGCTTCCCAGAAATTCTGCTTGTCGATTGCACCAACAAAACGAAAAGGTTTGTAGCATGTTTTGAACATGTTTCTAACATTTTTTCGTAACCATGCTACCATGTTTCGCCCATGTTTTTTTATGTGGTTTCTTTTCTGAATGACAGGTACAACTACCAGCTATGTATGCTTATGATAATGGATCAGTTCGGGAATGGGCGGGCTGTACAGCACTCCGTGATTGAACGCAATGCTGACTGGCACATGGTGAAGGTCGTCGAGCAGTTTCCGAGGGTAAATGACTGGGATCCTACCAAGTTGATCATGGTGGATAAGGATCTCAATGAGATCGCAGTGTTGCGGAGTATGTTTCCTGACACACGCATCATCTTGTGCCATTTCTATGTGTTGAAGTGGCTGCGAAAAGCTGTGAGAGATGACAAAAAGTATGGCACTTACAGCAGCGAAGGGTTGAAGCAGATGAATTCTTGTGTGCCAAACATGGTGTATTCAAAATTCGAGAGTGAACTTCAAGGCCAAGCTGATGAGTTCAAGATGCTTGTGTGTCGTGGAGGACGCATCGAGTTGTGGGAAAATTTCGAAACGAACTGGATGCGGTCCAAGGAGAAGTGGGTGACATTGTATAGGACGAATCTACCTCATTTTCGCAATAACACCAACAACAGACTGGAGAATTTCTTCGGCAAGTTGAAGGCGGATCTGGACAGCTCAATGAATATGAAGCAGTGTCTGTATTCAGTTATTCGCTACCAAAGACGTAAGGAGGACGAGTACGTGACGCGCGTCATTATGCCTTGTACGCAAACAATATCATCTACGGCGAGGAGATGAATCAGTTCCTGGGAATGACAAGTGAGTGGTTGGCCGACATTTTCTTGAGCGAGTACACCTACGCTATAAATCCGGAATCTATGAAGAGTTACTCAGTGGACGACGATGAGCTGTATGCGACCCTCAACCGGGACGGCCAATCGCATCGTTTGGATAGGTTCACGTGGATGTGTACGTGCGAGTTGTCGAAGACTATGAAGTTACCGTGCAGACATACAATGATGTACCGGAAACATGTCGCGGGATTGATGACGATCTCGTATTCGTCCATTTCTGCCAGGTGAGTTCTACAATGTTATGCCTACCGTGTTTTTACCATATTTCAACCATGTTTGCTGATATTTTCTTTATTGTTGGCCATGTTTTATCCATGCTTTGACCATGTTTCCACCATGGATTCACGGTAAAGGTGGTTACGCGTCGGGGCTTTGGAAGAAGAGCTAGTTGCCGTTGACGTACCACTTCTCATCACTTCTGGGACTGACGATATTAAGAGGAAGAACAATTAACCGAGCAGGAGTAGTACAAGTGCGCTCAGGACGTGTGTGGCAGAATCACTGCTGACATCTCCGGCCTGACAGACCAAAATTTCATTACGCTCTGGAATATCTGGAACGTGGAGTGGTGCAGCAAATTACGCCGAGTAGATGTGGTTAGTGATAGTTTGAGCAGTGGCGAAGACAAGAACGAAAAAAGGACGAAGACAAGAACCTGACCGCGACCCAGAAGGTGGAAGGAAGACCGGACGAGCTAGAAGAAAACGATCAAAAGCAGCATGGGGACAGCAAACCCAGCGAAAAATGGACAACTCAGTGCGACTTCCAAACAGGCGATAAAACCTTTTAGCCCAAGACGTCGTGTGGGTCGACCTCATAAAGATGGTGCTGTCGACAAAGCAAAACAAAGCCGCGCGCGTAAGGAGTACAATAAGGGCTCTAAGCTGAGGAATGCGGCTCGTGAAGATGATGTGGTTACCGTTGAGGAATTCCTAAAGGCGAGACAAGGGCCACTAATGGAGTTGTCCTCATTTGTAAACACGCTTGAAGTCCGACACGTCCAGTTGAAATTAAAGCGCCTGCGCGTGGAGAAGGTCATATTTGAGAGCGCTGTTATCCCCTACATGCTTCATGAGACTATCGTAAAAGAAGCGCTTGCAATGATTGACCGCACGTAGTCTTATGGAGAAACGATGGCTCTTACCTCCCAGACGGAGAAAAGCGAATGTTGGTTGTGTCACGTGGAAGGAGTTGGGGATTTCTTGCAACGCCAATTGATGGCGATGCAGTACGTAGGCAGTATGGTGAAAACATGCAGAGAAGGGATGGACAGCTATTCCTGGCTAATGAGCGAAGGCGATGAGACGTTTGAAAAAGAAGGAGCTGAATCGATAGCAGAAATAATATTGAATTCATGGCCTAATGAGAGACTTCAGGGCATTGGAGAAGGGTTTCACTTGGAGTGGAGCCACCTATATTGCGCGAGGGACAAGTGCTGGTACAATGATAACGTTATTAGCGCATTTACGAAGACTCTGACTGACAAGTATTCCAACAATACTACAATCGTTTTGCCTGCTCTCAAGACCCCTTCAACTGACAAAGGCAGTCGTGTCCTGCCTATGATGCTGAGTTTGCTGGCAGTACTGAGAAAGATCTTGTGTTCATGCCAATGAACATCAATGGTAATCACTGGGTGTGTCTCATAGTGGATAAGGCGCGAGCTACGATCTACAGTTACGACAGTTTCGACAAAAGGGCAAATCAGAACCCACAGGCTGAGGTAGCGGACGAACTGATCAAGAAAAGTCTGCCTAAGGCTTACCAAATTGTCGCTGTACACAGCCCCATCCAGAAAGATGGTTACAACTGCGGTTTGTTCGTATGCTTATACTTCTGGCGGCGCTTGTGTAAGGAAGCGGGCAACGACTACAGCACCAACGGACTACTTCGTCGGCGCTAGGATATGTTGCGCACCATGGTGACCTTTGATGAGACGAAACCAAAAGAGATGGGTAAGTAGCATTACTGAGGCCATGAATACATGTTGCATGCTTAGTCCATGTTCTAAGCATGTTTTCCATGTTTTGTCCAGATAATCTTCATTACGAAAAAAAGATGAAATCATGCTAAAATGGAGGTTTTTCCTTGCCGACAACTCATTTACACGATCAGTCTTCAATTTTCATGTCCTACTATCAATATGGTTCGACCATGTTTTCACATGGACAAACATGGACGACATATATTACCGCTGCTCGGAAGATATTCGTAATCGATTTTGGGAAACATGGGCAAAGACCATGTTTTAAATACCTAGCCCTTTTTGAAAACAGGGGTGCTATGGGTCGCCGTCTTTTCATCGACGCGGGTTTTTAATTTCCGAATATCCCTGGGAGGCCTTCCAATAGTAAGGGGTCTTATATTCGTAAAAACCGTTACTTCAATATGTTTTGGGTCGTGGTAACCCCAATTGGAGAGAGACGACCTCCACTGGGGTATCCGGTCATCATTGATCGTGACAGAAGGGTCCCAAAATGAAGGTTACTAATAGTCTAATCATTTAACCGTGAAATGATTACCCGAGACGAAGGCACTCTATAATAATATTAATTAAAATGTGAGGTATATTGTGTTACAACTCTCTTAATAAGATGAAGGCAATCTAGGCTGGGCTGTCTGTGAAATACGTTGCCGAGAAGTGGTAATAGCAAACCAATTGAACCCTCGGGATATCTACTTCGAAGTATTATACTAACTAAAGTGAAGTACCTGTAGACACCATTCACGCCACCGGGCGTCCGTACAGTTCTACCGTTGTAAAGTACTAGTAGCAGGTAGTACAGTACTTGTACTTCGGTTGAATACGATGTGCCAGCACTTGAGTGGAAGTTGTAGCCCAGCTGCCCAGCAACTCGTACTTTACGAAGGATTAATGCACTCAGTTGTTCCTATGCTGCCATGCAAGTCTATGCAGTCTGCATTCTCCTATAACCTGCAGCCAGCAGTCGCAGGTTTCTTGCTGTCATCCGTTTTCCACTTCAGGTCGTGCGTTGTCATGAAAACGGATATCATGCGTGAGTACCCAACCACTACAAATTGTAATACCCGGTACATGAAGCAAGTTGCAGCGTTGTTGAACGGACGCAGTTAGTTCGAGGAACTGGTGGTGGCTAGGCCCGCTGTCCTGTTTAGACCACAGCGATGTTTGGAGGGCCACGCACGAATTTGTCCAATCACCGGCGAGCCGTCCTATCCGAGTGCTTGGAGTACCGACTACATTACAGTACATGTACTTGTACTGCAATGTCCGACTGACGTCGATGTGGAATTGATATCCGCTTCAAGAATTACTCATTAAAACTTTCGCTCTGTGCTCGCAACGTGGCCAAAAAGACAACTGACAGCTGGGCTTACTACACTATGGGCTTCTGGGTGACGCTGCTGAACGTCTCCACGGGTGTCGCCGATATTTTCCTGCGCCTGAGTCCCGTGCCGGACATGTACAACGTCCACCGCAACAAAAACATCGGCGAAGTGGCCGAACTGCCGCTCATCACGATGGTTGTCAACTGTCACCTCTGGTACGGACAAATGTATTCATTTTCATCATGATAACAAAGCTGACCTTGAAATGGCGAACCATTATCGCAGGATGACGTACGGGTATGCCACGGACAGCATGTTCCCGCTCTTGGGCTCCCAGCTCTTCGGTGAGATCGTCGGTATCCTCTACAACATTGTGTACTACCGCTGGAGCCCCGAGGAGAAGCGCAAACGACTACGTAAGCTCTACGCGATCGCCTTTACCGTCTGGTGTGTGGTCACACTGTACGTCGTGCTCGGCGTCTCGGGTGTCTTCGGTCAGACCAAGTCCGAGGTAGGGACGTCTCTCGGATACGTTGGCTGTGCTTTCAGTCTGTCCATGTTCTCGTCCCCGCTCGCCACGCTCAAGCACGTGGTCAGCACCAAGTCGTCCGCTTCCATCCCGATCAACATGTGCACTATGATCCTCGTATCCACGGCGCTGTGGACGGGCTCGGGCATCGTAGACGACGACTACTTCGTGGCGGTGATCAACACAGTTGGCGTCGTCTTGAGCTGCACACAGATCGCCATCTACTTCATGTACAGACCAGGCAAGAACGCAGACGTGGCGATGCAGCTCGAAGCAGGGAAGAATGCGTCGTTCATCGCGATGTCTCCCAAGACGGAGCCACACAGCACGGTGCTCGTCGAGAGCCCAGCGTACTACAAACCCATGCCGTCGCCGCTGGTGAGCGAGAGAGTGTGACGTGCCAGCATAGAATCATTAAATATACAACCGCTATTCCGTTGCATGGCGGACATCCCCGCCGTCGAGCTTGGCTTCACACATTACGTTTCATTTGCGGGAATGCTCGCCCTTTATCAAGACTTGGATCACATGGTGGTTGGCATCTTTTTGCCCTAAAATGAATTGTGATCATACTTGGTCCGTCGAGATTGTACGAGCCTTCCAAACATTTCATGAGGCTAATCGTCTGGCAGTGATTACAAAATGACAGAGCCTTCCCATCGCCTTCCTATCGGCTCGTTTAGACTCTAAACTCCACGATTTATTGCCAATACACGCCTGTCGCCGACTTCGTAGCGATATCTTACCTGTCATTTGTCAGCAGACATTTTCCATTTTGCCAAAAGAAACCACACGATGAGCAACTGGTTCTCCGCTGTCCTCAACGTGGCAGCCGCCATCGCTCAGGTCATTCTAAGCCTCAGTCCAGCACCGGATATCTACAACGTCCATCGCCGCAGAGATGTCGGTGAGATGGCTGCTTTGCCGCTCGTTGCGATGGCTGTCAACAACCACGTCTGGTATGTCCAACTCGTCGAACTTTTCAACGGCATTTGACTGACTAGTGATGCTTGTGCTGCATCAGGATGCTCTATGGCTACCTGACTGACAACTTATTCCCGCTTTCAGCCACTCAGGCGTTCAGCCAGCTCGCAGCGATAATATACAGTGTCATTTACTTCCGATGGAGCTCGGAGCTTAAGCGCAAGGAGCTGGTCAAGTTATTCTCCCGGGCTTTTGCGCTGCACTGTGCGTTATCCTTATACTTTGTGCTTGGCGTTGTGGGGGTCACAGACCAAACAAATCCGGAGGTTGGTACGTGGTTCGGATACGTTGGGGTCGTCATTAACGTCTGGATGTACGCGTCGCCGCTGGGAACATTAAAGCACGTCGTGAAGACCAAGGACTCTACCTCGATCCCTATCAACCTGAGCGTCATGCTCTTGATTTCGACTTTATTGTGGCTGGGCACGGGCATCCTAGACTGCGATCTCTTCATTGCGGGGATTAACTCCGTCGGCGCGACACTGAGCTTGATTCAAATCGTAGTATACTACCACTTCAGACCCACTCAGCACGATGAACTGCTGCTACATCAACAAGACCTGGCTACTGACATGCCTGTTGTTATCGCGACTCCCAAGGACGATACCTTCAGCACATCACTCGATACCTCAACGTTCAAACCAATGATGTCTCCGCGGGCTTGAGCGTCAGGTGGACCCGTTTTACCTGTAAAACAAACTATTTTGCAGACATTTGGTCGCTGCAGAGTTAGAGCAGTAAGGCCCTTCTTACTTAACACTAAAGCACTAACGGATTCCAATTTGTAGTGTTTGTTACACCTCACACGATCTGCTATCAGCCGTGCTGACTCAAGCTGTGGTGGCGGCCGGGCATTCGCAGGCGCCACGTCTTTTTTAATAGCGTTCCTTTCTCGACTCAAGGGCCACATGAACGAGGAACCACCAGTCTATGAACCGCAGATGGGACTCTAATCAACTCGTTTGGTTGATAATACGATCTGACGTTGCCTGCGCCGATAATCGGTGGCTGGGGCTTCCAATCAAGTCGTTTAGACGTTCTTCGCAAGGTTTCGAGTTCCGGTGCTGGTCTCCAGTCGCTGAGTGCAGCCAATCCTTATCGTTTCATCTTGCGTCGGCATCCGGATCGTTGCACATGTGACAGCCAAACTTCCGCCTAAAGCCTCGCTGCAAGGGACCAAGGTGCTGTCATTCTACTTTTCACTCACTTCTGTTCACTACACTTTCGGCTTTCGCGACCATGAGCATCTGGGTCGACATCCTGAACGTGGTGACCGCCGTTGCCCAGGTCATTCTGAGTCTCAGTCTCACCCCGGACCTGTACAACGTCCACCGCCGCAAAAGCACCGGCGAGATGGTTGCACTCCCTCTCGTAGCGATGGCTGTGAACAACCACGCATGGTACGTTGCGATCCATTATTCTATACTCTAAGTTCTCGGTTGCTAACTCTATTTCCTTGACAGGATGCTGTACGGTTACTTGGCAGACAACATGTTCCCAATCTTTGCCACTCAAGCTTTCAGTCAGACCGCAGCGTTGATCTACAACACCGTCTTCTTCCGCTACACTGTGCCCGAGAAGCGCAATGCCCTGTACAAGTTGTACTCCCGAGCGTTCGCTGTACACTGTGCGTTCTCCATCTACACGATCCTTGGCGTGGCCGGTGTCACCAACCAGACCAAGGGTCAGGTTGGCGACTGGGTGGGCTACGCCGCTATCGTCATCAACATTTGGATGTACGCGTCGCCGCTGGGCACGCTTAAGCATGTGATCGCGACCAAGAACGCTGCCTCCATTCCGATCAACCTGAGCGTCATGATCTTTGTGTCGGCCTCATTGTGGCTCGCGTCAGGAATTGTGGACGACGATTTCTTCGTTTGGGGGATCAACGCGATCGGCACGATGCTGAGTTTCATCCAGATTGTTGTCTACTATATCTTCAGACCAACGCAACAGCAAGACGAGATGAAGGACGGAGACTTGACGGTTGTCATTGACAACGCCACTACCACAGCGACTGTCGAGAGCCCAGCGTACAAACCGATGCCATCGCCAGCAATGACTATGAAGAAGTGAGCACTCCACTTCTGAGTACTTTTAAGTACTTATTATTTTAAAAAATTAAGTTTGTTAGATTCACTCCTCGAACACACTCGCCACTGCTAGCTGAAAAGGGACTCCCCCCCCCCGTTCGCTGTTACCTAAACCCTTTTATAGTTTATGCATCGCTGACTTAAAAATTGGCAGTTATTAATAGAGAATGGAAACCGGTTGCAACCGGATTTCGGGTTGGCTTTTTTCTACAACCGAATTAAAAAAGCGAACAATCGGGTTACAGACAACGACGGAAAAATCAGGCAGACATGGTTGTGCAAAGCACAATCATAAGTGTTCAGCCAATCAGGTTTTCTCATTTGACTTGATCTTTGTATTCCATATGTATTTGAGTGTTTTCTATTTATTTACGTGTGTTTTATGCTCATTTTAGTGTGTTTTATGTCAGGACATCTTGTGATGCAGACGGGGAATTCTCGTAAATTTACTATGGGGAATGGCATTCAGTGGTGCCGGATTTATGTGTCGTTTTCTGTATGTATTTCTATAATAAACTTTACTAACAGATATCAACTTGAATTGGTTTACCGATGGTATGTGCTAATCGAGGTTATTACTCATTGTTTATTGAACTAGATAATTGCTGGTAAACTTAGTGTATTTTTATAAGGTGATACTTCTTGGGAAAATAGTTTTTTTGGATTGGAAGCGACTACAGCACCGTTAAATGCGCCTGGCGTTCATTCGCAAATTTGTCTACGACTATCGCTTCTGCGCATTGGAGTCACGCTGGCGAGATTTGCCCAGCCAAGCGTATCGCGGCTGGTCAAATGTTTATCTCGCGCATGAATTGTTTTGCTTTGAATTCATACAAAAATGTTTGGTTTACATAGTGTCAGGACTTGCTTGGTTTTCAAGGAAAAATTGCTTGGAAAAAATAGACACTCCCCACCGATTCGTCGATACGAAGAGCATGTCCTTTAACGTGCCCAATGGAGACCCGAACATCCAGACGCCGATAACGACACCAACGTAGCCGAGATACGACCTCGGAGTTCGAATGGTATTGTGCCACAAGTCTTGGTCTTGTCGAGTGGGGTATCACCACGCCTGAATCGCAATCATTTAATAACGGGGTGGGGGTAATTTATTACTAACCTAGGAGAACTTGATACAAGTAGTCTGTAGTATGGTGGCGTCGCCGGCGTAGAACTTGTAAGAGCCACATTGTGCCGACGCCACTGTACTACAGACTACTACTTGCATCAAGTTCAGCTAGGCCAATGGCTCACTTACTATCCACCTGTATCGAGACGGAAAGAGTCCGATGAAATAGTCACGCCTTTGATTCGTCATCGGATCAAAGTGCTGCGCTGCAGCCTCAGCGTCATCAATGATGGCACTGCACACGTACAGCGGGATAGGGTTCGGTGGCGAAGTCGCACCGAACCTGGAAGCAATCTCGGATGCACTTGGCATCCACGGAGCGCGTTCTGTAGGGACAGAACGCGGAGAAGAAGGAGTAACCGGCGTTGGTGCCTTCTCTTCTTCATCATTACGCGAGAGCATCGAATTTGAAGCGCTCGGATCGTCTTCACGGGGTCGACACGACCCTGTGACCGGATCATGCGCGACTGCGGCCGACTCGGAGTCGGCTGCTGAGGATGGGACTTCCCCGTCCTCCATGGAGACATCACTGATATCCGACCCATAGTCGGTAGGCATGCTACCGTCGGCGTTCCACACCGACGAACCCTCGAGGATCGTCTCCGGGGCAGCAGCCTTATCCTCCACGCGCAGCTTGTACTGTAGCGCGTGGTATTCGTCGACAGCGAGTGTAGACTTTGTCGTGGAGGTGCTTGCTTGCGCAGGCACCGAGGTAGTGTTGCCTGCAGATGCAGGCACGGACGTAGCAGAGTCTGCAGAAGCAGACTCTTGCGCTGGCGTCTTCGTTAGCGAGCTCATTGCGGAATGAGCTCGAATTTCCCGGAGAATTGACGGTCTCGTCAATTCTTTGATTGACGTGTTAAGACTGGCACGTCTTATCTTAACGGGGGGGGGGGGGATGTAACGGGGTTACACACAAGTGGCTACACGTAGCCACTTGATTACATGGAGGGTTCTCGAACGTTGCTGTAAGACACACCAATGGTTACACTTTGCAGACCGCTGGTCTGTATGCATTTAGGCTTCCTATTGGTAGATAAGCATTTTTCTACCAATTAGATTAGCAGGGTTCTGATAGCCATCGGATGGCAGAATACCTTTCATATAGTATATCCGTTTTAGGAGGAAACCCAGTCCAGACATAAATCATAAATAACAGTTCTCATTTTAACCCAAAACGGCTTTTAGTCTTTATTATTTTAGTAAATCTATACTTTCGGACGACAGTATAGTTAATCTAAGTTTAAGCAAAACTACGCTTCCTCGTACACGTGCGCTAACGTGTAAGCCGAAGTAGTGGGTACAGAGTTGGTCCATTACACTGAGGTAACGAATGTGATATCATGTATTCAATTGAAATCGAAACTATATACGACTAACGTGATCTGTACTGCATAGGCACTTAGAGAAAGCGTCAACACTCTTGGTCCTATGCTCACCATCAGCTTTATCAAAGGCGGATTCGACTGCCAATCCACGTTGTGGTAGACACCGTACGTATTTAATTACGTGTAAGCGGCGCGAAAAAAACTTTGACTCTCTTGTGGATGAGCGCCATTTGGTGCTGCATGTGCGCTGTAGTGATTCAATAGAAGGATGGTTTGCTAACCCCTCATGCCATTCAGCCCATAACTGGTGTACAGTAGATACGCCACGGCTCACGGAATATTGAAAAGGGCTTCCATCAGTCATCGGAGACGTCTCGAACTGGGTAATGTCAGGGGTGTCGGTACTGGCTGTATGGATATGGACTGATACTTTTGTTGCTGTTATTTGGAAGGGGAAGCAAGCGGTAGGCGACCTCGCCTTGGAAAAATGAGGTAATCTGTCCGTGCATCTGCTGAACTATCTTCACCAGGTCCTTATGTCTTGATTCTACGTTATCCATTACTGCAGCGTGTTGCGTCCGTACTTGTTCCGATAATAAAGGAATGGCCACTTGAATTTGTGCTTCCATTGGTTGCTGAGCTTTAACTGCAGTAGAAAGCTGGATGTGATATTGCTGAAAACGTTCTCCGAAGACTTTATGCTGCCGTATTCTAGCAGGAAGGTGTTCAAATAATACTGGCGCATCCTGTACCAGCACGACACGCAGGAACTCCAAAAATTCAATAAACCCGCGTGCTGCTAAATTGCGTTCCCATTCTCCGGATAAGTTTTTTTCTTTGAATGTCTGTAGACCCGGGAAAATGTCGACCAAAAGCTTTTCAGGTAGGTCAACAGTGGCGCGGTCTAAATAATGTAGTCGAGACTCTGGAGGGTGAGCAGAGAGTGCACGGATAGCTTCTCGGGTTAAAGGAGCAGAATAAATAGCTTCCACTGCATCCATGCCCAATCGCCCGTGCCTGCGTGTTTGGGATATGTCGACATCGGCACTTCCAAGCTGTCTCGCATATTGGTGTCTGTTTGATGTGCGTTTTTTAGTTGAACGTCAACCCAAGATGTTTTTGAAAACAGCTTTATAGCTCTTCTTATGTGTTTCGTAGGATATAGACTTGACCCGATTCTTACAGCATAAAAAATTGATGCCGTGCCGACCTCTAGATGCCGAAACGATGAAATTGGCTCTAAATCAACGTGGGAGCGCTCAAACAAACAAAAATGCAACAGCTCCGATGGGGCACAAGTGTACTTTTTTGTTCCTCATGAGCCCAACGTGGTGGAATTTCCCGTACGTGTTTGTTTTTCCATGTTGAATCAATAGGACCAAAGCTGTACACGGCTGAGATCCTTCATTATCAAGAGGCTGAGAGAACATATCTGCAAGTTTCCAGTCATGTACATTCTCACCACGTAGTAAACCATAGTGGGAAACTAAGAATGCGGTACGTTCGCGGAGATCACCAAGCTGCAAAAAAACAATCACAAATTTGTCGAACCTGCAATTCCGAATGGTAGCCATCTAGAATCGATCCAACAGCTCGATCTTGACAATTCTTCTTCTTAGTTTCAGCACTTTTAGCTTGCACATTTCTTAACAACTGCTTCACCTGAGCCGACCGAGGTGCTCGTTCGAGTTCACTCGAAGTGCCACCTGCTGACTATATAAGTCGACAACAGCATTTGCGAAATCACATACCGTCGACCCTCCGACAGTCGTGCCCTTCTTGGTTTTGGACTCCCTCCCCACGACTTGCTCAGACAGAAAGAAATTCAACTTGCCTTTTGTGCCGGTGGCACCGTCACAGAACTGCTTCACATGGCACCACTCCACGAATTCCTTCTGATAGCCCTCGTATTTTCTTTTGGTGTTTTGAATGGACGTGATTCCAACGTAGCTCGGAGCGTCGCACGCTCGCTCTCCTCTATTTGCACTTGAGTGGCGCTGTCTTTGGCTAAGGAACGTTGTTGTGGGGCTGAAGTTGCTGCTGCATACGAGCGGAGTGAATCTCTGAAGTCCTTGCCATCGCGGTGTCTCTTCACGTTTACAAATGTGATGACAGTGGTAACATGAAAATAGATATTTCGATTAAGTCACAAACCTAATAATGACTCGGGTCAGGACCCATAGAATGAGCACCCTGATACTCATTAAATAACTTGGCCTCGAAGTTCCGTCGAGGGCCTTCCTGCATGGCTTTAAAATTATGGTACGTAATTGGATGCACCGTGCATCCCGTTACGCACCTTGCTGCAGCAGACCCATTCTAACACACTGCGTCTTCAGTTCTGTAGGCTCAATAGGGTTTGCGCATCTCCGACTCACAGCGATTCTCCCTACAAATATAAAAGTGGACATATACGCGATTGCCGTGTAATTTCTATGTGCCTCGAAACAAAAAAAACGCGCTGCAACGTATGGCCCCAGATCCAACCCAAAAACTGGCGCGTGCCCCTTTGAAGAAAGAGGCGTGCGTGGATAATATTACGGAAAGATATTAATTCCGCAACAAAATCAAATGGAATTCAACACAAGGCATGCTCGGATGCTTTCCGCCACGGAAAAGGTGGGTTTCCATTACAGACGCGCTTTAGAGCCAGGCTAATTAAGGCGAGCGTGCGTAGCCAGAGCAAACCCGCGCGGGTACCCGTGAAGCAGGGCCGAGCGGTATTTGCGGAGAGTGGCCCAGCGCCGAGCACTGAACTCACCAGTGTATACTATCTCTATATCGCGAGTGAAGCGGACCGTGACGGGGGGGCTGAAGGGGCTCCTATCCAAGCAAAGCGCTGCTGGTTATCCGTTTTGCAAAACAAGAGGGTCGGAATCAGGCAAACACACAGAATGTGACAATTTATGGACACACAACACAAATACACACATCCGTGGAATAGGGGAAGTGCCCATCCTTACCCGACGCTCTAATCATAGGATCATTTCCGGATTAGCGTTCTTGTGAAGAAGCCCGATGTCGCTGCCTCCTTGACCCTCAGCCTGGCGGCTCACATGTGCCCCGGGCGCCGCTGAGGAGGACGCGAAGTGGCTTGCGCTCACGAAGGACTTAGAAGAATTAGATGACGTCGAGCTTGGCGACGACGTCGCCGGGCTTATAATTCCTGCGCCTAAACTATTAGTGTGGCCAAGCGAAGACAGCTGGTCATTGGAGATCGAGAACCCCTTCGCCGAAGAGCAGTCTGCGAGCCTGGAGCAGGTGCTGCTGCCATCGTCGATTGCTGCAGAGGACACGCTAAGGACGGTATCGAGTGAAGGCTCAGCTGCTTCCGCTACTGAGGACGCGCAAGCGTCACCATCGGTAGAGCCCATGACTGGTGAGCATGAACCTATTGTGGATCACGAACCTATCAAGGAGAATAGTTGTAATGAGGTGATTGAAATCGAGTCGTCGAGCGACTCTGATGAAGACATGCCCTCCAGGCCGCGCCGTCGCCTACGACCGCACCGATACAATGTCTTTAGTGACAGTAACGATGAAGTGGAGGAGGCTGATGAAACCGAAGAACTATAAAACAAGCCGAACTACCGCTGCCTACACCACCGCCGTTCCATCCAATCACAAAGGCGCCAAACATAGCTATGCCAGGTCAGGGCTACGATCCAACGTTTGTATAGGAAGTGTGGGCTATTCTTGATCGAGCTAACTACGAGAAACCGAACGAGGCATACCTCGTCCAGTGGTGCGATAAATAGCACAGGTTCTGTGCCACGTGGGTATGGGCAACCATATTGTTCGAGGACGGCTTTGGCAAGGAAATGCTACGTATCGACAGGCGGAAAGATCAGTACGGCCATCTCACGTACGCTCAATTCAACAAGAGATTTCCGTCCACGTACAAGGCATCGACGGATGATAAATGCTTTTCAAGGCTCTTCGAATTGCGTGTCACGTCGTTGGAGGTACCGACATCGTTCCCCTACCACTTATCGAAGCGTTTGAGGATATGCTGAAGAAAGATGCTGCAAAGAAGGGCGAGGAGTTTGAGGAAGGAGTCTCCCTTGGGATCATCAAGACGTTTCTGGCCTTCCTACGATCGCGCCGCGCTCCGCTTGCTTGCAACGTCTTCTCCGAGAATCAGCTAAACCGCTCCATTACAAGCTTCGATGGGCTTTGCGAGTTTAAGTTGGATCCGGGTGTTTATGTGGTTGGTGCTGCATGCGCACGACAGATCAAGCACTGCTTCGTTCTTCGCGTTTACGGCGACAAGCGACCCCGCCGGGTGTTTGACAGGTGGTACGAAGGCGGAGAAGACGATGAGTTTTACGACGAGCCGCTGGAGAATTTGCTGTGGATTCGGCGCTGCCACTTCGTTTTTCGCTTCGAGCGTGTGGGCAAGGTTGTACGTAAGAGAACAACGATAAAACCAAAAAGCTAGCGAAGGAGTAGCTTCCGGAAATAGAGACATCGTCTCCCCTCAATTGTTTTATATGGGTTTCACTATGTATAATGTTACGAATAACGGTATGACATTTCTAATTACGGTACTGCTTACAAAGTACCGTAGATGATTATGTCGTACCGTAGGTTGTAGAGTTGCACCATTAATGACAAAATAACACAATAAACGATGCTACCCAGTCATTTAGTATAGGGAAACTGAAGGTGTTGTTTATAGTGTTGCTATTTGATCTTTTTCCGCTTACCATGGACAGTCGTTTCTGGGTTTTTTGCTGGAAGCTCGGGGACGCTAATGTAAAAGACTATGTCTGGTCTCGGCAGGATTTGTCAGGGAAAGAACGTGATGCGCAGGACGAGCTATTCCAACGGAGTGTTTGAGGAAAGCAAATGCGATCAAGATTCTGGCAAAACAGCCTTGTCTGTGAGGATGAAGAGGATGATGAAGATCCGCAAGATGAAGTCGAGCTTCTAGAGATCTGCGCAGCACCAGATTCAGTGCTCCTCAAACGTGCTCGGATCGGATATCTAAAGCGGCTGGATGTGGCTCGTAAAGAGCGAGCCGAGTTGAGGCGGCGTAACCGTCAGAACATGCGCAATGCCGCGTTTGCGGCAGCGATGCTTGAGCGCAACAAGAATTAGAAGAGTAGATAAGACACGCCGTCTCATCCATCGTCACCGAACACCAATACTATCATCCAGGGTACCTCAGTGAGTAAGCAACGTAAGCGATCTGCTCACTGGGACGGGAAAAAAATAACACCACGCTTGAAGAAACGCAAAGATGTATGTGTGAATTTGTTAAGTAGGCGGATCTACTCGTACGCAAGTGCAGGCCCCACTGCCGGTGCTCTACCTATACGCTTGCGACTTCTATTCGCAAACCGCTTCTTGCCATTTTCGTGACCCACGACTGGTCTTCCTGTTGCACGGAGTGCAGCAAGGACATGAACGCACATTCGGTACTTGTACCACGATCGGCAAGGGCAGAACTTACTCTCCATATCTAC
The DNA here is from genome assembly GCA_016864655.1 of Phytophthora cactorum. Taxonomy (NCBI): domain Eukaryota; phylum Oomycota; class Peronosporomycetes; order Peronosporales; family Peronosporaceae; genus Phytophthora; species Phytophthora cactorum. The sequence goes on from NHQK01000051.1 coordinate 77,777, forward strand.
TCTCCATCCTCCGACGGGCTGCTCAAAAGTCTCCATACGATGTTTGTTGCGCTTGTCTAACTTCCTCTTTTCCTTTACTTCATCTGGGATCGGCGGTCGGGGAGGAGGTTCGCGCTGATACACATACGCTATGCTTGTTTCGCTGGGACCGTCGAGAAGAAAATCTAGTCCGCAAGAGCTACTAGCTTTAGAAGCGTTCGTAGCGAGTAATCTCTCTTGATAACGTTGTTAAACTGCTCCACGGGATTGTTCGTCTTTTCAAATCCAGTTGGGGTGTGATAGCAACCCCAGTTGCTAAATTGTGAGTCAATCCACTGCTTCTTAAAGTAAACGGCAAAACTTTTAAGCACGGGTATAGCTGTCCATGTGGCTAGTGCTTGTTCAGCCTTGGCTGTAAACTCGGTAGAATCTTTTGAATAGTGCATTTGATAGAGGTGCTTGAAACCAAGCGACACTGCCTCCACCGATAAGCTCGACACTCGATCCGCAACATTCTTGACCACGTGGAAGAAGCACATAAGGTACAGCAGAGGCCCGTTGTCAGGATGCTTACTAGTTGTAATTTCCACGATGGCGTTGAATTGAGCCTTGTCTGCATCACCCATGCAATAACGGATAGTTGGAAATTCCCCAGTGATGGCCTTGTACTTATCGAAGAGACTGTGAAGCGCGTTTCCGATAAGCTCCCCCGTCTGCTGTGACATCACAAATAGTGCCACCGGGTGGAATGAACGAGAGCGGTCAGAAACACCTACAACGAGAACAGGGTATCCGGATAGGTCCAATTTGTTGGTTGTGTCGATATGAAAGACGTAGCTCGCCGCGTAACGCAGCATCTTCATCATATAAGGCGCGGAAATGCCAACAATAGTCGGGTCATCGTCCAGCCCTTCACCAATTGCAGGAGAGCCATCAGCGTTGGTAGCGTACCCGAACGTAAATGCCGCGCCATCTTGCATGTCTACCGTGAACTGAGTCCTATTTACGAGCTTTACCATGTCGTCAACAAAGTCGGTCTCATTCAGTGCTGAACGTCTAAAGTGGCCAATAAACGTCTGGACCTGACGGAGTACAGGCGATTCGCCCTCTTTGTGGCCGAAATGATCGAGGACGTTGTTGTAGATACGGTTAGGCTTCATTCGCAAATATATTAGGGGCTCTGCGTACGCCTTCATGTCGCGAGTCAGCTTCGGCTTTCGAGGGGAGGCAACATCTGTCAAATGACGGCCATGCTGATAGATGTCGTTGAGCTCGTTCTTTTCACAGGTCAGAACCTTTTTGTCGTCACCCGCACTTGTCTCCAATGAAGGCTTTGCATGTGCCAGACGCGCACTGCAGAACACGGTATCTCATCTTGTGCGTGTCGAAATTTATATCGCACAGTTGGCAGGGCACACTGTGGCTTGTTGGGGCCCGGAACGTGCGACAGCGATCTAACCATCTGTTTAACTCCTGCTTCTCTTGCTTGTGGCCAGGCCGATCGAGAGGTATGGAGGCATCTGTAGAAGACCAAACGGGGGGGGGGGGGGGATGCTGTGAATCTGTGTATGAGGGAGACTAGCGTTTGTGAAGGTCTATGTAGACCACCCAATTCTCGTATCCCAGTCCGCCTTAAAGTTAAGGTTAAAACTGAGGATTAAGTACAGTCCTCTGACCCAGCGCTAATTCGTAGGTGCTGTGTGTGATACGTTGCATGCTGTCTGCTTGTGTATCATCTTGTCCAATGTTATAGCACTTTGTCGGATTAAATAACAGTTTTTGTGATCGACTGTCTTTCAATGTGATTTTCACCAAATTTTGTCAATTTCAATTGTGCTCTCAACAAATGGCGCATAAGTAGCGGAAACCATCCTGCCTAAGATGAGCTTGTATATCGTGATATCCTGTCGTACTTGATACGATTTGACGACGACGCTTCGCGGCGATGGCGCATATTGTTCGAACGCGTGTTTTGCCTCCTTTCCGCTCGCTGCGGGCTCGCTGCACTACTCACATGTTAGGTCGTTCTTTTGAGCAAAGATGGGACCTTCGGTCCCGCGAGGTTGTACCAGGTGCCATTTGGGCCGCCTCGCGACGCTCAGCAACTAACATATGTTTAGCCAATGAGAAGGCCCGAAATTCTAGTGGAATTGCGTAACGGACAGGCGCGTTGCTAGCGTTGATGTTTAAGATTCCATTGGACTGGTAGACTTGCTTTTGTATTGACCCTTGATAATACTGTCTAACTTGAAACCTGATAAATTCTGATGATAAAAAATGCTCAAATGAGGTCAATATCAAGGGTTTTGGTGGGGTGTACGATAGAACAAGAAATCACGTGTCCATTCATTCTAAGCTCTTTTCATCGGAATTCAGCCTCCAAAATGGACCTTGGGATATTCTCACATATCGTCCGATATTTCCATAATTTCCAGATTTAAAGTATTTCATTAGAATTCCACTAAATTTCAAAAATGTGTACCACATGAATCGCTTAAACATGATTAGCTTGTCATACTTGATCAAATGTTGTATTAGCTAAGGGGGGTTAACCTGTATTTTACTACTCGGACTCAACGTTGTGGCCGTACTTCTCCCACACACAGACACGCGATTGGTAGACCTCGCGTTGCTTGGCGCGTGACACGTGATCGTGGCAAGCACTGCTCCATCGTCCACCCTTCATCGGCAGGCTGGTTGGAGCGTGTCAAAACTTCAGAAATGAAATGAGACAGACCCATGTTGTCTTCACCATCGGCATCGCCATTTCCTACTGTATCTGGCTCGCTAGTTGAAGCGATATCAGAGCGCTCGTGAAAGGACAGCCCCTTTAAGGCGAGCACACAGCAGCTCCCACACAAGACCTCCAAAAAGAAATCTCGGCAGTCGGCTCCACCACTCTGCTCACTTTTCAAGTTGCTAGCTCGTGCGTAAGTCGTCCAGTAAACTACCCACAAATCATGGTTGACGCTTCCGTTCTGCTCGTGCTCCTAACCATGACGGCGCTGTCATCGTTCATGGTCTCACTGGGTCCGTTCTTCTCCATCTACAAAATCTACTAGGACAAGACCGTCGGCAACATCTCCATCGTCCCGTTCGTCTCGCTGCTCGGCAACGCGCACATGTGGATGATGTACGGCTATTTCTGCGGCAATATCTTCCCGGTGGTCGTCTCCTTCGGTTTCGGCGCGATCGCCTACATCTCCGTGTACTACACAAATTCGCTAAAGACCGCAAGTACGTGCTCCAAACCGTCGGCGGTGCCGTTTCAGTACTCGCAGCCATCACATTGTACGCGGTCATCGCGGCAACCGGCGCTACAGGCCAAGACTACACGAGCATTAGCCATGTGCTCGGCTACTTGAGCATCGTTGCAGCCATCATTCTGTACGGCGCGCCGTTCGAGAAGGCTTGGTTCGTACTGCGCACCAAGAACGCAGCACCCATCCAGCTTCCGATGGTCATCTGTGGTGCCACTAACAACGCGCTGTGGGTCATCTACACGCCGCTGGATGGCAACTGGTTCATGTTCATCCCCAACGCCATCTGCGTCGTGCTCGGTATCTCGCTGCTGACGCTGTACGTGGTGTACCGACCGGGTAAAGCCGTACAGCCCGCCGTAGGCCTCCCAGATGAAGACAACGCCATCACAATTGTCGTGGCTCCCAAGGCCGACAAGATCGCGAGTGCAAGTCCAAGCGTACAGCCGATGCCATCACCACTGCTCCCACTGAGCCGCGAAAACTCCTTCCAGCTCAGTTCGCCGTCGATGAGTCGCGGCAGCTCCTTTCAGCAACTGAGCTCACCCGCGCTCAGTACTCGGGGAGGCAGTAGTTCCTTCGACCGCAACATCACGGCAGGAGTCCTGCACGTTATTCGCGCCCCGCGACAGTAAAACAGCATGAATAGATCGTGTCCAGCCAGCCACAAGTAGTTTGTATGATCACTTTCTAATAAGTTATCAAGCACATAATTTTCCTTCACGTCTCCGTAACTCAAGTCGAATGCATAGTCTGTTCATGCAATTCCCTGCTATCGAATACTTCGCTATCACACCACAATACCCTCGAGCTCATGTTGCAGTCGACTCACAGGACTGGTGGAGGCGACAGCTTGGACGTGAGTCCTGTCCCCTGTCCCTGCATTCCCAAACTACTGAAATACTTCGAGGACCCGCCCGTCCTTGCATTACCGCAGTTAACGGATCCTGCGTCTTCAGGCCGGGAGTCGTAAGCAAAATGCTTGCAAAACGGCTTAAGTCGGGGCTGCATCCAATCTCAATCCTTGACGTTTGTACGCTTCTTGTGGTTGTCAAGTGTATGCGCAAGGCTTCCGGTGCGCTGGAGACTGAAAGGTCGATGGATACGACGCGACGTACAGCGTACCCATCTCGTCCTTCCTCTCCATCTGCTCGTTGAGGGCAAATAGACTTCCTGCACTTCGCATTCTACAATTCGCCCGGCCCGTGACTCACGGCGTGAGAGGTGCAGTCGCCATGTCCAGCTCGGTGGAGTCCGTTTTCCGCGTCGTCGCGGCCTGTACGTCGCTCATGATGATCCTGAGCCCAACGCCGGCGGTCTACAAGATCTACAAGACCAAATCGATCGGCAACACCAACATCGTCTCGCTCGTGTCCGTGTTCGCGAACTGCCACGTCTGGACGTTGCAGGGTTTGCTCACAAATAACTGGTTCCCGGTCTTCTCCACCTTCGTGTCGGGGGACTTCATCTCGATCATCTACATGGTTGTATTCCTGCGGTACACGCCCGACCGCAAGCACGCGTGGAAGGTTATCGCCATCTACGCGGCTGTGTTGTCTATTATCACCACGTACGCTGTGCTCGGAGGTCTGGGCGTGTTCACGAGCTTGAGTCGGGGCCAGGTGAACGACATTATGGGCTACCTAGCAGTGTGCGTGACCCTGGTGCTCTACAGTTCGCCATTCCTCAAGATCAAGGACGTGGTCAAATACAAGACGGGCGTGTTCATTCCGATCCACATGGTCATGGCCGGCTCGTTTAACAATGCCATGTGGATCACGTACACGCCCATGTCCGAACTGTGGTTCCTCTTTGTGACCAACGTCTGCTGCGCCACACTTGGCGTCGCGCAGCTAACCGTGTACATGATCTACCACCCGAGCAAGCATCCACTGGGCTACGGAGCCACGCTGGAGGATTTTCTCGAGAAGGAGAAGGAGGACGACGGCACCTTGTCGATCGCGATCGACCGGCCCAGCGTCCAGTCGGCCAGCAAGGCCATCCCGCAGAGCCCCGAGTATCAGATGATTAAGTCACCACTGGCTCCGCTCTACTCGTAATGGCGAGACAGAACAGACCGTAAGTTAACTCTTTAAACGCGATAAGTATTCCACGCTGATTCACCTGCTCGCTTGTCGATTAGTTAGACGCAGCCCGTAGCACTTGCCACCTCGTGTCCCGGTATTAATATTAATAGCAGTCTGTCGAGCTGTGCCTGCCAAATGGACTCCCATGCCCAGCAGTGTCGACCGTCGCGTTGGTCATCTAATCATCCGGGATTACATTGTGCTGCTGATGTGTGGTCGCCAACGGTCCAATCACGAACGAAGCCATTCTCTTTGGCTCAGCATCCAAGTTTTGATGAACACCCCACCGGTTGTACGTCGCTTCGCTTCATCCACCGACAGTCGCATCAGTCTGCAACTTGCGTCGTTAGACACACCCGCCCAACTCGATAAGGATGGTCAATGTTGTTGTGGAGACGCTCTTCCGCGTGTTGGCGTCGCTAACGTCCATCAGCGTCACGCTCAGCATGATCCCGTCAGTGTACCACATCTACCGCAAGAAGGACACGGGCATCGCGTCCGTACTGCCACTTATCTGTATGGTGGCCAACGCGCACGTGTGGATGCTGGACGGCGCCATCGTCCAGAACTGGTTCCCCATGTTCGCCACTTTCCTCACTTCCGACTGCATCGCCATCGGCTACGTGACCGTCTTCTTATGCTACGCGCGTGATCGCAAGAAAGCTCTCCGCAGGATCATCATTGGAGCTACTATCCTGGGTCTTATAACGATCTACGCGATCTTGGGGAACGCTGGTTACATGAACCAGTCGAACGACGGGGTGGATACGACGCTGGGTATCTTGGGCGTAATGGCCGGTCTCAGTATGTTCAGCTCGCCGTTCGAGCGGATGATGAAGGTGTTGCACTACAAGTCAGCGGCGTTTATCCCGATCCCGATGGTGGCTGCAGGTGCACTCAACAACGTCATGTGGATCGTGTACTGCCCGATGATCGGAAGCTGGTTTCTGTTCGGAGGCAACGCGTTGTGTCTGCTGCTCAGCATTGTCAATATCGCCCTCTACATCGTCTACAATCCCAAGACGCACCCGCTGCGGCTCGAAGAGGGCGATCCTGATGCAGTTGAAGGAAATCTCACGAGAGTCGAGCCAGCGTCACTGTCCATGGTGCTGTCGCCGCTTCCGTCCGACGACGATGTTGGGTTGAAAAACAAAAAGAACTTGCACAGCCCGGTGTATAATTTGGTACGCTCGCCGATTGCGGGAATACCGTCCGATGTTAGCAGTCGTGTGTAAGATTCATTGCGTTGAAGTTCCTTGCTTGCTTTGGTTTTTGGGGGAACATCAATCGGTAATCTATCCGTCATTTATTCAGATTTTATCCAGATTGGCGTTGTTTCAAAGGTCGCGCTGTAAAGTTCTCCATCGTAAGTCGCAGACGATCTAGTTTGACCTATGAATTATACTACGACGGTGTGAAATACTTCTATTCAACAGAGTACCAGGCTGGGACTCTGGTAACCAGCAGCACCCTTCCTGTACAAACGAGAGCAACGACGATTCTACAGGTATTATGTCTGCCGCTTGCTTCGTATATTTGTCCGATCACGACGTGCTGGTGGTTGGTTAGCTTCAACAGTTCCGTAGTTGAGACGCCTAGTTAGCTGCAACAACGCGAGTCTCATCAGAGAGACATCAGTCAAGTTCCTTGTATGTGCTGCTGATCTTTCGAATGAGGGATTGTCCCGTCAACACCCTGCGGTCAGGGAGTTGACCAAGAAGCTGAAACCCAGAGCCGTCGTACGAGTGTCTGCTAGACTGTATTGATGCTCGTGCACGCTCTCAAATGACACGTGTGCTCAGGGCTGCTGGTTTTAGCATGGCCATGATCATAAATATCATAAATAAATGTATTGATGACTGCCGAGCATGACATCTCCATTATCCTATGTCATTGCTTAAGTACTGTAGATCCTGCGTGTGCTGCAAAAGTGGTTCTGTTAGAAGGTGTACGCGAACTCACTCACAGACAACTTGTTACGAATAAGGGAAATCTTGGACTGGCAGGCAGTGCGCCGGGTGCGCACTCCGCCAACGTGTTGCCTTTCTACCATCACTCTCGATCCTAGTGATGCCAGCCTCATGTGTGACAACACCTTGTCACCGCAGCCTCACTACTACGGCTAAATATAGGAGCTATTTCTAACACGCCCCCTCCGAAGATAGTTTCTTCGGAACATGGTCCTTGGTCAGGCCGATCATCTTGCCCAGTGCCTCGAATCGCTCACTGGCAAGTGTCTTCGTCATCATATCCGACGGATTGTCGTCGGTCTTCACCTTCCAAAGTTCAACAGTCTTCTTGGCGATCTGGTCGCGGACGTAGTGCCATCTCAATTCAATGTGGCGGGTACGTCGGCTGTACGTTGGGTTAGTCGCCATTACAAAGGCTGCTTGATTGTCGATACATTGGCGGAGCTGAGTCTTCATCTCTGGGAAAACTTCAATCAGTACATTCCGCAGTCCTTGACCTTCCATGCATGCCTCGCATGCAGCGACGTATTCCGCCTCAGCCGTCGACTGAGCTACAATGCTCTGGCATCTTGATGCCCATGATATGGCACCTCCAGCCAGGCAGTGAACGTAGCCTGTGACACTCTTTCTGGTGTCTGGGTCATTTTCCCAATCAGAATCACAGAAACCATCGATAAGCAGCGTACTGCTCTGCTGCTCTCTCACGTCTCTCGTGTACATAATACCTTGGGTCTTCGTGCCAACAAGATATCGTAGTACTCTCTTGGCTGCACCGATGTGCTGTTGCGTCGGACACTGTACGTATCGACTAAGTTGTCCAACAGCGAAAGCTAAATCCGGTCTGGTGCATGTAGCCAAGTACATCAATGAGCCTACAAGCTCGCGATACGGAAATGCCTTTCCGTTTGCCGGCTCCTGCTTGCGTGTAGCAGTATCCGTGTCATTCACCATGAGTCGCAGATTTGTCTCCATGGGAATTCGACTTGGATGAGCTTCATCAAAGCCAAACTTCTCCAAAATCTGCTCACAGTATTGCGCCTGGTGTATCTTCATCGAACCGTCCCCATGCTCCACTTGAACCCCGAGGTAAGTGTCCAGTATGCCTTGGTCTTTGATACCATAGTCCTCATTCAACTGGCTGAACATCTTCTTCTTAAATTCCTAGTCCTTGGTTGCACATAGGATGTCGTCTACGTAGAGTAGGACCATAGCGAATACACCATCGCGGTTGTAAAAATACAGGCAGGGCTCTGTGCTGCACTGCTTGAATCCGTAGCGAAGGAACCACTCGTTGATTTCCGCGTTCCATTCTCTACCAGACTGTTTAAGTCCATAGAGGGCTTTGTTGATCATGTACACCATGCCGTCCTCTTCACATGGGTACCCTTCCAGCTCCTCCAAATACTGTTTTATGGCTAACAGCGCGTTGAGGTATGCTGTGTTGATGTCGCCTTGGTATATCGTGAGTTGCAGATAGACACACAACGCGACAAATAATCGAAACGTAGCCATCCGGGCTACAGGCGAGAAAGTCTCCCCGTAATCCAGTTCTGGACGCTGCTTGTCACCTCGGCCACAAAGCCGTGCTCTAAATCGCACCACGTAACTTAGGTGATCAACCTTGATGTCAAACACCCACATGGTCTTCAATGTACGCGTCCCTTTCGGCATCTCGCTCCGGGGGATCTTCTTCAGAACTTCTTTCTCTGTCATTCCTGCTATCTCCTGGTCCATAGCTTCCTTCCATTGCTTGGCATGTTTGGACCTCATTGCTTCACGATAATTGCGCGGCACCTTCACGTCATTAGCGCGAATTCCTCGTTTGCCACGCCGGTCAGCATGCAGTGCTTTGAACGCTGAGTACACACTATAGTCCTCGAATCGTTCAGGCTTCCGACGCTTCTGATTCTTCGGAACTTCACAGAGTCCTGGACATCGTGCTGCTTTTGCACATTTTGCTCCAACCTTGGTACGTTTGCGGTCCTGTGTACGTCGACCCTGGGATGTACTTTCCCACTAGCATCTGCGATGGAATTGCCAGAATACCCTTTCCAGCAGGCGCCGGCGGGTCATCTATTTCATCGCCCTCGCTACTGTCATATTCAGCTTCCTGCTCATCGTTCGGGTCAAATAAGTAGTCGTAATCAGCGGGTTCACTCTCGACATCACCAGGAACCGGAGTCAAATCTGATACATACCGATTCATCATTTTCGAGTTCATAGTCGATATCACCATCATCGTGTTCATCAGCTTCGCTTCCTGCGTCTACATCAGTGTCACTATCTTCAGCTTTGTCTTCGTCTTGAAAGTCTCCATCACTACGTGCATCTTCTTCATGCGTGTCAACACTAGCTGCATTTTCGCCCTCCTGCGTCTCAAACGCATCAGCATAATCTGGCAGCGAACTGTTGTGCAGGATGTCCTCCCACAGCTGCTGGTCATTGCCCGCTAACTTGTTGCTTTGTGTGCTTTCCTGATACTTTTGTGGCGCGCTGTTGTGAACCATGCCATTCCACAACGCGAGTTCTTCTGCGATGAGATCCTCTTCACTCGCAGCCACGCTCTCCATCTCGACGTTGCTATCGTCCCGCACCGAGTTATCATCACACTCAGCTTGTTGAGATGAGGCATCGTCCTCTTCATCATCGTCGACCAAGTTCTCCGGCTCTCCATACTCGATAAATTCATTAAAAGTCTGCAACCACTTATCAACTTTCATCTTGAAACCTTTCTCATAGCGGTCACTGTACTTGATCTGTTCGTTGATTCTCACAACAGACACAAATCCTCTCTTGTGCTCAGTAGGAAAGTAGACTTGGCACCCGACAACATCTTCACGATAGCCAATCAAGAATCCAATACGGCAGTTCATACTCAGTTTCTTTCGCTTCGACTTCGGCGTATGACAGTATGCAAGCGATCCAAAAGCTCGGATGTGATGAATGTCTGGCTTCGTACCAAACATCAGCTCGTAAGGCGTCCGACAGGCACCCTTACAAAACACACGGTTCTTCACGTAGACAGCAGTCTCAAGTGCGTGTGTCCAAAACGAAGGTGGTAACCCTGACTCATGCATCACGGTCTTTACCATCCCGATTAACGTTTGGTGAGTGCGTTCCACAGGATTCAACTGTGACGCATTCGGTCCCACCTTGGTGTGTACAATTCCTTTCTTCTTGTACCACCGCTCCATAGTTCCGTTGCAGAACTTCTGTCCTTTATCCGTAAGGACTTCAGAACTGGGTCACCTCTCTCAGTATCACCAACAATCTCACGTGTCACCACTCGATTGATGCGTCTTCCATGTTGGCGCTCTGCCCAAGCAATGTACTCCTGCATCCGTGCATTCACTTCACCTTCATTGCGTGATTTCAGCAAGTATGTGGTCACGAAACGTGAATATCCATCCATCACCACTAGTACAGCGGAGTACGCCGTGCAATTGCTTAGTCCCGGAATCAACAAGTCTGCGAAAACAATGTCGTTCACCTTCTCGATGTTACGCACTAGCTTGTTTTGGTACGTCTTGCGTCGTTGCTTTCCGAAGCGACAGTCGGCAAAGTCAATTTTCCCACGCTTCTTCAGCATGATGCCCTTGGCCATTCTGCGGTCGACCATCAGGCGAATATATTCAGGACAGGTGTGTCCCAAGCGCGCGTGCCAGACGTCGATATCTTCGACTCCATCTGTCACCGCAAAGTTTGCAACTACTTGCCTCTTGCTAGCAATCGTCTTCTTGCTAACCTTGACGCCGCCAATGTTGTGCACGTCAAATGTCCAAAGTCGATGTTGGTACATCGCGCGAATTACTTCCGTGTCATCCTTAGTCATACCAAACATCATTGCCTCCTGATCCCACGACATCTTGAAGCCTTGTTCCAGTGCTTGTCCAGGTGAGAAAAGGTTACATCCGGCCTTCGGTACATACAACACGTCTTCCACGAATACAAAAACCATATCTTCATCAATCATGGTCGCGAGTAGAATTGTCCCAAAGCCTTCTGCTTGGGCGTCGACACCGTCTGCGAATCCCATACTTGGATTCCAGTCACTGTCCTCCATGCTATTCAGCACCGTGAAATACTCTTTGCTCGCCACGATATGTGCGTTGGTTCCGCTATCGAAATACCAACAGCCCGAGTCGTAGTCCCTTGCGACTCGCTTGACAACTTCGCCTACCACCACATCACGCTTGTTCGTGTGGCTGGACTTTCCCGTCTGCTCCGATACAGTCGTTTTCATGGGTTTCTCGCCCGATCGTGCCATCTTTGCCTGCGCATTCCTCCTCGCACTCGGTTTCTCCTCAAGTCGGGGCAATCGCTCTTGTAATGGCCCTTACCACCACAATTGTAGCACTCGACGTCGGTCCTCGGCGTCTTCTTCCTTGGTGTATCACCAGCATTCTTGTTGTGGCTGCCTTTCTGGCCAGCCGAAGCACTGCTATGCTTCTTCTTGCCTTGGTTGTTTCCAAAGGCGTTCTTCTCCCAGTCCTTGCTCCGAGTCTCAGCCGTGAGAATCATCTCGCGCCAAGAGCAGGCGTGTACTTGCTCATGTTAGAGCTAAATAACACCTTTCTGCGAAGTTCATTGTAGCACACCTGTGTCGGCAGGCTGCACAACAACATGTCCACCATCTGAAGATCACTCAGTGGCGATCCAAGCTCTTCCAGCTCGTTCTTGATGCGAAACATCGCATACAAGTGACCACGAACGTCACCATTAGTACGCAGATGATTCCTGTGCAGCTCTCCTTGTAAGCGATAGGCTTTCTGCGCCTTGGTGGCATCATTGTTTCTTTCCTCGTTGATCTTGCAGAGCTCGGCCCACATGTCAGTTCCAGTCTTCTGGTCCATCAACTGCTGGGCGAGTCTCGTCGTCAGCGAAGCCATGATCAGCATCTGGATCTTCGCTTGCTTCTTGGTATGTTCATCCTTCTCGTCTTGAGACCAGTTCACGTCCTCCTTGACTTTGCCGATCGCTATCTACTCCAGCAAGCTCTTCTGGAAAGCCACGGTCATGCTTTTCTTGTAGAAAGGCCAGTTCTCTCCACCCCAGTGGACTGGGTTTCCGTGAGAGTTGATGTGGAACTTGTCCTTCTTGCTCTTGCGGCGGTTGTCATCTGAGTCGGACGAGGATGACATCTTGTCGTCGTAGTGCAGTTTACCAACGTGTAGCGCAGTTCGTAGCTTGGGTTGATCTTTGGGCTCAGAACCCTGTTAGAAGGTGTACGCGAACTCACTCACAGACAATTTGTTACGAATAAGGGAAATCTTGGACTGGCAGGCAGTGCGCCGAGTGCGCACTCCGCCAACGTGTTGCCTTTCTACCATCACTCTCGATCCTAGTGATGCCAGCCTCATGTGTGACAGCACCTTGTCACCGCAGCCTCACTACTACGGCTAAATATAGGAGCTATTTCTAGCAGGTTCGTAAGTAGTTGCCATTCATCCGACAGACAATTAGCTTGACATGCACGAACTCCCAAAAACTTCATTCATTGTTCCTGTCATCAAACCACTGACTCAATATTGCTCCCTCACGTGATTCGACCATGATAACGAACGTAATTCACTTCATTTAAAAGTATTATTGAAAAGCTCGCAAAACATGAGTGTATGTACAGCTTTGCTCAGGCCAATCCCCCAGTATGAACCACCTTGACGCGCCACCACTTCGCCATCTCTCACATAGAGTCGCCCTTCATATGGTGTTCATGGCCATGAACATGGCGCTGGAAAGGAAGATTCATTGAGTACGCCGACACGAAGCTCGGTTTCCGACTGGAGTCAATGGCAGCGGCGTTGGCCTCCGCCGTCGTTTTCATGTCGACTTCCGAGGCCATATCCCACTGCAGGAACTTCTGGATAACCTCGGGCATCTCGTGCTGATGAGGTAGTCCGTCCACGCCCATTTCCTTATACAGCAGCCTCGAGTCAACCCGGTCCCTCCCGTGGCGCAGCATGCAGCGTGACAAACCCTCGGCGAAGATCTCACCCGTGTCAGGGCACTTGAACTGTGCCAACAGGAAGAGCCAGTCGTCATCCCAGTACACGTTGCGTGTGTGCACCTCGTAGCGCTGGAAGAGCTTGATGTCCTTAAAGTGGCGGATCCCTTGAGACCCAAACACGAAGTACCAGCGGTTTCGGACGCACGCGTGCAGAATTCCTTGAACACCGCAGCCGTACCAGATGGCCAGCTCCATACTGCGATAGTAGGCGTTCTCCGGCAACGTGCCCATGAAGTTGCAGTCCTTCAGGGACGCGCGCGTCTTCCATACGCCGGGGTAGCGCAACAGCGCGCCAGGGACCTGCGGTGTCAGCTTGCGGCGCAGCACGCCCGCCCCCATGTGCCACAGGATGCGAGGGATCATGGTGCTGGCCTTGGCTAATCTCTCGACCTTGCAAAACGTTTTGTGAGACCGTCGACGTGCAGTGCGGATTACGAAGCATCAATTTGTATTGGTTTTTGTAAAGGACATTTTATGACTTGGCTGTAAGAAAAATCTGATAACGGAATCAGAAGTAAGGTTGAAGTAAGGACCATCACTCTTGTGTCCGCGCGCGGTTGCTTTCCCCACTTCCGCATTCCCCGCGCGCCAAGCAAGTCCAAGAGAAAAACAGAGACAGGAGGAAGAGGGTCATGTTGGACGCAACAAACGCCATGGAGGACACAGCGGCGTCGCAGGATGCCAAGACACTCGTCCCGATGTCGCTGAGTCTGTAGGTGACGTAAAGCAATGCACTTACAGTGATTTGATCTTCTTGACCAAAGTGTCTTGATGTTTCTATGTAGGGTGGCGAAAAAAGAGAAGATCCTGCAGATGGAGGTGGCCAAGCTGGAGAAGCTACTGGCTCAGCGCAACGAGATGCTCGGTGGCTTGCGAGAAAGCCACGAGTACCTTCTCACGACGAACGGCCAGCTGCAGTGCGTTGTGATGTAGTTTCATCGTTGAAGTACGGTGGCTCTGATAAAGAGAGGACACGTTGATGTGTGTGCTTGAACAGAGAGAGAAGCCGTTTGCGACGAGAGATGCTGGTGTCGCTGCGGATGCTGCTGGGGGCTGATCAGGAGCAAAATGGAAAGGACAAGCCGGGACTCAGCGATACTATCGGAGTGAACGAGCTGGAAGCTACTGCTGAGAAGTGTGGTGTGCTGAAGGATATTTTGCTCGGCCTGGGGGACAAGCGTGCTGGACTGGAGGAACAATACATGGGGTGTGAAGAGCAGACGGCAAGAAATACAATGGCTCTGAGAGCGAAGGAAGAACGACTGCGTGAAGGTAGTAAGAGAAGACAGGATGTCGCCATTGTCGTATCTAACATGCTGTTATGCTGTAGTTCGAAACACGTATTTTCTTCTGCAAGAAGATATTCACTCAACCCAGTGGAACTTCACGGTAAGTCACGTTTTGGACGTCAGGAGCGATGTTGCCACTGGTGTAACGTATTCTGACTGATTGCCGAATTGATTTCAGAGTGACCAAGCTGAGCTCGCAGCAGAAGACAAACACCTCAATGCTGTAAGTCAGAATGCTCAAGGTCAAGCAGCAGCTGTGGAAAAGGCCGACACTGCTTTGCGAGCCGAAAAGGCTGCAGTTGAAGACCTTCGGACGGTACGCTCCTTTTTCTCTCGTTGTTAGCTTTCTCATTAATCTATTTCACCATTTGAACAGACCTGGCATAACTATGAAGACATGGTTCACGAAGAGCACCGCCAACTCGCAATTGCAAACGAAGATGCTAGAAGGTGCGATGCTTAGTTGAATTGTCGTAGCGACACTCATTGACACGCATGTGCAGTGAACAGCGAGAACTTCAAAAGCTCCTTCAAAGCACCGGGGTACGAAAAAAAAAAGTTGTTGTCTACCAAAGCTGCTTTTGAAATATTGCTGTAAACATTGTTTAGGCAACGTGCGCGGCTGATGAGGATGTCCTCCAGGCGGCAAAAGATCTGCAAGTGCGGCTGCAACATCTCAATGTACGCCAAAGTCATGTGCTGGAATTGCGTCGTATTAGTACCTGACCAATTGAATTATGAGCTACAGGAGGAGGCGACAAGTGTCAAGTTTTTCAAGCGAGAGCTGGCTCTACGAAGGAAGCAAGAAAAGGATATTCTGTCATTCACCCAGTCAAGCATTAAGGTGAAACAGTTAGCATGGGCTATCGAAACTCCAAGTCGAATTCTCTAACAGCCTTGAAACCACTTCGAACAGGCAAAACATGAACAGTTGACGTGGTTGGACCGCCAGCGCGTGCATCTCGAAAACGAGCAAAAGGAAGCTGTAAACGCGCACGCTGCAGATGAGGCCGGTATGTATTCAAAATGAACAAGAATTGTATCGATGCTTACTAAGCACGTGTGTTTACCTTTCAGCTTACTGCACGTTTATTGAGGAGCATAATGCGGAAATGGCTTCTCTGGAAGCACAGATCAAATATGCTGGGAAGCAAATGAAGAGCACGGAGCGTGCTATCACTGCTCGTAATAAGAAGATGGCCGCTGTCAACAAACAGGTTGCACAGAAGACCATGGCCCTTCAGGAATGGACAACAAAGATTGATGCAAAGCAGGACCAGGTGGCAAGGTCTGCAGCTACCCAAAAGCTTGTCGATGCTGAAGTTCTCAGCGAACAAGAAGCGCTGGAGCAAGCGCTACACCGGGCAGAGCATACCCAACAACTCATCACAGCACAGAGAATGGAGTCCGAAGAGCTGCGTTCATCATGCGAGATGTTAGACTCCGAAATTCAGCACACGCACAAGACGCTGGCAATGATGAGGAACAGCATCGCGGCGACTCAAACTGCCGTGAAAAATCGCATCGACGAAATTCGTGATAAGTTCTTAAGCACATTCGTCATGGAAGACGCTGAAAATCTGATACAGTTGCTGAACAAAGAGGTAAGCGCAAGAACGGTAAGACGGACGACAGTCTGATATAATTTCACTTGCTTCAGATCGAGAGCTGGACAACGAAGGATATGGGCGAAGTCGATGACACTATTGCTCGCGAGACGTTGGTGGTACGTGTAATTAGTTTCCTTGCAAGCGTAGCACCGTGCTTCACTAACTACTGCCAAATGCTATAGCTAAAAGAGAGATACAACATTTTAACGGCTGAGACTCGCAAGAAGTTTGGGAAGACTTTGAGGCAGAAGGTATTTGACCCATCAATCAAGTAAGTAGTCACGAACTAACTCTTGTTTACTTTCTATAGGAAAAACAATACAACGCAAAACTAGAAAAGCTGAAGAAGAAGACGGCGGAGAAGAAATCGAAACCCACAACAAACTCCGCTTACAAGCCACCGATGGGCAATGAAGACGAAACAGAGAAACCAGCTCACCATATTCTTGTATGTGCGACGAGCCACAAGCACGAATCGGGTAAGAACACGGAAAACCCCGTAGGTGAAGAAAACGAGGCCAATATTCGAGAGCTCGACCCATCAAGAATGAGCAATGAGGGCAAACTCAGCAAGGTATGTCTGGTTATGAACGAGGTGGCTGTATTACTGGAAGCTCATTCATTCTACGCTTCAGCAGATTCCACCTTCCAAAGAGCGCTCGCATACGAAAGGAGTGCCGAAACAAGCTCCAAAGTCTGCTCGACGTGGGCTCAACCTAGTAGATGAGTCGCTCCAGACAGACAACGACTTGACAGATACTTTCACCGCCGATACGACAGCTGCAGCGAAAGTGGCCAAGCCTGCCCATTCGACCTTCTCACAACAGCGGAGCCTCAACAATGCTAGTGGGGTCCGTCCACGTCGATTGAGGAGACGCAGACCAGCTCAGAAGGCAGGAAAGCCAGCAGCAGCAAGCATCACTCCAGAACTGGCACTCTCCGTGGACAATGATGGCGCAGCACCCAGTGCCCACCGGAATCCTGCCACCGAAATGTCAAGTCAAGACCCTCTCGATTCTCCAGTCGGCTGCGATGAAGACCTTGCGGTTCCTCGACCTGCGCAGGACGCTAAGAAGACGTCTTCCATCGCAAGTCAAGGCGCTGCTAAGAAGCCACTCGTGCAAAAGGTATGTCGCCGTTGCTTGTAGATTAGGACGCACTCGATCATGCAGCGAAACTAACACACATGGGTTTAAACAGGTGGGGCAACGAAGCAAGGGCGCCACCAAGCGCCGCACATCGACGAAGGCGAAGGTTTTGCATCGATCTCGCATCTCACTGGGGCGTTCGCAACCTGGTGTGGACTGGTCCACCGCCGACACGTTCTCTTTCGCCTGAGCTCCTGGTAGGCATCGTCGGTCCTTCATTTTCGTCCTCATTAACACGATACCTTGTCATGCATTCGACATCATAACGTTGAAAGTGCACGCACGCAGGAATGCCAGTCCGGACAACCCACCAAGCCTTGCAATGGCGCATAATCTGCAGCAAACACTTGCGACACCAGCGCACTTTATGCATTGACAATGGAGTCAACGCGGTTGCTTACGCAACCGTCCGTCGAGCCAAGAAGATCTATTAGCCAATCATAAAGTTTAGCTGACCTCGATCCAGCCAATAGTTATCGAAGGTAGAACGTGTTGGCAGTCTTTAAACGAGGGGTGCAGGAAGCTCGTCAGAAACAGTTTTGCAGTCTACGAGGTGAAGCTTTCGATCAACGATGTTTTCTTCGGTCCTACGCTCCGCATCGCGTCAGCCGCTAAGCAGTGCCGCTTCCATGACCGCCATGGTATCTGCTCTGGGCCTCGCTAGCTTCTCGTCTTCCGCGCGCAACGCCGAGGAGCCGAAGGTGGCGCTGAGCCCCAAGGAATTCCGTTCCTTCAAAGTGACCAAGGTGGAGGAAGTGACCCACGACACGAAGCGTCTCGTCTTCGCCCTGCCTAGCAAGGAGCACGAGATGGGCATTACTGTCGCTAGCTGTCTGATGGCCAAGGCGAGCGTGGACGGCAAGAACGTCGTGCGCCCGTACACGCCCACCAACACGAACGCAGAGAAGGGCGAGCTCGAGCTCGTGGTCAAGGGCTACCCGACCGGCAAGCTGAGCAAGCACATCGTCAGTCTGAACGTGGGCGATGAGCTGGCCATGAAGGGCCCGTTCGTCAAGTTCGAGTACAAGCCCAACCAGTACAAGAGCGTTGGTTTCCTTTGCGGAGGCTCGGGCATCACCCCCGCTCTGCAGGTGGTCAAGGAGATCTGCCGTAACCCGGACGACTCGACGCAGGTGGTGCTGATCTTCTGCAACCAGACGGAGAAGGACATCATCCTCCGTGACGAGCTGGACGCGCTGCAGTACATGTACCCGCAGTTCCAGGTGCACTACGTGCTGGACAAGGCCGAGGCCAACTGGGAGGGCTACACGGGCTACGTGACCAAGGAGCTGGTCGAGAAGCTGCTACCGGGTCCATCCGACGAGAGTCTGATCGGCGTGTGCGGCCCACCCCCGATGATGGACGCCATCTCGGGCAACAAGGCCCCCGACCGAAGCCAGGGCGAGCTCAAGGGCCTGCTTAAGGAGCTGGGTTACACCAGCAACCAAGTCTTTAAGTTCTAAGTCGAAGCTTCGACATGTAGGCAGCGTACTGGAGCTGACTAGCTCGCTATTGACACATTGTCCAAGAATTGTACACCTTTGTTGCACGAGAAATATAGCGCATTGGTTCCTACTTCAACTGGTCTTTTAGTTGCTCGTGGTTCACTTCAACTCGTTTCCTAACAACTTAAAAGTAAAGGTATAGCGTTGACAGACGATGTACATACAGAGCCGAAGCCAGTAGAAACGAATCGATACTTAAACGCTCGACATCCCCTTACGCCTCCAAACAACGACAGAGCGAGACTTGGGTCCGGCCGGAGTTCAATACTTCTTGGTACTGTACCGCCAGCACTGGTTACACCTCCGAGAGCTGCGTGGTTTCCAGGTGTCCCGTTTGGTTCATGTAAGAGAGCTGCACGTTGCCGACGCTGTCGACCTCCATGGCTGTGATCCCGCAGTGGTTGTAGCGCATGCGGCCCCACGCGCCGTCCGGGTCCACGCCCAGCGCCTTGCACACAAACCACCGGATGATATTGGCGTGGCACACCACCACACGGAATCGGTCCTTCGCGCGGGTTTGCGTCGACCGGAGGCCGAACGTATTCGCGTAGATCTTGTGGTCTTCCTCACTGAGTTGACGCTCCTCAACCTCCAAGTCCTGCGGAATCAGGTGCCGGAACATGGTGCGGTAGGCCATCTTAAGACGAGCGCAGTCCGACACCATGTTGTCCAGCTTCTCTCTGGCCAATTGCTGGCGGTTGCAGTTCGGCAGCGGGTTGCCCGGCCACGCCTCACGGAAGAGTTTGTTCTCTCGAAGCTGCAGCGACCCAGAAGGGAAGGCGTCTCCAATGCGTTCGGCCGTCTCCACTGCGCGACGGACGCCGCTGTGGTACACTGGGAACTGGGGGAACCGCTTCAACACCATTCGCTCGGACAGGTATTTGTGCAGGAACCTACCCGTCGCACGAGCCTGTTGCACGCCCAAGTCCGTCAACGGTCCGTGCACGTCCACGGACGGCGTCTGCGAGTTGGCGTAGTGGCCGTGACGCACCAAGATAATGTGCGTCGTGCGGCTCTGGTCCACAAGCGACAAGTCCGACGTGGGCTCCACAATGTGGGCCTCGGCAGCCACAGCAATGGCCGTCATCCAGTCCATCAGAGTCTGCACATTCGGAGCTCCTAGAGTGCGGACACTTCCGTTCGCCAGCTTCAGATTAAAGGACGAGTTGTCCTGACGCTCTACTGACGCGCCCGCAATGTCCCAAGTGCCTTTCAACGCGCCGTAGCGCTGCTTGTTGTCGATAGTGTAGTACGACAGCTCCTGCCCACGCAGCACGAAGATGCGCTACACATTCCACAAATAAGAAAAAGTTGTCCATTGTGCCACATGTTATAAGACGCCGTGTATACCAACGTACACTTACATTCTTCCACGCCTGCAGCCCGGACTCGCCCTTCTTGGTGAGTTGTCCTTCCATGAGCACGTCGCTGGCGAAGACCTGCACGTGGGCGTCGTGGATTTTGGATTCAGAGAAGTTGTTACTTAGGTCGGTGACCACAGACGGACGCATCATGGAAGACGGACGCATGACGGACGCCATCAAGGACTGTCGAGGGGCCTGACTGCCGCCCAGCACCTGCGTGGCACCGAGGCCGTCGCTGTTGGGCGTGAAGTAGTTGACGGTCGACAGCCGCGAGTTGAGCATGTGCGACGGCCGCATCTCGCCTTCGGCCTGCGCCGGCGACACCACTTCCATCGTTGGGCCTGCCATTGTGACTCGGTGTGGTTTTGACGGTGTAAAATGCTCTGTGGCTTCTTGTAGTGGGTTGCCTGGACTCTACGAGTGACTGTGTACTGTACAATGTTCACCTACCTACTCTGCTCTTGAACCGGCTGTTGATGAACACTGGCTACATGTAGTAGAGTAAGCTTTACTTACTGATTACTTAAGAGCAACTTGCAGGTTACTTTTTAGCTGTCCGCAGTTGAAGTGATGGTTGCAAGCACTTTTTTTTGTCGGCAGCAAGCAAAGCTCTTGAACCAAGCCCCTCATGTTCTCTACCTCAAATAGTGAGCTTTATAGTGGACCCCTACACTACATTGTTCATCTCTGTTTGCATGTCGGGTGGTGGATCTCTGTACCTATCTGCATTATTCTTCGCCGCCGATTTTGGACAAGCATTTCTAGAGTTTCGCGAATTACGTGCCAATGCGAACGTCTTAGTGGCGGTACTTCATGGCCACCAATCGACTCCTCGGTCAAAAGACGACAGATGTGCTAGCGTTGATTCTTACTGACACGAGAGTAACATAACTTGATGCATGGTACGCGACTGCAAGCATGCGTTCCGCATCCCCTCCCAGAAGTCGATCCAGGCAGCTTCAAGTCTTAGCAGCATCAGGCTTTTACAGTCAGAGCACTGCAGACACTGGAAGACTGACTCGTCAACAAAACTGGCTGATATCTCGTCTTCTTTACAAATCTTTAATTCAACCCATCGGACCAAACCTCGTAAAAGTTTTAGTCGTACAAGACCCAACGTTTGTTGGTACTAAGTCAGCATTCCACCCAAGCAGCTCTGATACGAATGCCAAAGGTAAACGATCGAAACAGCTCGTGTTGCAAGGACTTCAGCAGTTATTCCACTGTGAATATCTGGCACTAGTCGACTACATTGTGTTGTCCCGACAGTGTTTGTCACGTATAAGTCTGTACTAGAGCGGCTACCAAATATTGTTTACTACCCTGGCGGTGCAGACAATTGGGGAAGCTTTGCCATCGTGAACATTTTGATTTTAGCTGCACTGGAAATTGGATCGTTTCTGGTTCTGAACCGGTTTCTACAGCGAAAGTTTGCATTCTCCCCTTTGCATCAGGTCGCTTTCGTGCTCGAAACACAAGTCTACTTGGTCCGAGCAAAGTTGTTTCATTCACTAACGATTCTACTATCGTACGGACTCGCTCACCTTGGTAGGATCTTTATGCTTCATTATGCGACATTAAACTAACGTTTTCGAAATGCTCCACAGGTGTCGACTTCAGTTTCCGGTTTGAATGGCTACGATGAATAAACTGAGTGAAAACAAGCGAAAGTGACGTTACTTATTTGCACGAGTTTTTTTTTATTGTTCTCTTCTGCTTATTGTGAACTTTGCCTCTAGCACTCCAGCAAACCAATCAGCTCGCCAAGAAGTAGGATTCAGTTGTCGCTCCCGCAAGCTTCTACATGTCTACATGTTTAATAAAACATGTAGAAGGTTTTAAAATTAACGAAACGTACGCATGCGGTACGCAATCAGGAGCTACATGTGGTTGAGGAGCTGCATCTATACCAATTGGACGAGTGTTCATTAAATACTCTGCTCGTTATCGATTTCCTGTAGGGACGGGAGCCACCAAAAGTTGCGGGATCGGCTCAATGAACGTTTTAATGCGCTCCTCCAGTGCACATAATCTGAGAAGCTTAGTGGTTCTCACCTGAATATAAATGGTTGCCATTCGTGCGACGGAAACAGAAGCAGCAAGCAACTAGGGATCATTGTACAGCGTGTCTAACGCGATTTCGCTCAGATCGGTATGGCAGACGTTGTAAGACAAATGAGCCTATCGTTAAATTGATTGATTCTATCATGAAAGGCACTTAGATCTTGGTCGAATGCTTACCAGCTTGTTTGACAGGATGAAGGAAATCATGCTCTATGGATAAGTGCAGTACCGGTACGCGCAGTTCCATGAGCATTTCGTGCAGGACAAGACTGAAGGAGGAAGTAGCTTATCAAGAAGCAGCTGCAGGTCCGTCGGATGAGAGCCTGATCGGTGTATGATGGAAGCCATATTGGGAAATGTGAGAGCTCGAAGGAGCATATACATCAGAAGAAGTTAGTTGCCCCAA
This sequence comes from Phytophthora cactorum, assembly GCA_016864655.1. Taxonomy (NCBI): domain Eukaryota; phylum Oomycota; class Peronosporomycetes; order Peronosporales; family Peronosporaceae; genus Phytophthora; species Phytophthora cactorum. Next base: position 100,466 of record NHQK01000051.1, read on the forward strand.
CGAATTCAAACTCAATCACACCAATACCGTACAACGTGTTCAAGTATTGAGTTCACACTAGTTGCGGTAGGTGTCAACAGCAAACGCCATCGATACAAACTCCGCACCGCCAGTAATTTTGCGCAATTTACACCCAGTGTCCAGACGACTGTAGTCCTGGAGAACATATATCTCAAGCAACTACGGAATTATTATTTTTTGTTTTGGAACATGGTTGTCGCCTACTAACTGAACTACGGATCATCCTTTGACGTGACAGTAACTCGTTTGACTTGACAGTAAGAACCACTACTAGTATTTTAATAGTAGTATTATTTAAAAAACTAAAGATCATCGGCAATGGGCCTCGCATGACGAGTGCGTAAGGAAGACAAAATGGGTCAATTGTGGAAGGCATTTAGGGAAGGCGGTCTTGAACAACCATGCTCGTCCTTTCCGGGGTCTGCATTTCTCAAGAGTTTGGATTGACGAAAAGTAGCTGCATGTAGCGCGCAGTTGCAAACGTAAGAACTGACGGTGTCAACTCTTGACTCCACTGTGCACATGTACCACCAGTACCTATCTGGGTGCTCCGTGGGTTGGTCACGTTGGTAGGTCGGTTGGAGCTATCCGTAAGCAAAGCTCTTGAACCATGTTTGGCAGCCAGCCTCAATATTTTCTCTTGACTGTAGTCGTATTCTGCAATTGTAGATTACGATAAATTGGTCTACAAGATTACATGTACGATAAAGTGATCCCAACGACGACATTCTACATGCATGAAGTCCTCTGGACATTCACCACAAAATATTTGGCACCGAATCTCCATATCGGTAACACAATTACAGTGACACCTATGCTGAAGGGATTAAATCGTAAAGCGCTTTGTAGAATGGGTATACCGTGATGAGAACCATGCACAAGCCGTGATAGCGCGGATATCGCTGAAGGTACGGGCGACAGGGAGAACCGTTAGCAAATGGTGCCTTGCCGAACACAAGTACAAGTATCACCGGCCAACAAATCGCTACCACCAGACCTCAAGTTTGAAACACGAAAGGAGGAGGAGACCCGAGATTGCTTGGATACTGCTAGCGCTGTTACCATATAAGCCACATCAAGCGAGGCAGGGACGATCAATGTTTTCGAGAGCGATACTTCCATTACTGGAGCTAGTGTGGCAAGCTCACGCAACCCAAAGCATCGCGAACACCGTCAAAGCCAGGCGAATCCAGAACATCCAATTGGAACTCCATCCCTCAGAAGGGGGTCGAAGCGGTAGCAACTCTAGTAAAATAACAACCAATAAAGAAGGCAGCGGAGTGAGTAGACAAACTAAAACCACTCGGGTGTAGGAAGTGGCCTGGCAGTAGGAATCGAATGTGACGTGTACTGTCTGACGAACGGAGTCTTGAAGAAGAGAGCTTGTTATAGAGAAAGGAAATTGAAGACTGGGCTATCTAATATGAAATGCCTAGCAGGCCTCCTCTCGGGCGGTTACCTACGACTGCAGGCCATGCGACTGTCGCTCTCGTCCGTTGCATAACGACCTTGGTGACGATGCGTACATCACATCGAAGCTTTCGAGACGCTCAACCGAATAGGAACCTTGGCGACCCACTTGGAAGGCGATTCCACGTTGACATTTGAAGCTGCCGACTGAGACGTCGTCGTTGTTGCTATTCTATTCCGAGGATGGATATATGTACTCCAATTACTTGGGATGTACAGATTGGAGTGTGCCATTGGGTATTGCATGATAATTAACCACGGCATCATGCCTCGCCGTGCACGGATAAACATTCTCACAAAAAACATAACATTTAGCTTGTCGCTATCAGGATGACCTCGTCCACCACATCTCGCTCGGTAAGCTTACTAGCATTCTATCTCTTCAGTTGTCAATCGCTTAAATCTCACCACCACACAAATTCGGTGCTACTATCTGCCAGTTGCATTGGCGACGTGCAAGTTGTCATCCCATGGGATCAATTGTGCTGTGGATTTTATCATTTGCCATGGCCCGTTGAATGGTTCGCGCAGGAAAGCTATCCACTCGCGTCGATGGGGTCAGCAACGACAGTAGCACGGACCCTGCCTGCGCAGGAGGTAACTTTCGGCAGGTATGCGCCGCCTTTGATATCAAAGCGCCATAATGGTCTCGGCAACCTTGACCGCCAATGGATTGTTCCGCGCTCATGTGGGACTTCATCGCGTAGGGTGCCCGAATCGGGTCCATGCCGACGCCATCTGAACCCCTCGAGGCTGTCCAAGCCATTTCGCATACCACCACCGACAAAGTTTGTCAATTGACGGTACCAGCCTTGTCGAGTGGGTGGAAAGAGGAACCCGAGGATGCCATCTGCCATCCGCCAAGCACTGGTACGAAGCAGTAAAGCATGGCCACAACTCACTCGCCGCTCAGTTTCCAGCGTCGAGACCGAGCACATTATTATAGTCGTGCATTCTACTCCCATTCATTCTCTTGCGCTGTCGGACGCAGCCACTTTCACCATTCAGTCGCAATTTGAGAGTCCTACTTACTCATGAAGCAGGGAGGAATTCAAGACCAACCGGACGCTCTATCGCCTGAAGAGACCGCAGCACTTTTGACTATGAGCGACTCGTTCATTCAAGAGGCTGTGCACATGTCGAGACACTATGCCGGCTGTTCGCGCCATCCGTCGGCCATCGACCCCACCCGATGGAAACGGATAGCTCATGTGCGTGACCTCGCGATGTACAAGGAGCGCCGAGCTCGCTGGAGACTCGGCAGTAAGCGCAAACTAGGCTCACGATTGGCAAATAAGGAATACGTAGACGACAGTACCAAGTTGCTACCCGCTACGTTAATGATCGGGACGTTCCCGGGTGCCTTGGAATCCGTCATGTTCGGACTGCAGAGCTCAACCGAAGACGCCACTCGACTGCGAGCGTCGTATCTAGGTGACAACCTCGTGGACGAGAAATTGCTGGCAGTACCGCTGGAATCACCAAGCTACGACAACCCACTGCGGTCGTGCACTTTGAGGTGGCGAGGCCTACGCAGCGGCACCGCAGCCGCCAAAGTGGCATCTGGGAAGATTTTTAGCTCGCGCGCTATTGAAACCGTGTACATCGAGTCCACAGGTATCACGGAGCTCGGCAACGGCGAGCGAGTCGGCTATGAACTGCTGCAATCGGTGGAGGTCCCGGGCTTAGACGGCTTCAGCAAGAACGGCAGACGACAAGCCATTATCTCGTACTGCTACGTGTATCGCCAGCCATCTCCAGATGTGATGGAGGTGTTCATGCTGGGCTCCACTTCTCGTGATGGAGTGTTGCTTGGCGGTGCGCTAGCCAAGATGCACAGTCTTCACCGGCTCGTACGCTGCGCTGAACGCAAGAAGCTCGCGTGGCTCTTGAATTCCAGTCAACCGACACTAGCCAACCCCAAAGCTGGCGGCAGTTGCGCCGAGTGTTTCCGTTCCTTTGGTCGCTGGCCACACCGTGCTGAACGCCAGTGTAGCGCCTGTGACGAACGTGTCTGCGCAAGCTGTACAGCCTACCGCCAAATGCGCTTCGCGCTGCCATTCCGCCGTAAAGTCACACGCTCCAAGCTTGCTTTCTGTGGTCGCTGCCTCCAGCGCGCCGAGGAAACAAGTCCTCTAACAGTAGCAGCTTTTGAAGCCATGGAACAAGGCGAGGACTTCGACTTTGATACGTTCGACAGTTCCATGCCGCCACTCTCACACCCGTTGAAGTGGAGCAGCCAATGCCTCGACGTCGACGATGACCTGGCAATGACCATCCTGGGCGACTAAGACTTGACCCTTGATCCCCATCGGAAGGGGTCGACTCTCCTTGATTGCTAGAACTCACAACAAATATTTATATTATTAAAACGAGTTGAATGGTACTGCGTTCACTGCTGCTGCAGTTGTGTTTTCTAGCTTGATGGAAGCTATACTCATTGAATTCCTGACGTGCCGAGTAGCGGATGTCTGTGCGCCTTGTGGAAATGCACGCTGGCGTCGTCCATAGCTGCACAGACCATCAGAACCAGCGCCATATCCACACCAATAGCCGTCTCCACGTGATAGGAATTGCCCCCGAAGTTCGTCATCCTGTTGCTAGCTGGGCGATAGACTTTGGCGATAGGTTCCCGACGACCTCCGCGTCCTCGCTCCAGATACAGCACTGCGGCTCGTTGTCGCCACATTCCGTGGCATCCAATTCGGCTTTTGCCTCCCGTATGTGGGTCATCCACTTCAGCAAGCAACGGCTCTCCTCGTCCCGGTACAAACTTGATCTTAAACGTCGTCAGCACCTTCGGTTGAGGCGACCGCCGCTTGCCCAGACACACATCGTAGGTCGCTGCTGTGGGGTGGTCTCTGTGCGTCAAATGGGCCACTGGGATGCCGTACTCGTCCAGTAGCCACTTAGTACGTCCATCTGACAGTTCACCTTCAATTGTAGGTATGACACGGAACAGGACGCGGCCCGACTCGGCCTCGCGCACTGCGTAGCCGTTGATGTCGATGGTGTGCGTCCAGAAATTGTCCGTGAGTTCGAGTGTCGTGACGCGGCGGCGGCAGAAGCGCGGGTTCACCACGAACGGGAACTTCCACTGCGCCGCCAGCGGCGTGGCCAGGAACTTCTGCATGGATAATGCCGCCCCCATTGCCGCTGCTGTGGCTGTTCACCTGTGAATGTAGGAGAGTGCCCTCCGACCTTGCTGGCACTGACGTTCAGCGTTGGAAGGACACAGCAGCGAAAAACAACCTGCATGATTGAATATGTAGACTAAATGGATCACCTGTGGGTCGAAAACGGAATAAATATTAAAGCAAGTAATAACCTTTATTTATAGTACTCTGCAGAATTTGATAAATCCAGGCACCACGGTTTGGTCCTGTCTACTCGCGTGGGCCAGACTGCTGAAAAGCGAAGCGGCTGGCACCGGCGCCGCTGGAAGACAGTATACGGTGACGACTATGAGCTCAGTGTGACTGCAGCTGTGTAGTGCAAGCATAGAGAGCCAGATTGCGACCATCAACGGTGACCAAAGTGAGACGACACGAGCTAGCCAAACGCAAATGACCAAGTGGCGCAGGCCAATATCATGGTGGCTGTTGCCACGAGAGCGATTGCCCATCATGTTGAAGTGAACTTGCCTATATGCCTCACTCCGAATTCGAGTTTTGCTGCTGCGCGCACCATCCTCAAGCCCAGAGGCTCTGCCAGAGCTGCTCTGCGACGAACCATATCCGATTTAGAGAAGAGAGCTTTTCATTCAACGACGGCCGGCATTGGTAAACATCCGCCAGCTGCGAATCGTCTCATCTTCCACGCAAAACGCCCGCAGTTCCAGTCGCGGACGGCTAGCCGACAGTGGAGCAGGATATGCGCCGTAGAGCTCCTAAAGGCAAACCGGTACGGCTAGCTCAAACGTGAAGTTCATGCAGTGGCGAGCTCTTGGTGCGTTTTAGCGCTCGTGGTGCGCTGTTATTGGCCGAATCAAATTATTTTTTGACCAATAGCATAGCTGAATTGGCGGATATATCTATCTATAGCTGGGGTCGTTTCGCCGAGATTCTGGACGACGCCATCGAGCGCACGTGACCAAGCCCGCAGCCTACTATCGTAGCCGTTATTCCTGTTCGCTGCAGGCAGGGGACGGTCCCGGTGCTGCCTTTGTTGCGTGCCTGGTGTCGCGCTTCGCGCTGTGGGGTTGCGGACCGCAACACCACGACGCACTGCAATTGGTCAAAATTCTATCTGCCTCAACTAAGTGCGATGGGCGTTGCAGCTGCGTCGATTTCTGCCAAATTTCGTGTGCGAGGTCGGGGTGACCCTCACTCTGCTGATCACTTGAACTGACTATTCTTTGCTTTCCGTTCACCCCCTCGATTCCTCCTTACACGGCGGGCTCGCGCCCCCTTTTGCTGCGCCAGAATCCGATTTCCAAGCTCAAGCTCAAGCGTCAGCTCTCTCTCTCTCTTCTTTCCCAACCATGGACCGTGACTCCCTCGTGTTCCTTGCCAAGCTGGCCGAGCAGGCCGAGCGGTACGACGAGATGGTCGACCACATGAAGGCCGTGGCCAACAACCACAACGTGGAGCTCACAGTGGAGGAGCGCAACCTGCTGTCGGTCGCGTACAAGAACGTGATCGGCTCCCGCCGCGCGTCGTGGCGCGTGATCTCGTCCATCGAGAACAAGGGCGACTCGGAGCGCAGCGAGCACATCAAGGCTTACCGTCAGAAGATCGAGGGTGAGCTCGTGGACATTTGTAACGACATCCTGACCATCATTGAGAACAACTTGATCCCCAACTCGTCCAGTGAGGAGGGCAAGGTCTTCTACTACAAGATGAAGGGCGACTACCACCGCTACCTGGCCGAGTTCCAGGTGGACGACGAGCGTAAGGAGTCGTCGGACAAGGCCCTGGAGAGCTACAAGCAGGCCTCGACCATCGCCATGGCCGAGCTGCCCCCCACGCACCCCATCCGCCTGGGTCTGGCCCTCAACTTCTCGGTCTTCTACTACGAGATCCTAAACTCGCCCGACCGTGCCTGCAACCTGGCCAAGCAGGCCTTCGATGACGCTATCGCAGAGCTGGACACCCTTTCGGAGGAGAGCTACAAGGACAGCACGCTGATCATGCAGCTGCTGCGCGACAACCTGACGCTTTGGACCTCGGACCAGGAGCCCGACAACGCCGACGCCAACCAGGGCGACATGAACGTGCAGGATGTGGAGTAGGTTCCCCACAGAGCAGGCAAGCCTTAGGCGAGCTAGCTAAGCTGGTGTCTGCTTGGTGAAGGGGAAGGTCAAAGGAGATGTAGACGTGGCGGAGGATGCAGGGGAACGAGAGGCCGCAGCTGTTGTTGGCCTCCTCCCTTTGCTCCTCGACCAACGCCGCGCCTGCCAGCCAGTCCACCGCGCCGAGGACCCAGCCGTCCAGTACTTAATATTGGTAGATAGAACCTTACGAAAATCTCAGCGAACTGTCTTCCCTGTTTTCCTGGGTCATTGATGTTGTGGTAGACTGAGATGGCTTCGAAGAGTTCATAGTTAAATCAAGATGTTATGCTTTGTCGACATGTCGGAAGAGTAAGATCGAGATCTTTTAGCGTGTCTTAGTCCTTGTATAGACGGTGTGGACCACAATTAATTCAGAATTTAGCCAATCAGAGAGAAAATCTCATTTACATGTAGCCAATCGGAGAGGAATCATTTTTTAAGAGATCCCCTCTCCTAAAATCGTCTTTTTAAAAAAGACGATTTTAAAATAGGATTTTAGGATTTGAACCCTTTCGTGCGCCACCCGCGCAAACTACACTGAAAAAAATGGGCGCATTTTGCACTCTTTCAGAAAAACACTGTACTCGCCTCTGTTTCGCAGCGTAGTAACCAATGTACTTTCTTCTTTCGGTGTACTACACCTTTGCCGAAGCAAGGTGAGACATCAAGCAAAGCAAAGAGATATATTACCCGTCTATAACCGCCAAAATAGTTCTGGGTTAGATTTCATTCTGATAGTTTGGGTTGCTCCTAAGCAAGCGAGATTAGCTCCGGAGCAAGTGATATTGGTACAGGCTGTATGAGCTTTACATTTTAGCCTATGTCCCATACTGCATGTCCTCCATCTTCGGTGCATCCGCCACAGCTCGTTACCATTTCTTCAGTGCACTTGACGACGCTTGCACGTGCGGCGCCACGAGCAGGCGGGCTTGGATCTCCAGTCTTGCACAGCCGGTAGGCAGCAGCCCTCGACATGTTGTTGTACCTAGCTACGGTGAGCAGTCGTCACCCCTTTCGTACGCGGTGAGGACGCGTTGGCGCTCCTCCGCAGTGGCAAAGCGGTGTGGCAAAGACGTCGGCGGGCGAGTGGGCTCTTGAGGCATCATTGTTGTCATTTTGAGCCATCACGGATCATTTTCATTTTGCCCCATCTCCTGGTCTCTCTTGCTCTGGAACAAATATCACTTGCTTTGTGTGTCCTAAACTAATCTGTCCTGGTTATGCCTAATTTAGGCACAGTCTCGCTGTGCTGTGCTTGATGTCTCGGTTTGCTCTGGAAAAGGTGTAGTAAAACACTGTAGTGAATGCTACATCACATTGAAATGTTAAATCTCTTGTGGGACGGAGGTAGTACCCTAAAAGGGCGAGCTCTACGCCCTTTTAGCAATTCACGGTACTACTTTAGGTCTCACAGGATTGGCCAACATATTTTTTTTTTCAACTGTGCCCAGTCAGACTGATCGTTAATTTGTGGAATACCACTCCGTCTCAAAAGTCAAGTCACATTGATAGTGGATGTATGTGCATTCTGTCAGTATTTTCTTAATTTGTGCACAGTTTGGCTCAATCTACTCTGCGCAGTCACACGGTTCGAACCGTGCCCACTTTAGAAATCCGGTTAGAACAAACTTCATGATGGCCAAATGAATGGTTGCCAGGCTGCTCGGCAGCCTGGGAAAGGGGGATCACAGACTAGATGTCGCCCATCCTCTCTCAAATCGGATCTCTAACCTTTTTATCATTCTACAATCTCCAAGCAAATGCCTCCCCCGACTCGAAGGCGCGAACTGAGCGACAGCGAGCGTGACCAAGTCGTCGTCTCGCTGCTACAGTGCTCGATTGATAGGGTGCCTCGCCGAGGTGCTATCAAGGAGGTGGCGGTCAAGTTTCGAGTAGATCGTAGGACGATCTCAAGCGTTTGGAAGAAGACAAAGGCGGAGGAGGCAAGGTCCGGTCAGCTCCGCGCGGACTACAGCGGCAACGCGCGCGGCCGACCGATGCTGGACCTGTCGGAGAAGCTGCGCATTACACCGTTTGACCAGCGCAGCACTCTGCGCGCAGCTTCCTCGGCATGTGGCGTTGCTAGAGCTACGCTGCAGCGGCGGGTGAAAGGAGGGCAGGTCGTGGCGCATGTCAGCAACGTCAAGCCGTTTCTGACGGACGAGAACATGGCCGCCAGATTGACGTGGTGCATCTTACATGTTCAGCCTAACTCTTTGCTGTTCAATAACATGTATGATACGATTCATGTTGATGAAAAGCTATTTTATTTGACAGCTGTCCGACGGCGCTACTACCTTCTCCCTGGTGAAGAAGCGCCCCATCGGCTGGTGCGCTCGAAGCTCTTCATCACGAATGTGATGATGCTGGCGGTAGTGGCGCGGCCACGCTGGAATGCGGCATCTGGCTCTTACTTTGACAGCAAGCTTGACATCTGGCCCTTCATCGTTCAGGAGCCTGCTGTGCGGAGCGGCTCAAGGAGACCTGCCGGCACGATGATAACGAAGGAAGGCCGCGTCAACAAGGGGACGTACCGCAAGATGCCTATTCAGCATCTGCTTCCAGCCGTCCGTGAGCGGTGGCCTTCCGTTTGCGACGGGGAGCTCTTGCGGGTGCAGCAGGACAACACCCCCGCGCATATCAACCCCATGGACACGCAGTTCGTGGCAGCGGTAGCGGAGCTGGGGCTGAGTATTGAGCTGTGCTACCAGCCGCCGAACTCGCCGGACCTCAACTGCCTGGACTTGGGCCTGTTTAGCGCGATTCAAGCTCGCCAGAGGCTCCGACGCCGCGCAGCATCGAAGAGCTGGTCGAGGCGATCAAGGCAGCGTACTGGGAGCTGCCCCCTTCAACCATCAACGCCGCGTTCTTGAGCCTTCAAGGCTCCATGAACTTGTGCATTCTGGATGGAGGCGGCAATGCGTTCAAGCCGCCTCACATCGGCAAAGCGAAGCTGCAACGAGAGGGCCGACTTCCCGAGATCGTTCAATGGTCGCCCGAAACAGCTGCAATTATGTCACAGCTGCGCATAGCCTAGGCTACGACTCATACTTAAACCTAATATAGATTGGGGCATCAATTTTGAGACGAGCAAAAGAGTGGTATGGGACTTGACTTTTGAGACGGAGTAGTATGGTACTGAAAAGGCGCATTTACTCTTCCGTAACTTATCGTAATGGAGCCCATTCGATTCGGCAGTTGTCATACACGCTGACAACTTGTCGCACGGGGTCGGCGATGGGACTCCAGCATGGAGTACAGGGGTGCTTGCTTTCGCGGCATCATTTCGCGGAAAGGCGGCTAGTGGCATGAAACAGAGGTCAACTACACCGAAGTGTAGCAACTTCTTATTCTAAATTGTGCCAGAACGATATTCTATAAGCCGCAACATACCCCCTCAACTATGATTCGAGACCAGGCGACAAGATTTCAATCGACACTCATGTATTTAGGCTGCGTATTGGTAGCCTGTTCTTCCCATGCATTGTATTAAACATCTGCAATTATTTAGAATTTTTATGCATGTATGCACCGTGAGGTGTCCGTTGAGCTATCAAATTTTACAATCTGTTAAAATGATACGTAATAAGTTTTCAACTTTTGTTATGTGCATGGAAATTATGACTTGACAATAAATATGATTTGGCGGCCTGCATTGGTCGCCAGTCTCACAGCCCAAAGTGAAAGGAAAATGGGGGAGCGGCCTCCCCAAGGCCAGAAGCGCGCGCAGGCCACTCCGGATGCTGCTGCCAGTAAGCGCCGGCGGGTTATGCGGACGGCCATGACTGATACAAACCCGAGCGCTATCCTGCCCGCAAGCAGCCTTGGAGGTCTCACCGAGTTCAGGCGTGCTTGGATTAATCTGCGAAAGGAAAGATGGTCGTCACAGCCGCCGCAACCCGGCCTCGACAATCTTGATCGCTACATCAAACCTGACAGAGGAGCAGAAGGCGACGGCTATCTCCTCGGAGAAGAAGCTGTCCTCGCATTCATCGGGACTAGCTTGGTTGCTGGTACAGTTACCAACGCACAACCCCCAGGATACTGTGGTACGCAAGAACGACACGTATATGATAAGCAGCAACTAACAATGTGTAAGTGCGATGTGTGCTAGCAGCAGGAGTGGCTGGTGGTCAAGGCGTGCGACGCCGTATACAAGAACACAGTGGAGGGCGTTGCCGAGATCAAGGGCGTGGTCGAGGCCGTGGCCATGCGCGCCAGCTCGGTGATGTGTTTGGCCAGATGAATGTGATGAACATGGAGATGGAACTGATGACTAGAGACGACGATGATGAGAACAGCGATCCGATCCAGACTGGTGCAGCCAGTTCAACACCGGCCAGGACACCACCACCACTGTTGCAAGACATTTACAATCTTGTGGCAGATTCCCCCGTGAAGGAGACATGGATGAAAGCCAAAGTCTATAAAGAGGTCGGAACTGCCTACAGTATAGGGCGCTTTGTCGACGGATGAGAAAGGGAAGCACGCATCACTTTTTCAAGTCCGTTGGTAACATTCACAGTTTCAGCATGCTGTTGAGCATATCAACGTGACAAGGGTGCAGACTGGCATCGAGAACTACCAGTCGCTGGTGAATGTAAAGAGCTCTGGCTGGCAGGTTCTCACTGAGCCGGACAGTGGTGACGACATGGAGTTTGACGATACGTCAGAACTGGATGCAGGTGAGGTGCATGAAGAGTACGAGTTTCCGGAGGAGTTCACGACCAGTCTCGCGGAAATCGAGACTATCAAGAAAATGAGGTTCGACCCGAGTGGACACACCAAGGGACATGGTGATCTGTATACGCATTCTGATGGGTCTACAAAACCCCGATTTCGACCTGACTACAAGCACCCATTTGAGAATTCGGCTAGCTTGAGCTTCTTTGCATATCTGCATTTGTACTTCCGGAGACAAATCGTGCATGAGATGAATGAGTACGCTTTTGCCAACAACACTCGGACGTCGAGTCCCTTCACGCTCTCGGAACAGGCTTTCTTTGAGATCCTGTTTTACATGGCATTATATAATAACGTTTTGAACTACTGGGGTGCGCAACCAGAGGACCGTATCTTTGGAGGAAGTATGACTTCGCTGGATGCTGTGATGATGCTCAACCGATTCAAATTGCTACAGAGGTGCCTCAGCTTCAACGCGACGCCGTTAACGCTCAAGAATGACGCTGCTGCACGCATACGTCCCATGCGGAACCTCTTGAAAGCGACAGGGGACAAATACGTCGCTATTAGACGCAATATTGCTCTTGATGAAGAAAGTGTTGCTTGTCGATCACGACAGGGCCGACACCTTATCGTTCTCAACCCTATGGAGCCTACCGGAAAATATCACTGCCGGTTATACGTGCTCTGTTGCTCATCAAGCTGGATTACCCTGAACTACCCGCTACACTGCAACCGATCAGACATTGTGGACCGCATCGATGAAGTGGTGGCAGCCCAAGAAATACTGACACTGCAGCACGAGCTGAAGAATGTGTCTAAGATTAGGCAGCACATGTTAGAAGTTACACGACCGCTGTTTGGAACCAATTGAGCGGTGAACACCGACAATTACTACACCTCCATCCAGCTTCTACAAGAACTACGCGTCAAAGGGTTATACGGACGCGGAACGATTAGAGCCAATACTAAGCATTTCCCGGGGCATACGATCTTGAACAAGAACCAAGATAAATGCTCTCGTGGCGATTTGCTCCAAGCGGTTTCGTCAGAACACAACATTATTTCTGCAAACTGGTGCGACGGCAGTATTGTGACCATGGTCTCAAATGCGGACCCGGCCGCCACTACGGCCGTTAGGCGTATGGTAGGCAGTGCGAGTGCGGAGTTTCCGGCGCCAACTTGTGTGGGCACGTTCAACAGCAATATGCAGGGGGTGAATAGACTAATTCAGATTCGAGGCGGTTCTTCATCGCTGATGGACACTCTTTCAAACACTGACATAAAATATCTAGCCTCGGTATTGATAGATGTTGCCCGGGCGAATGCCTATCTTACGCTTCGGTTGATTCGAGATGAGCAAACCAGTCGCGACTCCCATCGAGCTTTTATGATGGATCTTGCTGGTGAATTGATAAATGGTCAATGGGCAGATGCTCCGAGCGAGGGGCGTATGCTTTTTGGAAATAGAGTGCTACGATACATGGAACGTTTGTTGCTACAGGACCATTAGTAGCAAGCGTACGCTCGGACCGTTGCCCCGGAAGTCCTGTCGGCAAGTGCTTATAGGTGGCTTCAAAACAAATCCATACTGCAAGAAAAAAAAACCCTGTAAGTGTCGTCGCTGTATTGTTTGTCGGTGGGAAGGTCGTTACCCAACAGAGATAACTAACTTCTGTCATACACACGGCGTGTGCCTGTGTAGTACTGTTCATCACCAAGATGCAAAATCTTGGACGTGCCCCCAGGTCACATGGACCTGTTGGGAGAAATATCATCGCTATTATCTCACGAAGCAACTTTCCACTCACAAGGGGGATATAAGTCGTGGATCCAAGCTAGCCAAGCTACGAAGTGAAACAAGCAATGGCGAATCTATTGATGCGACAAAACCTGCCGTTACTCGTCAGACTACCATGGTTAAGTGACAGCCTTAGCGTAGAATGCTATAGGCAGCACAGTGGCGTTCACTTCACAAGGGCGTACTTGTATCGATGGATATCGCGTGAATGGTACCAGAATATCACTGAATTGTGAGGAGAAATCGTAAGACAGTCTGACTACTGTCTATAAATGCGTATTGATTGGTTGAAAACGTACAAAACAGATGCTCAAAGTAGATTTTGCAAGTCAAGCGCCGGAGGATGCAGCCACCTACTCGTCAAGCGTCTTGCGAAACCAGCGCTATATTCTACCGTCATATTGTCCGATTTGGCGCGCTTGCGCTTTCGAAAAGGTACTGACCGTGCGTTTGGATTTGCCGCTTTCTTTGCTTCACGCACAAGACGCAGGAACGTGCTCACCTTTTCCTGTGAACCTCTTCGTGCCCGAATAGTAGGGGAAGCTTGAGCCTGCTCATGCCTATTGCGAAGAGCTTCTCAGCTTCGGCTTCAGTACCTATCTTTGACATTGTAGACCAGGCCTCACTTTCGATCTCAGTCGTAACGTGGCGTACGAACGTCGCCCATTCTGATAGTGTGCTGGCCTTGTGTCGACTCGACAGATCACGACTCGTTACCCGATAAAGCGGTGGGTATCCAAGTGTGCTGTTGCCGAACCACCATAGCATCGAGGTAGTGAGAGGATCAGCACTAGGAAACTCGGAATTAGCTGGCAAGAAGTGAAACTTGCCACCCCAGAAGTGTACGTTCCTGCTACTTTCTTGTTGATATTCTGAGTGCCCGTTTGCTAACGCTGTCGTGCCTACGCCAGCTTCTGCAAGTAGTTGACGTATTGTTTGCTCTAACACGTTCCGGGTGATGTTCCCGGCTGCTACGCCTTTTTCAACCAATAAATCACTAACTCCACTAAGTAGCGCATCAGGTAAGTGCTTAATCGCCTCCTCAGATCCTCCAACTGCTTGTATATCTCAATATGGGGCGGAATACCAGTGCTTGGCATCCATGGAGAGTTGCACGTTTTGATCTGCCGCTTCAAACTAGTTATCACGGAGTCATCTCGAAACAAAAATGCTGAGAGCAGGGTGTAGTTACGGGGTAGTTGCTGTTGGAAAAAAATCGGCGTGATAAATTAGTGAAGCCACACACAACTGCAGAGTTTGGTGGAGTTTCCCATCATCGGCGAGCCCAGGAAACATGCGTCGAATACACTCACCGACTGCGCTGTTATGAGGGTCAGCAAAATGCGGCGGTTGAGTGGCAAAGGCACTGCTATTCAGCGGCAGGGCAGCTACAACACGGCCGAGATACTGGTCGCCAGCGCTTTCATACCGAAAATACCTGTCTTGAACTCCGCCGAGGGACCAACCGCAGCAAAGACAGATGCTTACTATGGAAGGCCAACCAGTGGAGCCACCTGATGCGAATGAAGCCACGCCCTTGCGAATTGAATGGGTACCGTAGCATTTCGTCTCCGAGGCCTCTGAATCACCTTTGAGGCACTGAGCCAGCGCCTTACCACACCGAAGCTTTTGATTAGAGCCGGGGAAAAGCGCACCAGGTTGAAGGCGTGGATAACAGGCTAAATAAATCGCTAGTGCAGTAAGCCAGCACGTCACTGGAGATCCGGGGTTGGCGTACAAGTGCCGTGGGTCTTTTGGCCCGCTACCTTCTTGGTTTGATTTTGTCTTGTGTAGCACAATACCGACGCTGTCGTCGGCACACACCAAGTGCGACGTTTGAATGATCTCGACGGACTTTGATCGGCACATTAGGTCCCATTGCGTTGCTAGGAATAAGTGGGCAAAGCCGCCATCGTCTCGCGCTAGAGTCAACTTTCACAGCATCACGTATATCGAATACGTGAGGAGGCGTTTTCCAGATTCGCGAGCATCACCGGACTGGTCACGCTCAGCCTCCAAGCACTTCAGGCCAGAGAAAAGGGTCGTCATTCCCTCGCCGTACTCGGGCGGTAGGGGCAGATTGCGGCGGCGATACAGGTCCTTCATTGCGCTGCTTACCAGCCTTTAGTGTTTCCCTTTTGTCAACTAAGAACGACTCGAAGTCCTTGGGCGTGAACCTCCTGGGGTCGAGATCGCCGGACGCGTCGAAAAAGCGCTGAGGATTGAAAATATTCTTGTTTGTCATCACCCACTTGGGAATTCCGTTAATATAACTGCGGTACCGGGCCACAGTACCGTCGGAAATGCACCGTGCCCGGACAGCATCCCCATTTAGCTTATCCGCGCTAGGTGTGCCGCGTGGCTGCGATGCGTTCATGTGGCCTCGAGTGTTTCCTTGCGAGCTCGTCGTGTATAGTGAGCGTTTCTGCCAATGAGAGTAGTTCGTTCAGCGTAAGAAATCTGCCTTACGCGAGAGCGTGCAAAATCTGCCTTCAGCGAGAGCGTGCAAAATCCGTTGGTATCCATTCCCCGGATTAGCCAATAGAGACACGAGTAAATCATTCCTCGTTTGTAGAAAATATAGGACGTTTATCTTACGCTTAACCTCCACATTGTATAAGTGCCTTATGAAATCGCATGAATGAAAACTGATGTTACGATCTCCATTATTGCTTACGCATGTACACATATATGCGATATAGAGCAGCTTTCCAGCTGCAGTGAACGTCAACCTTACGTATCAAACCCCAGCGCTTGCAAAATGGCTGTGTTCACGTACTTCGACGTCGGGGACAGAAGCGTGATGCCGTAACAACGACACGGGTACGTCTCATCTCACAGAGTTCACGCGATACAACAAGCTTAGCAGCTTCTTCAAACAATAAACAAGAAATTTTTTGCAAAAATGACCGTAGCATTGCACGTAGGTGGCAGAGCCGACAGTACCGCATCTCGGATGTCGACAGCCTTCATGGTCTCCTTGCCCACCAGTGGAAGCGATGCCACATATTGTTCAACGCGCTTGGTTGCATGTGCGCAAAGATCACCACGTATTTCCACACTAACACAGGCACTAACAGTGGTAGTAAGAGCTACTTGAACGAGGACGTTACCGATTCTGGTGTCAATGTCAAGGAATACATCGGATGCGTCAAGAGGCCCAATAGTGGCATTTACTTTGGCAATGTCGTCTGGAAGTATCTACTCCAGCGTTATCTTGCGTTCTGCCAGGTTGCTGGCGTACGTCTTCACCGTTAACATTACCAAACATACGCAAGCACAACTGTGCCGATCTTGCATGCGTCTTTAGACGCCCCCTCTGACATACATCACATTCACCACCGTCACCAAAACACATACTCGTCCGCAGCGCGTGGTCGTGCTCGTCCCAGCCCAACAGGGCCTCGAACATTTCGAACATCGATACCACCTCCGTGGTCGGCGCGTGCGAGCCCGCTACCGCCTTGGCCTTCTCCAACTCGTCTGATCTTACCGATTCCAACTCCACCAGGTCTACCACCTCCATGCACGGCTGTGCTGTTGATGTCGTCGCTACTAAGCAACCTCGCCCGAGCGAAAGATGATGAAAAAAAAAAACCATGGAGGGAATCTTGATAAGGCCACGCTGTACGTACGCTTCAGACTTGTTAAACGTAGACGTAGCTCGCTTCCCGTGCGCTTCGACTTAGTCATAAGGCGCGCCACATAACTCCATGTGATTTGTATGCCTTCTTTCTGAAACTGAAGGGCGATTTGTACGAGAGCTTTATCTTCCCAGTCCTGAAAGCTCGTCCGTATGGCAACTACAATA
This sequence comes from Phytophthora cactorum, assembly GCA_016864655.1. Classification (NCBI taxonomy): domain Eukaryota; phylum Oomycota; class Peronosporomycetes; order Peronosporales; family Peronosporaceae; genus Phytophthora; species Phytophthora cactorum. The sequence goes on from NHQK01000051.1 coordinate 117,527, forward strand.
AACAGTGCATATATCTTAAGGTTGGTATGCTGTAGCGACTGGTGTATATATTACAGTTTTAGTATTGGAGAACGTGGGGCATACGATGCTCGGAATTGTCGTCAGGATGGGGACGCCATTTTATACACAACCACGACGTCGTGACAAACCTCGAGTCTTCAGTCACTTCCAGCGTCAATCGGGTCTTCGGTCGACTTGGGCATTCGCTCACCGCCTTCAGTCTAGACACATGCACCACAGGTTAGAAACGGTATCCACTCCGATCAGGCAACTCGAGCTCATACGCAAACTCTTGTGCGTTCTGGTTAGTCCGAAAGGATCCGTGCCACCGATGCGCCAATTTCTCGGTTAATTCAGGTTTGATGGGTTCCATGTAGATCCACGCCCGACTCCCAATCTCAAAAGAGACCTCGGTGGGCTCTCGACAGCATCTTCGGTGTTTCATGAAGCTTCTGGGCCGTCAGCCGAGCGTACATCTCCACCTTGGCGCGGTAAAGCCGCTTTCTCCAGTCGGTCAAGTGCATCGTTATGTTCCTTGGCCCGTCGCTTCTTCTCGGCCGCTTGATAGTCCTTAGCCATAGTCAGAGCAATCTCGTTCTGTTGATTAAAGTCGCGTCGCCACGCTAGTGCATCTGACTGTCTGCAGAACCCTCGCTTGAGGGACGACAACATCGCTCGGAGCGTGGACTGCGCGTCCCAACCATGAACGAGGTAAAACGGCGTCTCTTTACTTGTGGTGTCTTGGGAGGTATTAGTAGCAAACACCAGCCTCTCAGCAATTTCGTCCCAATCTTACTGGAGGGGGTTCTCCGCGTACACACGTACGAATGTCATCACCGACTGCACCGAGCGTTCTTGTTGGCAGTTGCTTGCTGCCGATAGCTCAAAGTTGCCCGTGACCCTTACTGTATCATCTCGGCGAAGGCTTGGAAGACCTCGCTCTTGAAGTGCGAATCACGGTCGCGCCTTATCAATGATGGCGCTCTGAACCTTCGGTAGACACATTCCTCAAACACCCGTGAATGAGCGCTGGAACAGTAGCAACGCGGCGAATCGTGGCAATTCTGCAGAATTCTTGAATCATCGCAATAGGTACTACTAAGTGCAGCTTGATCTCCTCCTGTCAACCATGGCCGTACCGGCGATTCAACCCCAGGTAGTGAACCACGCCATCCTCTGATAGAACAAACCCGTCTGCATATTTCCATGCATCTCGATCCTCTGTGTAACTCAGCTCTCCCGACTGGCCTCGCAGCACCTTCTTAAGGTTCTTCCACTTCTGTTCTTCATCCTGAGCCTTGGCTATCCGTTTGCGTCTCTAACGCTGAATTTCTACTGGGTCAGCATCTTCAGCATCCGGAACTGCCGGTGGCACCGTCTTGGAGGGATGCCCGGCGAACTTTTATCGAACGAACCTTCGTTGGCAGCTTCACCACGTTCTACATCATGTTCTTTAGCCTTTGAGCACTGTCCCTAGTGTTCATCTGCAAAGCTGACGTGTTTATTGGCTTTCGCCTATCGTCTAGTCATCACCGCCATATTGCGTCAACACAAATTTTCAAAATGTTGTCTCGCACGAAGTTTTCAAAAGTTTTTCGTTGATAACTCTCGTTGCCAGTTAGAACATGTGCGCAATGCTCAGGTTCACGTTGTACAACTTCCGCCGTGTCTTCATTCGGCTCGTAGATCACTTTTTTTTGGATTCGGTTTAGTGTTACTAACTCGGAATTACGGGTTTCAGCAGCACCACCCGGCTGACCTTGAACTCCAACGCCTCGGTGGCCATCGAATCCGCGGCTGCGTTGTATTCCCTCACTACATGGAGGTACTTCACTGACCGAAGCTTTGTCGGGAGTTCTTTATGAATATTCACCGACGCTAGTAGGGGTTCCGTCCGACATGCGACCACCACTAGTGATTGTTGGATCGCGAGCCTCGAGTCACCAACGATGACTAAGTCCTCCGCTTCATGGGCAATAGCTGACTTTACCCCATTATTCATCCCGGTGTACTCAGGAGGATCACCACGGTGGACGGCAGGTAAGCGTTTGCCTGCAGCAATCACTATTTTCCACTCAGGAAGGCTCCGTAGTATCCATGAACAGCTGCCATAACCACCGTACTTCTCGGTCTTTGCCGATCCGTCAAAAGACATAACGAATCCACAGTAGGTGCGGGGTAGTCTCGCGTAGAGCATAGAAGGGTTCATACGAATCGTCGGCGAGTCTTTGCTCGGCGGGGCCAAAGGCGCAAGCGACTCTTCCAAGTCCACGAAGCTCGTAATACTTCTCTGTCCCACCAATTTATACGGATTGTGGTTTATATAATTAGTACTACCTACAGAAACACGTTTATGACCGGAGTGCCCTTATTCGAAAGCTTTTACGAGCATGGTATTCACTATATTTTTTGAAGATTCATATCAGAAGCCAACAAGTAAATAACACCACGAACGGCGCTCAAATTTCGGATGAATAAGCTTTTTTCGTAATTAGCCGGAAAATGAGAGAAATTTCAAAACCGTTTTATCAGAGACTCACTACGCCCTGGCGACCACTTACAACAACAGCGTATTCATCGTAATTGTGTTTAACACTCGTTATTAGGCGCCAAATTCAGTAAGGTTTTACAGCCTGGTAAGCCGATATGCTTCAAATCACAAGAACATGTTATCCGATCATCACTCACCACACATTTAGGTGTGGAATTGATACAGCAAGACTACAGCTTTGGCGCAGGACATTAGTTGCGATCCAACCGGTTTAGACTGCTGAAAGGCGCTTCAAAAGACCGTAGCGCGAAAGGACTATCTTCTCGGGGAAGAGATGGCTCTCTCGGAGTGATTTCGACCGCTGGGGCGGCACGAGTGCGACAGGGTCGTCGACGAATACTCCGGGAGCTCTCGATAGATGTGTGGCTCAACTGGGCCTGCTAATGAACCCGTAGTGTAGAAGGCTTATATTCGTACCGTACCCCTCGATGATCACCAGCGCGAGCGATGGGTCCTTAGCATCAATCGTTCGCACCACGGTGTCCGTTGGAATTAGTGCACACAACAATTTTTTATTGTCGTTTAGCCCATACCAATACCGAATTATTTTATTCAATAGCATCGCTATAAAATTTTGGTGTGGTGTTCACAATACCAAAATTCCTTTAATTGGTGGGACGGAGAAGTACTGGACTGGAGTAGCTGCACAAATGTGGTGTAGTGATATCTCGGAGATCGCTGACGACCATCAGCGAGCAAGGACAAGACTACCTTCAAGTTGCTCAATCTACAAACCCTCGGTCATGTGGCCAAAAGCGACCTCAAGGTGCGAGAGACTCGACTCGGTCACTTCGAAGGCACGTCGGTGCTCCATTATGACCAATATGTCGTTCAAGGCAGGCTGACCTTATTATTAATAATGGGACTGGTCGGATTCGCATTCAGCGGACAAGAACTGACGGCCACGGTACGAAGACTCGACGGCCGTTGGGAGTTACGCTTGGGAAGGCACGACGACCGTTTCAACGCTCGGCGATGATTCAGGAAGAGTCATTGAGCTCTGAGGAGTCACTTGGCATGCGAAGTGGTCCATAACGGATCATAGTTCACTTGATATGTGTATACTTGATTCGGATTACATATTAGGACATGGCCCGAAGGGGCAAACATAAATACAGAACAGAATTTCCACTCAAGCACACGAGCGACGTCCGGCTTCAAGATAAGCGTCTGACCAAGCTTGTTTGAGTGTGTTATGCCTGCCGGTGGACTCGAAGCTCCATAGGGAGGGTTCATCTGGCAAGGCCAAGTGTGTGTGTGGCCGATTAGTATCGGGTGTTTACGGGACGTCTTTATTGTGCCTATTTGCCCGGTGGGGAGTGCGCGTAGCCTCCTATCTATTCTTTCAGCCGAGGTTAACTCTCGGTGCCGTCGTAAAAGACTTACCCGTGCGTAGTACCCTTCCGCTGTTGGGACCACGAGGATTCAAGTGTGTGAGAACACCTGCTAGCTTTGCTCGTGCTAGTAATGTGCTGGTATTGTACTGGTTGGCCTATATACTCGATATTACAAGGTCCAGTCTGTCCCGGTGCAGGGCAGAATCTGGGCCTTGAGGTTCGCCCGAACGGTCGTTTGCCGTTCTGGTAGACGTATTGTTGTGGGAACATCCTATCTACACTAGTAGCTAGAGTTCACATGGGATTTCCAACACCACACAAAGGCCTCACCCTTTACCTGGACCCGTTGCACCTTCCAATACCACTGTAAAAGCAATACCGCAAACTGGACAGCTTGACAGAAGAGTGACTTGGACTTGTGTACGATTTCGAGTGTCGAAAGTCTGGTATAGACATGTAGTGTCTTCCTAGCCAGCTGCGTATAGCACATCTTCAACAACAACAGGACGACCAACACTTCTTCTCCGCAGGATGGTAGTTCATCTCGGACTCCTCAAGCACTCGACCGAGGAATCGTACAGGGTGCAACTTGCCCTCATGTTCTTGCATAAGTGTGGTACTTAACGCTCACTCGTTAACGAAGAGCATTACGTGGATTGCCTTGATTCGATCACAGTGCTTCAAGATTGGAGCCTCGGTAACAAGCGTTTGCAACGCGGCAAATGCTTGACAGGCCACAGAGAGGTCACCTACGGCTCCGAAGCCTTCCTCCTTCAGTTGATACAGCGGCGCCCCATAGACCGCGAAGGCTCGGTAAACCGGTTGTATTAGCTCAGTGCTCCGAGAGCCGACTGCATACTACGCTTGCTCACAGGCAACGAGAGCTCGGTGATAGCGTCAAGCTTCTTCGGGTTAGTTCTGATGCCGTCAGGCACAATCTCGTTGGACAGAAATCTCACCTTGGGCTGACAGAAGATGCTCTTAGTGAAACTAATGCCGATCCGAAATTGTGCGAATAGCGCGAAAAGATGGCCCAGAGTAGCCAAGCAGCTATCGAAATCCTCACCACCGAAGCAAATATCATCGCCAAACGACCGCCGACCGAGCTCAGGCACCAGCGAGGATTCGTCAGGTTCTCCCGTCGTAAACATGTCTACCACCGGATTGTTGACCAGTTGTAATACCGGGTCTGTCCATCGAGGCTTCCCGGTCTGCGGCGAACTTGGTTTACAGTGAACCCTTGCTGCTGGTCACTCGCCGTTCCTGGGCTTGCTCCTCAGCTAGTCGCATCAGCTCCGAGTATTTGAACCAGCCTCCCTTTGGTTATACGAAGCCCCACAGCGCGTTGTCGATCATTCGTTGGTAAATCATAGGTGCTTTCTTCAACCCAAAAGGCATTCGCAGCCACTGGAAGTGCCCCAATGCACACACAAACGCTGACGCTTTACGCGCTCGCAGGATCATCATAATGGCCTAGAAGCCGCTTGCAGCGTCCACCGAGCAAAATCACAAGTAACATTCAAAATCAGTCAACAAGTCGTCGACTAGAGGCATCGCATATTCCATGATTGCGGTAGTCGCATTCACCATCTTGTAATCGATGCAGAGCCGGTATCTGCTCCGTTTTGCTTCATCACAATCATGATTGGCGATGCCCATGGACTGCCTTAGCGCACAATCAGCCGAGCTCTCAGCAACGCCCTCAACAACTCGTACATTTGTCCATGGTACCGGAGCTGTACACGTCGGGCGCTCTGTTTGATAGGCGCGTACCCCTGTGTGTCGATGGCACACGCCACGCCGTACGCTGGTGGTGGTAACGCGTTGCCACTCACGATCATGATGTGTTCGTGAACCTTAAGTGTCTCGGTTGGACGTTCTTGGCGATCGGCTGAGAGCCGAGGGTCTTCCACATTAGGCGAATCGTATTCGATAGTAATGTTGGACTCCTCGGTAAGGTTAGGATGGAAAGCCAACCCCATTGCATAGTCGTCCAAACCAATTTTATTAGCAGGATACTCGTAGTAACCCACGCCAGCGCCGCCTGAGGCTTCATTACCTCAGTCGTCAACACTCGGGCTACCATAACATACGTTTCTTCCAGAGTGGCTACGGCTACCTCTGTCGACTCGGCATTGATGCTATATTTTGAACACTCGGCACTGGGTCCACCGCCTTCACTGCATTTTCGGGCAACATTGGGTCGTTCACCGAACCTTCGTCCACAATGGTTGCCAAGATCAACGCCGACGTCTCATCGTTCGAGCATTTGTCCTCCGGCACGTTTCCCACTCGACCTGGTGCTCAGGTGTCGACCTCATACTGAGATCGAATGCTCTCTACGGTGCTCGTCATCATCATCGGGATCATGGGTTCGTGTGGGCGTGCGTTCGAATTTTCGATCGCGGTATTGGCCCCGCGCGAGGCCAATGTCTCGCCGTCTGAGGAACGTACGGAAAGGTGGACCCCCACCGCGTCACCCTTGAGGCATGCCAGGCCTCGAGTCGCTCACGCTCTTTCATGACCTTCTGCCAGCGTTTTGCACACGTAACTCGATCAGCTGAGGTGTCCAGCGGGTCTTCTGGAGGGTCGCGCCATTATCCCATGGGGATCCGGATAGCCCAGTCGCTCCACTGACGGCAGCTGAGTACCCTACCACTGTTCATAGAGCTCGCACTCTAGTTGAAACAAATCGCGGTCTCGACAACCCTCGTAGGTTAACACTTGCCAGTCTTAGTACTTTTTGGAATCCAGTCGAACATAGCCGTCGCCCCTCGGCAGGTCACCCGCTGGTACCAACTCTCTTATGTCGCTGTGTGCCGGGAAGTATACAGTCCGGTCGAAGATATTGGCCAGCTTGATCTGCTGCGGCCGTCCAAGACGAAACCTCGTTACTGACTTGATGGTCTTCTTCGTCCGTCGAATCCACAGAAAGTGAGTCTTCAACCCCACTTGTCGCTTCGACAGCACACTCACATTCATTTGCTACATCTCCGCCGAGGATTGAACTCCTCTCTTTTTCATTTTTCGTCGCGTTCACCTTTATTACATTATCATCATGCCATTCGCTGTTCTCCATGAATGCAAATACGTCCATGAAAGGTTCAGCTAGCTGTGACAGCCCAATTGGGGCCAACCCAGTCGTTGTTGGCGGGCTGACTAGTTTAAATTGCGCTCTTGAACGACTGACTTGAGCTTAGGCGGAAGTTCCTCCTTCGTGCCTTTAGTACGAAGAACTTGGCCAAGTCTTGGAAGTTGCGGATGAGTTCGCACTGACCAGCGTCATGAGCTTGCTTGCAGAATATACAACGCTTATTGCAGTAGTGAGCAGAGTAGCTCATCCCACTGCAGACTGCACACGGTCCATACTGTGGGCACCGGTTGTCACGATTGAAGTCACGTCTGCCACGAGTGGGTTGACGGAAGCCTCGGTCACCACCTCGACGGACTTGGATTCGCAGTCAGAGACGTTTCCTCACGGTTGACGGTTATCTCCACGGGAACACGTGCCTTCAGCGTCTGCACGGCGTTCACCCTCGTTAGCCACCGCGAGAAGGCGGTCATTAACGACTAATGAACTGTGTGGTGTTGGAAATCCCATGTGAACTCTAGCTACTAGTGTAGATAGGATGTTCCCACAACAATACGTCTACCAGAACGGCAAACGACCGTTCGGGCGAACCTCAAGGCCCAGATTCTGCCCTGCACCGGGACAGACTGGACCTTGTAATATCGAGTATATAGGCCAACCAGTACAATACCAGCACATTACTAGCACGAGCAAAGCTAGCAGGTGTTCTCACACACTTGAATCCTCGTGGTCCCAACAGCGGAAGGGTACTACGCACGGGTAAGTCTTTTACGACGGCACCGAGAGTTAACCTCGGCTGAAAGAATAGATAGGAGGCTACGCGCACTCCCCACCGGGCAAATAGGCACAATAAAGACGTCCCGTAAACACCCGATACTAATCGGCCACACACACACTTGGCCTTGCCAGATGAACCCTCCCTATGGAGCTTCGAGTCCACCGGCAGGCATAACACACTCAAACAAGCTTGGTCAGACGCTTATCTTGAAGCCGGACGTCGCTCGTGTGCTTGAGTGGAAATTCTGTTCTGTATTTATGTTTGCCCCTTCGGGCCATGTCCTAATATGTAATCCTAATCAAGTATACAAACATCAAGTGAACTGGGATCCTTTATGGATCTCTCTGCATGCAAAGCGACGCGTCAAGGGTCGCCTCAATTTCTTAGATCTCCGCCGAGAGTTCAAACGGTCGCCGAGACTTGTCAAAAGTCGCTCGAACAGTCACCGAGTATTTGTACCTTGGCCTGTTCGTTATGTGCCGCTGAATGCAAATCCGTTCGGTCCCGTATCAGCCATACTGACTCACTGACCTGAGTGACATCTTGGTCATTAATTGCCGTCGGCGAGCACTTGGTGATGACATGACCGAGTCTTTGTCGCGTCGCTGTCGCTGCCCACCACGTGACCGAGCTACATAGCAGTCGCACTTTAACATGGACGTGGTCTAGTTTAGACGGCGACGACCGGGAAATCACTACACCACATAATCCTAAAAAAAACTCAATCTTTTCTTTACAAATATCAAGTGAGCTCAGTCCAGATCTAACCGTTCATCCCATCCAGATGGCTGCTACCAGCCGAAGCTCTGTTCTCATATGGTTCACACCGTCGTGACACCGCGTCGAGCCGTTGGAGTGGGTGCCGATTGGTCTAAAAGACCACGAGGGTTCCTTGAAAGACCCAAGTGATGGCTCGTGACTTTTCAAATTAGGAAGCCCAATTCTGAGAGAATGACAAACCCCACTACAACAATACCTTCGTTAGCTCATACAGTTCTTGGACCAACTTTCACATATTATCAAATATACCGTAGCTGAGTTGACTTTCAGGATGTTGGTGCAGATGATCAACTTGCTATGATATATATATGATAATTTGTGATACGTAGGTTGCAAAGGCTCCTGTGAGTATTAAATATTACTTCTACCTAGTGCTAATTAAAATCAAAATAGTGTAAAACACAAAAAAAACTTACAAAGAAGCCACAGCTACTATGGATGGGTGGTTGCGAGATTTTAAGGTTCAACACGCTATCTCAAGCTCAATGAGGACTTCTAGTGGGCGGGTTTGAAAACAATTAGATCCGCAACGAAGATAATTGACAAAATAGATATTGAATTTTCATGTTATTTGCTTCTATTACCATCTCGCTGTGACCGCGCTCAACCCCTTGGACGCGGAGGGGTGATATGGATTGCATAACAAAACGCTTAAACCGTCGCGGACGGCATAGGGTTTAGGGTTTAGATTTTAGTATGGATTTCAGTATGCCATAACTTGTAGCTAACCTCTCCGGTAATAAATCCCGCAACGAGGATGGGCATATACTTTAAGCCAATAACAGGGAGTTGCCCAGAGCCACGCAACCCTCATCTTTTTTAATTTGGTGGCGGGAAGAATCTATAGAGTGCATGCGACGGATAGAATGATGCTTACTAAACAAAGTCAACAGTATGTCTAATCAGCAGTGACATAGGCTTCGCGAACTGCGTACTCGTAGCTTGATGCCCAAATTTGATATTTTCCTCGTAGTACAACGATATGTTTGTACGGACGGTCTCACAGGGATTAATTCGAAATATGGAGACCACAACACAATATTTCGATTTTCCGATTGATTCACTACAGAGTTTAAGTAAATACTATTTGAATCCCAAAATATCATATAGTTTAGCAAAGTATTAGTTTTATACGTACATCATATAATGTTGAAAAGGTGGGTATATGAAAGCAAATGATAGGCAGAAAATTACATGTGTGGCGCTTCGTGTGAGCGTATGGTGACGTGTTACGTGGGGGTTGCGCGCCATACAAAGTGGCATGGGCTTTACTCAAACATTATGTCTAGTATGTTGCGTTATCTAAGCAGCTTTATTTCGTGGACGAGGGCGCCGTGCTGCTAAGCTAAGGAAACAGCAACTAAGCGACGGGACCTGATACCGTGCGTGGTGGCTACTTGTTGCTGTAAGCTGTAGTTCACATAGTACCAAACGAAATTCCGTAATAGTGATAGTGCGTAAGGAGAGGCGGTGGGTGGTTAGCTTTGGCATTATGGTCGGTAGATACCACGTAGCTAGCCATGCCCTCACAAGCGTTCTGAAAGGCAACGTAGCTGCACTTATAAGACAAGAAATACCGATAGCACTCTCCACACCAATTCTTGATTCTTCATCCTCCACGGGATCAAGAGGTCGGTCACCGCGACTGCGATGTACAACCACTAAATAGGGTCGGATGCAGCTGCGGTCTCCAAATTCACCAGGTCAAACTGCTCCAGTCGCTGACGCTTTCTCTCGTGAAGCCGAACTACGTAGCTACGTCGAGTGCTACCGCCAGCTTCGTTTCGGCCCGTGGAAGGAGGGCTAGTTACAAAGCGTTTGATCAGTGCTCGCTCATCGTTGGTTATGGTGTCCTTCTTGCCGTCTAGATTGGTTTTTACCACAGCTGCTTCGTAGATGGGCAAGTGCAGAATATTGGCGCCGGCAATAATATAGTCCTTCAGTTCGGGGTAATCCTCGATTATCATGGAAGATTTCATGTACATCGTCGACGTGCTACCCTTTTCGGCAATTATATCATTACGATCGTGTTGCAGCTTCGTAAAATATTTTGCCGCGATCCCAGGATTTTGTTTTGGATTTTTTATGACACATGTATCTTCGCATATTTTATTTTGTACGTTTGTTTTGTGTGATGAGTGGCCAGGAAGGCTCAGACACGATGGCAGCGGCTTGGATCTGCCAACTCTGCACACCCCAGCCCTCATTCTGGTTCTCTCCGACTACCAAGCAAACGACATGGCCATCCAGTTAAACCCCTTATAAATCGACCGTGTCCCTGAAGAGCTACGCTTCTTCTTCGATGTCAGCGTCGTCGCTGGTTCGGTCTCTTATCAGTACCGAAAGTGCTCCAGCAGTCCAAAACAGGCATGACAGACTGGGTGCTCTAATCTGCGCAAGTATCTCACCAGTTCTGCGGGCTCTTTAAACGTGGAGATATTTGAGCGAAGCATTGAGAACAGCCAAATCCACTTGGCTTTGTTGTTGAACACTTGCCCTCTGAGAATGGGTTGAGAGTGTTTCGGTGGATAGAGCGGGTAGTTGTGGATAACGTGTCTCTAAGCTGGGCACGGTATGCCGTAACAGCCTCGTTCCTTACACAGCGCGTTGGGCTACGTTGTGACGTAGTGCAGAACGTGAACTGCGTGGTGTGCGCTGCAACGATGAGTTCCAACCTCAAATGTGCTGCTGCCGTTGCCCAGACGCGAAGGGCGCTGTGTGGGGTAGCAGGAACAGCAAAATCTGGGAACATGCCTGATTCGAATTCCCACCAGCGCCCAGACACCGACTAACGGAAGGGTACCCCCGATGATCCGTTATCCGCTGAACGCTGTTCACCTTGTGTACCCATCAGTAGGGTGGGTCTACTCTTCCGGTAGCTTCTGAATAGTTCTTGATGTGACGCTTGAGCGTCTTGGCGAGACACGGGGATGGGCTGGAGCAATAGTGGAAATCTTCACTCTGTGTCCGTTATGAGACCCAGATCGCAAGCGAGTATTCGAGCTTGATCGATCTGGTGGACTTGACCTGCGATCTAGACTTACAGTTACCTTGCGAGCGCATCCTCCTTCCTAAGTTCCTTTTCATCGTACGTACCGCTTCCTATGGAGGGAACTGGATGGTTGAGAGTCGACAGCACTTCCGGCAGTGGCAAATACTCATTGGAGATATTTGTCCAATCTACCAGGCTTTAGCTAACATGGTGGCGTATCCTGTAATTGCTGTGGCTGTTACAAGCTGAATATGGCTGTGAAGCTATTCCGAAGGCTATATCAAAAGTCGGCAAAGAGGCATCTCAACCCCGGAATCTGAAGATCGCTGGTGCGCTTTGGGAGCTTATACCCCTGTGCCGGATTAAGAGGAATGTATCCCGTTGGTCTTCGTCTCACCAAATACTGTAGCGTTTTCTATGTACCAAATCCGACGCCAAACAAACTAATGACATCGACTCGATCCGTTGCACTGACCCGAAGCATACCTCAGCTCGCTTGTAAAAAGGTAGTGTTACAAATATTGTGTGACAAGACTTCGTAACGCCTGCTTGCCGGCAGGTCGACAGCCACAGTGCCCGCTACAAATCAATGTCCAGGTTCGTTCTCGCCGTCAGTCGAACCACTACACTTATAGGCCACCACAAAGTAGCCGGACTCTCGTCCTATTATATTTACACTCAATATAGCGCTGTGCTTAGAACGTTTCACCTGTGCCCCGGCCGTCTCAACTTCTCTATCCTTCGTGTTCTGATATTTCTCGTCTGCTTCGCCTTTCGGTGAAAACTCCTCGTTCTCAAATGCACCGCTTTCTGGCGAAGACTTCTCGTCTACGACTACCGCTGTTCTTCCGATTTGTTAGCAGGCTGCCCAGGTCCCACCCACACACTAGCGCCTACCCGGAACTCCAATGTCCCGTGGTGCGTCGCTCGTGTCCGTACCGTCTTGAGCCTCCAACTACCTCCTTCTCGGCCGTTCAACCGTAGTCACTCAGTAGTGCGTCCACTACCGACCCGTTCGTCTCGAGGTGTCGCTCGTCGCTTCACACCACTCGACTTGTTAAAGCACCGCTCAATGCTTCACACCACTCGACCCGTCCGTCACTCGTTTGTCACCCTCTCTCACCTCTGAGCTAGTTAATTACTCGTTGTTCTGCTCTCTGAGAGCAACTGCCAAACCCACTTGTCTGCCACAAGGTAGATTTCGAAGTGATCGATCAGCAGCACACTCACTGGCGGCAACCGCCTAAGACCTTCATTCTTGGTACCATAGACACCCACAATTCCTTCCCTGCACGTGCCGTGCTGCTCTTTAGTACTTCCATGGAGCGCGTTTGTCCCACTCACTTCGAAGATGTCAGGCTTCATGGCACTGCCGTACCAGATCTTTAGCCGTTCGTCTGTACTCCGGACTCTCCGGCCAGCCGCCGATCTTCCATCTCGCCCTTTTGACCTTCTTCGCGATATTCTAGACGTGTTTCATTCCACACGTCGGCATTGTCACTCCGTTACAATTGCAAAATTCCAATACCTGATAAAACTAAAAAAAAATCAGATTTTTTTCCGGCCAAAAAACGCCTTTGTTGTGCAAGTGTAAGTTTTTAAGTTGCGTTTCCTTGTACCAAACCGTCAATTGAAGGGCACTACCAGCCCAACTCTCAGCACTGACATTTTTTCGGTGGCACTGAAGAGAGACAGTCATTCAATGGTGAAGCTCACAACTGGCACCATAAGTTCGCAATTCGCGGGCAACTACTGAGGTATATTTTTGGAGCAGGTGGTACTGGAGGTCTACACCTTTGCCGAAGCAAAGTGAGACATCAAGCAAAGCAAAGAGATATATTACCCGTCTATAACCGCCAAAATAGTTCTGGGTTAGATTTCATTCTGATAGTTTGGGTTGCTCCTAAGCAAGCGAGATTAGCTCCGGAGCAAGTGATATTGGTACAGGCTGTATGAGCTTTACATTTTAGCCTATGTCCCATACTGCATGTCCTCCATCTTCGGTGCATCCGCCACAGCTCGTTACCATTTCTTCAGTGCACTTGACGACGCTTGCACGTGCGGCGCCACGAGCAGGCGGGCTTGGATCTCCAGTCTTGCACAGCCGGTAGGCAGCAGCCCTCGACATGTTGTTGTACCTAGCTACGGTGAGCAGTCGTCACCCCTTTCGTACGCGGTGAGGACGCGTTGGCGCTCCTCCGCAGTGGCAAAGCGGTGTGGCAAAGACGTCGGCGGGCGAGTGGGCTCTTGAGGCATCATTGTTGTCATTTTGAGCCATCACGGATCATTTTCATTTTGCCCCATCTCCTGGTCTCTCTTGCTCTGGAACAAATATCACTTGCTTTGTGTGTCCTAAACTAATCTGTCCTGATTATGCCTAATTTAGGCACAGTCTCGCTGTGCTGTGCTTGATATCTCACTTTGCTTCGGCAAAGGTGTAGTCGAGATAATACATGTTCCTGCCCATAATGTTGAGTCACGGTGTATTATACATGGTCATACAGTACTTGTATTTACTCGCACAACGTGTGGATGCCAAATAAGTTCTTTAAGAACAACAGCGAACTCGCTGCATACATTGTCACCTTTCGCAACCGATCTGCCAGCAACATACGCTGCCCGTCAACACTGCCATCATGACGGTGTTCTACACCGAGACCTTTGCCACCAAACAATGCCGAAAAATTGGCGTGTTGTTGACGGTCAACTGACATGAAGCGGGGTTATCTATTCTCTTGGCGACGCCTCAAACGAGGCGTCCTGCCAGTTCGGTGAGAGTGAGCCATTTCCACCGTTTTTCGTAGTGCAAAATGCAGTCTACTGACTAAAAGCTGCTGAGCGCTCGGCTGGGCCGTGCTTAACGCGTGCTGCCACCTGTAGCAGGGCCTTATGCCTTGAAAGTCTGCCTTTTGTACAGTAAACAATCCATGCGCGGGCGTTGGGCCACAGTGACTAACCTGTGTCAGACTGCTTTCGATTGCCAGAACTGTTCATCTGGTACAGTATAGCTCCACTAAGTTCGGACTTGAGCTTTTAAAGCCCACGTGGTTGAATAAGCGACCCGCACAAGCACAATTGACGCAGCAATTACATGCGTGTTATAAGAGTATCTCCAACGTTAGACAAAAAGACAAAGGACACAACCAAACTTGGCGTTGCAACTCCGCCGGAGATCAACGCTCTACCGCCGAACATCGCCGAATTCGTTGCGCTGACATCGTGCACTTGTAGTTGTGCTCCATGTGCGCAGTTGTTTTCTACATCTTGAGCGATACCCACCTTGGTGAGAGAGCACCTTTCGGTGGGACCAGCGACAATTCTACCCCATCGAAACCTGTGAATTCCTTCTTCCACCGAGGCGAATGAGGTCGAACACACTTGAGTAATTGGATAGCGGAAGATCATCAAATTGCAGTGCAACGAATCACAGTACCGCGTTGCAACTTCGTTTCGTGACGTTGCTGACAGAGGCGTTTGATGGCAGTAGTGTTATTCATTGCAAACACGCTATGCTTTCGAAAAAATTCCAAACATGGGACGCAGTTTTATATTTGTTGCTTGTAGTAACACACATGATAGACACCTAGCTAGTTCCAGCGACACCCAACTCTTCGTAGTGCGTCTGACAGTAGTTCTGCGTGCGCTCATACGCCGGCTTGGAGCAATTCGGTACCTGACAGCGCTTGCCGCCGCCATGGGCCCAACAAAATCCGTTCGACACGGCGATAGTATCGCAGTTCTCGAACGAACAGGCGGTGCCGCCACCGTGCGACCAGCAGACGCCCTTAGACTTCGCGCGGTTGATACAATCCGGCACCTTGCATTTTACTGATCCGCCGTGCTTCCAGCACCGCTTAGCGTGCTTGGCGCGACTGGTGCATCCTTCGACGGTACAGAACTTGCTGCCCTTCCGGACGGGCGCCGCTGCGTTGGAAGCTGAAGGCACTACCGTACACTTCCGTTTAGCAACGTTGGATCCAGTAATGGACCCTCTCATCTTGGTGTTAGGATCGTCGGTATCCGATTCGGAATCGGACGACGAAAGGATAAAGGAGAGGGCAGCCTTATCCTTCGTATGATCGATGCCGTTGGTGAACTCGCTCGTGTTTTCGGAGACCTGCATGGCGGAGTTGGTTGCGAACCGCGAGGCTGGAGACACAGTGGGCCCGGCGACGAAATTGTGGAATGGTCTGGCGACTGGTAAAGCACTCGGCGTGATGACGCTGCTCGGGGTGCTTAAGGTTGTCGCCGGGTGCGCCAACGTTAGCTTGTCGCGCACATCCATCGCGACAAGAGAGGGGCTGCTCGATCTTGTGATGCCTTCGACAGGGACGGACAGGCGCAAGCTTCTCTCTTGCAGAAAGAAACGAGAGGCGATCGGTTCTCGTGAGTCGGCTGCAACGGTGAGCGTTCGTTCGCAGTAGAGCTCAAATCTGAAAGTGAATCGAGTCGATGGATGGCAAACCGAGTGACGGATGTGGACACCGATTATGTCGCCGGAGGAATGCACCGAAAGCCCCGCTGAGAGAGTAGAAAAGGATACAGTTGGAAAGAACTCCGTTTGAGACGTGAGTACCAGGAGCTCGGCGACAGGTGCTGCCCGCAAGCCAAAGCTTGGAGTGACAAGGGCAGACAAACCACGACATGCCCTGAAAACAGCTTGCAGGCACTCACGCGTAACTCTCGTCTCGGGGCGGAGGCACTTGGATCGAGAGACGTCGACGGGTTGTCGGCGTGTCCAAGGCGAGGCTACATTTGCTCGGATTCTTCTGGGAAGAAAGAATCGAGAGGGTGACAGCCAAGACACCACCGCTTTGCCATCGTTAGCTTGGGCGGTAAGGACACAAAGGTCAGGTACTATGAAGTCACAATATGTACATTATGTCACGTCACGCCACCAATATAATCTTTAAAATTGGGGTGTCAGAGGTTTTCGGGATAATAGCAACCTCCAACCTCCTTGTCTTCATCCATCGCCCCTTTCTCCTGGTATCACGACCAAGCGATGCAAGTTGAGGCTTTGCCTGTGATACAATATCTTGAAGGCAAGAAGAGGTGGCCCCATGACTGGGGATCGCTCGCGTTTGAACGACTTGCAGTGGCGAGCACTAACGGGTTAGACAGGAGGACGTTGTTCTCGGTCCGACGTGGTCGGAGTTGAACTACATGTAGATTTACAGTAGTCTAATCAACAGCTCCCGACAAGCTTCTTGCTGCTCATGCAAGTCTAGCAGATACAATTAATATTTTAGTACTTCTAGTATCAAGTTTCCAATCTTGAACCTTGCGCAACAGGTTCGCCTTGGATGCCGGTTTTCTGTCATGCCATCCGCTAGCGGAGACTTGTCGTCATGCCGGGGTTTACGTCCAAATGTGTGGGTTTGACAGGGCAGCGGAGCAAGCACTGAACGCCCTCTGCAAGCTGGCAGGAAGACGTTGAAGCAGTCGTTCGTCTGCAAGAGCCACATTCGATTTTTGCTCATGATCTGCTGCCGACTTCAACATGATACGGCACTCGTTGCTACTGTCGTCTTCTGCCTGCCACCGACAGCAGAATATCACCACCGGGACTGAGGTTTGTATCGGGAGCAGGCAGTCTGTGATCGTCCGGTATCTGCCGCGACTAGACTCCATCTCTATCGTCCAGCTGGTGCACTCGGCGTCTTGGCGCCGCAAAGCCTGACTCACGTGGATTGTTGCTAAGCAGGCAAGTGATGACTGCGGGCACAAGGGTCGGACCTACCACCGGGCCTATCCACTTCAACGTGCTGTGCTTGCTTATTGCTCAACTCAAAAGGCCAATTTGTTGATGGGGCAGAGCGACATAGCGAGCGTCGACGAGGCGATATTGGCTCATGCACCGTTCCAGCATACCAGCAGGCAGTGCCAAGGGGAAGGCATTGTCCGCCATGTGCGGCGAGCGACATTCGGAATAAGCTTTCGGTGCGAGTCCCATGATGAGCTGAGCCCGCGCGTCAAATTGGTGTAAATTCGTATTTTCAATGCTGAACCGGTGTTTTAATGACTCGATAGGTGTGCAGTAAACAGCTCTTTTTTTTTAATTTTTGGCGATGCCAGGATAAATTAAATGTTAAACCGGTGTACGTTACGATGGTAGAGGGGGGGGGGTTTGTTTTCGAATGTGAGGTTTGTATTCCGAGACAGCAGACAGCAGTCGATGCGCGCCGTAACTCTAGGCGCGAAGCACTGTACGCGCGCGCTTATCGATCAGTACCAAGTGTCATGTCGACACGACGAAAAAATTAATGAATACTTCACCGCCAGCCCGTTCACACATGAGCTTATAGCTATGACGGTGCCGCAGCCCCTGCAGATACCGACCAACGAGATACCAGACGAGTCGAAGAGCGTAAAGTACACCTACATCCATACTGGCAGACGCCACGGAGGAACAAGACTATCGACGAAAGTTGAGCTTGGCCAGCAATGGAGACGAAGAAGATGCAACCGAGCAGCGCAACCTAGCGAATGAGATTTGGCACTGGGGAGTATTATTATAATATTGCAACCGCAAAAATGGTTCTTGGGGTGCCGTCGATGTAGTGTATCGTGAACGTCGCAAGACTAAGATCTCAAGCTGGAACAAGGAAACAAAGCCGCTACAAAGCAGGAGCAATTGAGATAACGTTACCGAGTACCGTTGTGGGAGGTTGGTCACACCCGAAGAACTTTTCCGAAATGACTTGATCTGTGTACTAGATTTTATTGAAACCCATGATGATTTGCACGGAGTAGAGACCGCCGTCGCACACCGGTTCAGCATTTAAAATACAAATTTACACTGATTTTGTCATTTTCTCCGCGCGCGATGCCGTTTCCGCTGCAAGTAGCTGACTCACGTCATCTGGGCGCAACATGCTCCTGATATCGCCGTCGGCGTGGTCGCCACATTGCACCAGACGACTTTGGTGGGGGCGCAGTTCGTCCATAACAAGTCGTACGCGTGCGGCTGGAAGGTCAGGCAGGTGAGACGTTGCGTTAAGAGAGGAAATACTTCGCCAATCGGCGATTTGGAGGAGCAGACATGTAGCTTCATGTAGAGGTGGCGGCGCGTTCGTGCCGGGTTTACGCTGACATCTCGTAAAATATGGTAGCCGTCTATTGGCATATAAGTCCGTTGCTGCTCTTCGACGCGACGCAGACGTACGAGTGGCGTGATGGCATCTTCTCCCGTGAAAGCTTTGTGCTTGACAGCACCACTTGTACAACGCTCGCAATCTCGAGTCGCTCGGTCGCGCATGTAACGCGGCGAAAGGCGCTTTCCTGCGCGCAGATGGAGCTGTCATCGCGTGGTGGTTGTTGCAGTTTCCTGTGAGTCCACTCGTTGTGCTATCTCGACGGAGAAGTGCTGCATGGACCAGCCTGGAGATGACGCAACGCCAACGCGAGGAGAATGCTTTTGGAAGAGGTTGCTCAGCGCAATGGAGACTCTCGCGGACACATCGCAAGATCTTTGTCGATACATGTACACGTCGAGGTCGGCTTGGCAACGCTGCGCTGTGTCCAATTGCCCACCGCTCTCTGCACTTAGCATGTGGTCCGCGAGATCGTCACCAAAAGACCCTCTTGTGCAGTGGCGGTGCATTAGTCGATTGCCCTTGCTTCCATCTCTTCAAAATGCTCGCGTGTGTGTAGGCCCCCTGAGCGGTTCATTTTGCTCGGGTGCAACACGTCGAGGCTGCGACGGGAATTTGCTAAATCTGCAGCCAATTCAGGAGAAAGCTACAAACTCGGCGTCATGGTGCCAGCAAGGCAGTCGTTTTAGACTTCGTCCAGGCCTGTTGTACGATTACCAGAAACAACTACTGGGGGTTTGCTTTGCCAATATCGGATGAAATGGGCACTAGCGGCAGAACTAGCGCCGACTTGAGGTCTGTAATGCTTCTCGCTGCTAGAATTAATGCTTTGCTGACTCATCCGCGGAAATGGATCCCGTAATGGAAGTGGCAATGCGTAGATATGACTGACTGGTCACTGACTGGCCCTACATGAAGTCGATGGACTCAAAGCAAGAGCATATAGAGAATAAGAGGCTTGCCTCGCTTGTCTTGGGTTGTACATATAGTATCTAACGCTTCCACATCACACACACGGGCCCCGCTAACTAGTCTAGGAGTCGGCGTTGGCACCGAACTCTTCATAATGCGTCTGGCAGTAATTCTGCGTGCGCTCGTACGCCGGCTTGGAGCAATTCGGCACCTGACAGCGCTTGCCGCCGCCATGGGCCCAGCAGAATCCATTCGACACGGCAATAGTATCGCAATTCTCAAACGAGCACACGGTGCCGCCGCCGTGCGACCAGCAGACGCCCTTGGACTTGGCCCGGTTGTTGCAGTCGGCAACTTTGCAGCGCACCCAGCCGCCGTGCTTCCAGCAGCGCTTGGCGTGTTTAGCACGACTGGTGCATCCTTCAACGGAGCAGAACTTGCTGCCTTTCTTGGCCGCCGGTTTCGAGGTCGAGGCTGTCGTAGGGGACACTGCCGTCCCTGTGACGCTGCGTCTACGCTTAGCTACGGTCGGTTCGCTGATCAAGTCGCGCTTCCTGGTCTTGGGATGGTCGGTATCCGACTCAGAATCGGACGAGGACAGGATAAAGGAGAGCGCGGCCTTGTGTGGGGTGTCCGTGGTGTCTCGGTTGGCTGGCGCACTTAAGTTTTCGTCGTTGTTCATCATGGCGATGCAAGGAAGTCGGAACGCGGGGGACGAGGACGTGGGGCCCACGAGGTAGGTCGGCAGTGGCTTGGGGACGAGCAGGGCTCTGAAGGGGAACAGCGGTGTGGGATACGTCACTATCGACCTGTCGGGCACTACCATGGAAGAGATCGAGGCCTGATTGATCCTTCGTAGCTCGGGAGCCAATTTAGAAGTGATTTTCAAAGGAGGGGGCCGGCTGAGACTTTGACAACTGCTGTCGGGTGGCTCAGGTTATGTCACGGATTGCACCGAAAGGCTCACGAACGAGAGTAAGAGGGGAGCTCGGAGCTTTAATAATGTGACTCTGGAGCCTTGCCACCTGGTGTGTGCAACTGCCATGAAAACAGCTTGCCGTGGCACTCACAAGGACCTTAGATCTTGGGGCAGGGACGTTAGAGAAGCTGACGAACTGTCAACCAACTGTTTGTATTCGAGCTATGCGTCCACGCAGAAGACGCTGCGTGGTAAGCGTGTTAAAAAGCGTCGTTGACAGGCTTGAGGTCACTGGCCGACGGGGTTTATCGGAGCTCGACCGTATCCTGGATACGTTCCGCCTTGAATCGACCTCTATATGTTACATGTACGTCTCATCTTGATGCGTCTGCGCTTGCAGCTTATTGACATCCGTCGCCACCTTGTGCCAAGATAGCGATCGCGGCTCCAAGGATGAACGCGAGGCTTTGCCGCCGCTTTGAGTCGCTCCTGTTTTTTAATAAACAAACGAGAAGAGCATGCAAGTGCTTTGCTTTGGCACATGCTGTGCTGTAATTCTGTGGCGGAGCAAGGCGAACAACGAGATGGGGGTGCGATCGATCGATCCGTGGCTTCTTCCCCTTGTTCTGCTTGGGATCGACCCTAGCACTGCGCTCCCTGGCCTCGTGGCCTCGCCACTTGTTCGTCAAGATCGAATACTTGCCACAAACTTGTCTGCCTTTACCATCTCCTTGCAGAAACTTGGCAGTCGCGGCGACGCAGTATGCTTGCGAAGTGCTCGGGTGCTTGGGGTTCGCGTGAATCTTGTTCACGGCATTATCCAGGATAGCTCTGTTCTTCGAGCACTGCACAGTGCGCTCAGCCCTAAACTGCTTGCAGATATCTAGTAGACCCCATCTTGCTCTCCATCTTGGTTCCTTTTAGGACCTGACTCACCACCAACACCTGCCACGCTTCCGGCGATAACGAGCAAGTGTTGACATCGCACACCACGAGGCAAGCCTAGCCTCGGTCTATCCAACGACCGGGCAACAATTAGATAGCGTTTCAAATCGTGACAACACGGCAACAACGCGCGGTATCAGCACCACGACAAGTGTCCTCAGCCGTCTACCTTTCTTACCAATTCAAACAGGGAAAGCGGAAAACATGCGCAGTGTTTATCGTTTCCTGCATCACCACCGACCAAGGCCAACCACGAGTCCTCAGTTTTTTCTGTCGACGGATGGTGTGGTCGAGGGAAGCGGAGACGGGGATGTGCGTAGACCTGACTCAGCAGCAGACTGAGTCAACAAAGCGAGGCTGTCCACTTACGTGATGAACACCAGCCTGCACTGTGCGTATTATCCGAAATCCATGCTTTCCCAAGCAGCAGCATACATGTATCTCTGACACCGATGCCGTCCTGTTGTGGGCATGAGAAGGATGAGGTCCACAGCCTCCTTTCGGCGCAGACAGACACACCAAACCCGGGCTGAAAGCGTTGTGGACAAGTTGTTGTGGTTGGTAGGAGTCCTGGGCCAGGACAACATCATCAGGATCAACGTGACCCTGGAATGCCTCGTCGCCGCCTCGTTTGCCGCTGTGCGAGGCTATCTCGCCGAGGTGAGCAACGCTGCCTTGCTCTGCCGCTGTCGCAACGAGTCAGGCGTAGCGACTGAAGGGATTAAACACGTCCCGTGGCGCCGCCGGTGGTGCTGCGCAGGTATTGCCTCCTCTTGGTAACATGGAGCTCTCGTAGATGTATCAAATCCCCAACATCAGCCAGCTCGATTCACCCGGTGGTGGTCAGACATGTACACTGGGTGCAATAGTGGGGCTCTATGCAATCGGCATCCGACCTAAGCTGTTTCATCTCCACCTCCATCAGCTGGAAGGCGTGGACATTTTTGCTTGGTATCACGCACATCCACGCAAACCGACAGTCCGTGTAGCGAAACGAATTGTACTCGGTACTTCGGCGGTTTCTAGGCGGACACATCGCTTGAAGAGGAGAAATCTGGTTCCTCGCTCGATTTAGGTAGTCGATGTTCCCGATAACTCCGAGCTTTTTTCGGCGACAATGCACTAGACAGCTTGAGTGAATGGCGGGGCCTGTGTCGCCGTCAACCCATTTCAGTGTGCAACAACGCGATGCAATTCGTGCGCGGCGGTCAGGTGTCACGTTCGGGACGATTTTGGCGTTCGTGGCGGTGATCGGACGCGTCGTTGTGGCTCCTTTGATGCTCATGATGGTCTTCGGACTGACCAAGTACCTCACTAGTAGTAGGATGTTCATTGAGTCCGAGGACAGCTACTTCACCTTCAGTTTTGAGGACGCGGTGATGGTCGGCGGGTGCACAGACTGCCAGGTTGGCTGCCGTAACGCCGTCCTGCAGATGTCGTACTTCGAGCACGAGGCCCTGATGAGCAAATCCTTGTTCGAGAACTTGTATACGATGGACTTCTCAAACTACTCGAGGCTCAGCTCGGAGATGCTGGCGCTTGTGGATACCTTGGAAGGCGACGGAACGGTATGCATGAGCGGCTTCGACGAGTGGGGATCGCCGATCACAACGTTCAAAGGCACCCCGCAGATGATCGTGAATACCGTACAGACGTTGAATCTGTCAGTGATGCCGCACGTACTGCTCGAAGCGGAGGTAGCCGTCGACACAGCCGTTGATTGTCCCTCGGATTGGGTTCTCGAAGCGCATTTGAGGCTCTTCAAGTTCCCTACTGCCAAAGCCAGCTCCGAATTCTCGGCCGTCTCGGTTGCAGACTTTACGATCTTCCCTGAACAAACTGAGTGTAGACCAAACGTCTCAAACAGCGACATCGTAGAATCCAGGCTCGCGCTTGCGACCGACGGTACTGATTTGCTGGCTGTCGTGCCCGAGATCCTCACGTTGTTCCCGTACAGCTTCGCGAGCAGCCTGCCTGTTGTGCCACGGACAATCCCAGAGACTACCGAGAGCTACATGTATGATAAGATTCTGCAACCGCTGTTCCACGGATACTATGGCGGATGTCGTGTTCGAGAGGTGAACACTACAGGTGTCTAATAGAAATAGACTGTTCGATCAACAGGCACTGGGAGAACTATGGGCTTATGATCCAAGCCCCCGATGATCTCCCGGTGTGCTCAACGGGTGACGTCTGCGTGCACAACTACTACAACTCGATATGGGAATTTGTGACGGGCGTAGACCCCAGCGTTAACGACAGACTTACGATAGCTATCAACGTTTTTCGAAGCCGATACGCCGATAGCGTCAAGCTCAGTATGCTACCAGGGATCGTAGTATCGCAGATACTGGTCATGGGCGTCATTAGTCTCTACCAGGTAATGTCCCACAAACGCTCCGTGCTGCTCACGCAGATCTGGGCGTATAGGTGTCAAAATGGCCGCATGCAGATGCTGTACCTCGCGCAGATCACGTACCACCTCATCACGAGCTCGGACTTGTACTATCTGGGGCTGGCAACGGGGACACTGACGACTGAAGCGCTGATCAACCTCGCGTTCTGCTTCTTCGTCTTCTCCTACTCCTTCGTGAATCTGGCCAAGGCTCGCTCTGAGGAGCAACAGCTTGCTCGACACTTTTGACTTAGGTGGGAGACCATGCAGGTGGTCATCACAATGTTCACCATACTGCTGGGATTGTACAGTGTTCGACAGACGTCGCTGGTCTCTATTTTGAACCAGAATGGAGAACTCCTTAGAAAGACTACAGCTCGTGGTGCTGCCGTGTGCAACTCAGTGATTCGTGCATCGTATTTAAGCGCAACTTGGTGCTGGTAGCGACAGCAGCGTCGCTAGCGTTAGAGTCCGTTGCTGCCGTCGTCTCCTACTTGACTCAGAATCACGCGCAGTGGGAAGCGCATCGTATAGCAATCAACGCAGGTAAATCAAGCCCAAACATGCGATCTGTGGTGCCTACGGGTCCTTCAAACGACTTCCTCAAGGCGCCCCCAAGACCAGCATTTCGTAGACCGGGTAATTCTGTTGAACCGACGCACCAGCCAAATCTACGGCCGGACCCTCGGTGGCGTGCATCGTCCGTGACGGGCAGCAGCTCCCTCCGTTGACGAGCTTTGAGCGGCATTGTCTTGGAGCTCCGTTCTCCAAACTCTTCACAGACTGCAGCGACATCGCGTACACGACGTATGAAGGCCGTCGCTGCTCGACCGTGGAGGCTATTCTGCTCACCGGGTTCCTCTTCTACGGCGAGCATGTTTATCAAGCGCAGGATGTGGTGCTTCTGCTGTTTGAACGCCTACTACCACGAAAACTCACGCGGACTTTTAACATCCTGTTCGTTAGGTGGTATGTCAATAAGCGCACCGGTAGGTTGTCTTATCCACAGAGCTGCACGTGGTTCAGGGCGAGTGACGACGCCCTCCGGCTCATGGAGGCCAGACCGATCGCATGAGCGGCGCTAAACCATGCTGAAGATTTATTCGCAGTGTATGTTGTATGAACGATCAGATAACTTCAAGATGTAGATTCGCATCTTCGTCGAAGATGTGGATTGGAGGCCCAGATCATGGTTAATCCACGAATACGCTGGCTTACATGTAGTTGCAATGTCATTTGAAGCGGTACCCGTGTTAAGTACCCGGGCAACCTTTGTTGGCTGGCAGGAACTGAACCACATGTAAATATACAAAGGCATTTACTACAACACATAATATATAAGGTTTCAGAGATCCTCTTTTACGTTTAGCTGAAAACTCCCGGTATCACAGGAGTTATGCCTTATCGATCAGGTGTCGTTGTGTCGCTGCTATTGTGGAACACCCGATTCTGGATGGGTTTCATTGGATTAAAATACTATTGGTTTGTTCCTGATTAGTTCCCAGAGAACCACTATCAACATTTTCACGTACAACGTAATACTTTTCTTGCTAAGCTGTGAAACCAGGGGTCTGAATCAAAAAAATTCCATATCACTAAAATCAGTTTTTCACAATAAAAAAACGGATTATTGGGAATTTCAGCAAAAATAAAATATCATACTGTACCAATTTTCACAATACAATTTGCAAGAGTAAGCCCATACCAATTTCATGTCACCGAGCGAACTGCTGGATGGTAGCGACTCCAGTCGCAAGCATATCTTGCAGTCTCTATGCTCGATACTTACTTACAGATGATAAAACGACTGGCTAACACAGCACCAGAAGCCTAGCAGTCTCTCGTGCCTCGATCATTTCGCTCCCTCACTTTTAAAGCACACTCTCAGATCAAAGGTGCCGACAAACACCAAGGACATCTGCTCCTACTTTTACGAGTCCCTTGACCAAGGCCGCTACCGCTGCAAACAGTGTGGCAATAAGCGGAAACAGCTCACCAGCACTGGCTACTTCAACCTGATTGCCCACCTCGCCCACAAACATCTAGACCTCAAGACTCAGTATGCAGCATTCCTGTCCAAAACCAACGGACGCCTTCAAGACTTCGGATTTGTTTCTGGGGAGACGTCGCATCGTTTCAACTGGATGCGATCGGTTGTTGAGCGCAACATGCCCCTCTCAGAAGTCGACAACGAGCTGACACGCTCGATGACTTGATGGACATCCGTGTCATCCTGAGTGCTGCTTAACGCTATGCATGGTGTGACCAAAAAGGTGGGGATGACGCTGGGCATCTGTTTCGGAATAATGTTTGACGGATGGTCAAGCGGTTCTATGCACTACGTTACTGTGTACAGCGTGTTTGAAACGAACGGGGATCTACATCTACAGCTGCTCGCCGTCTCTCCGCTTGATGACGGTTCGCCGGATGCCGATGCGAACATTAAGCTGTTTGATAGTGTGCCGGACATCTACAACAATACACTGGATATGGTGGCATTCATCGTCGGTGACAACTACAGCTCCATCCAGTCAACCGCCACCAAACTCCACGTTCAGCAGGTTGGCTGTATCAGTCATCGGTTCAACCTAGCGGTTACCAAATACCTCGCCGAGTACGAGCCGTTACTAGCGCAAGTTAACACGCTGATGGTGAAGTTATGCCAAGTTAACAAGTTTGCCGAGCTCACGAAAACGACCAGTCTCCATCCTATCAAGCAGAATAGACGAGATGGAGTTCTAGCTTTGAAATGCTTTAGCGCTACAGCCGGGTTCGACCCCAGCTCAAGTCTGTGGACGCCGTCGAGGAGCTAATCCCGACTGGGGCGTCGCATCGGAAGCTGGTCGTGCTGCTCGAGCGCATGAAGAAGTTCCAGAGCGTCACGAAGAAACCGCAGTGCGACGGGGTTGACCTGGTGGACGTGCACCTCCTGTTTGACACCTTGCATGCGTGGTCACCTGAAGGCGTCCGCAAAATTTGTGCACTCCCCGGTATTCGAGTCTGCTGTTGTCAAGGTTATCAACGGAGGGGATCTTTCCAGCGCGGAGTCGACAGTAGTCAAGCGCTTTGAAGTACCGTCAGGTAGCAGCAAGAGGAAGGCACGCGCCGAAGATTACGCGACTAAAATCCTCCGTGCTGGGCCAAGCAAGCGTGCCAAACAAGGCGGAGGTGCGAGCTACCGTTCCTTACTAAAGCGACGTCGAATGCATGCGAGAGGTTTTTCTCGCAGTGCAAGCCGGTGCTGACCCCGCAGTGTACGTCGATGTTGCCTGCCAATTTTGAGCTTATAAAAAAAAATCATGCAAACAGGAACATGCGGGACGTGACAACATTGGCTTCGGTCGGCTGTGAGTCCGAGCTGTAATAATGTACTGCTGTATTTGCGGCCGTTTTTATTATTGCTGGTTGTGATATTGCATCTACTATAACTGTAGTGCTGGGGAGGCAATTCCATATATACTGAATTGGAGGAGCCCTGTGTGAAACTGCGAAAACATGTATTGCCTGCAGTAATACCATACTTACCCCACACCTCTAGTTGTGGTCAGACTCAATTCTAACGCTGCCAGACATTAATATATATATATATATATATATATATATATATATATATATATATATATAATGCGTCCTTAACTCTGCAGTACCGTATTTCCAAACTGAATCGTAGCCGTTTATTGAAACACGAAATATAGCCGACACAGCTGCTACTTTCCATTTCAATTTCTGAAAGCGCTGGTGATACAAAAGAAAAAATCACAGAGGCGTATTTTGTAATTTTCGCTTGGATTTCCTAAAACCAAGCTCGATCAAAGCGCGTGCACACTGCGGCCTCGCTTAATCACTGATTAGAGTCAGAATGAATGGCATTCGTAAGAGTTCTCTCTATTGTTTAGGAGGGTTCTAGTCGAAATGTTTGTTTTCTTATTTAACACGTCGAATTTCTACAAACCTCGCCAATTATAATCAAAAGGGCTGATTTTGAATAGATCTCGGCAAGACCTTTGCTCTACATGTAGTATGCTTAATTTGAAATATGGACCGGTATTTTTTCGCAAATCGTCCAACTGACGACCTAAAAAACAGGTTTTAGTCAGATTAGAGTGAAGGGGTAGCCGTATTGCTATTAAATACTGCCATATTAATAACGCTAGTCCCATTTTGTCTCTCATTATTCCCCCGTTTGCTAATTACATTGTTAATCATTGGTGAGCCTACCACAATGGTTAATCGCGCCTGAGGTGAGGGTGGATTAGCTTCAAGCACTAAACCATTCGTCTGTATATCCGCCGCACCTTTTAATACCAAAGGAAAGACATGTACGTATAGGGAGAACCAGTAGTAATCGTAGACATAATTACCAATAAAAAGGAATTGATTAATCTTAAAGCGACAGATTTATCTAGTAATCCACCAAAATATGCTAAAATACTATATTTACGTTTACATGCTAATCTTGACCGTATTCGTCGCCCTTACACCGCATTAAAAGTCTATTCCACATGAAATGGTTTATTGGTTTTGGAATTAAACGCGTGCGGTACATACAATTTTAAGCTGATCACATACTCGTTGTCGCTGTCGCGAGATTTAATATCAATTTGATAACGTTGCTTTTTTCTAACAATTTCGAAACGTCATTACTTGTAGTATCATTTCTTCGGTAAATTTTCCATCGAACGCTCACACTACTGACTGTTATTTAACCGTATGATAAAAGTCATCATTCAATAGATCAGTATGATTGACTAAGAAAACGCAACATCCGTATTTTTATAATTTAACTCTGGTCACAGGAGCTATCTACATTGAACTATTAAAAAAACGTATCTTGTAAACCTAAAACCTTAAGTACATGTGCTATCCTACGTCTTACTAAAAAAATATAGATGTGTGCTCATGGAGTTGCTAACGGGTCGCCCACTCTATCCTGGGAACAAGCCTATCGAATAAATACAGGCGTCCGTATCCGCTTTGCGCAGGATTGCTTTTTTTCTAACAAAAGCAGTCTTCTAGGCACCCAAAAACTGATCCTCGTAATAATGTGTAATGGACTAAATATCATATGTTGTATGTGCTATACACAGAATAACACACGGCATCTGTCTGTAGTTTGCATAGAGCACTCTAATCCTAAACAATAAAGTAGATGTCCGTCTGTCTGTCATGTTACGCAACCCCGAACTTCTGATTGGATATAACAAATCACGTATCACAGTACATTCGTGAGACCATTCGGACATGTTTTTGACTTGAAAAGTATTAAATTCTAGAAAACGCTAAAATTGCCTCGAGTGCAGGCACACAAATTTCTATGAGCGAGTTCGCTTGTAGTACGATATTTGCACAAAAAGCATATCCACGCTAATTGGTTAAAACTGATAGTAGCCAATGATATGTGCCTATATGCCAGACACGATGCGGCAAGTCTATTAAAATAGGGGCCACGGTTCCCCATAGTAAAGTAGGGGAGATGGACCCACGGTATATATGACTACCGTGTCCGATCAGCAACACTATGGCTGAGCCCCTTCAACCCGGTGCGCTGTATAAGCTGTGTTGGCAAATCGGTCGGATAGAATAAATTGCAAATCAAATATATATGTTTATACAGCGTAGGATTTTTTTATACTTGACTTATATATGTAAAAAAGGTCGTGCGCCCAGCGCTGCAACTCCCTTTATATTGATCAAGATTAATAAAAAAAAATTCTGCGCACTACAGGGATATGTTCAGTGGGAAAGCAGCGCATATTTTGTCTATCTTTTTAGACAGAGAGTGCATAGTGCACCCAACTGGGAATCCGACGATACAAGGTATACCCAATAGCATGCATAAAATGGACTTTGCCGAATGTATTGGCAATACTGTATCGGGATTAATATCTAATCCCAAACACATCGCCTTGCCGAGTCGAGGACTTCGAGGCCGGGGTGGGGCAGCCCCCCCCCCTCCGGAGCGCAGCGCAGCGTAGCAAGTGAAGAGAGGGCCCACGGCTGTAAGTCCACAGACAAGTGCCAACGCGTTAGTATCCTACCTTTATTCCAATTTAACCTGGATATACTCTCTATACACGTATAAAAGTCGATGCTATGTGACCTCAGTTGGGTGCAGCAACGAGCGCTTTATAGAAAAGGCATTTATGCAGATTCTCCACACGAACGCCGCACGGGGCACTTTATTCTCAAGGTTTTGTATCAGTGGCTGCTGCTGCTCCCCCCATTTTCCGTCTCACTTTCGAATTCGGAGAACCAGAGAGCAATGATTGGTTCTCACGAGAAACGACGCGACAAGCATGTTGCGCAAGGAGGGACCTACACGTGAAGATCAGTATGGAATGAGCTCAAGGCAGGCGGCTAGACTCACAAGCCCCCACCTGCGAGCTCTCTAGAGACGATGGAAGTTTGTACCCCCAGGTGGAAACGCTAGCGGCATTGAAGGGAAGGACCACTTTTTTGGTGAGGAGCATGTGCTTGCGCATTATGTCTCTGGTGCGTATCTGTGATAACAGTGGGCGGTAACGTTGATACAAACTAATGCTTTGTATTCATCTTATGGACAGTCCATTCGCCTATTGGCAGCGCAAGCTCTCAGCTCAGCGTGTGACGCGAAAAGTATGTATGCTGCGCTTTCTATTGTTGTGTAGTTGCAATACTAACTTGTTAAAGTACGCTACCTTGGTATTTAGCTCCGTCTACGACTAACAGTGATGCTGTGCACGTGCCTCCAGAGCCTGTATCTCCCACCGCTCCGACTTCATCAGCTAGTGGTGCGTTTATTCTGAGCGTAATTGTGTTCTATGAGATTGCTTACCGCTTGTACATCTGTTTTGCAGCTCCATACGACCCAGGAGGTGCAGATGAGGCTAGTGGCGCAGCTAAAGACGCCGACTCGGATGAAGACGATGGCGAGGATGAATACCATTCGGTGCCTCGTGGAAAACGCCCCAGTAGCCCTGCTGCTCCCGACGACGGGCGCTCTCTCTTCGGGTCATCCGATGAAGACGAAGATGCAGTTGACGTCGAAACTACATATGATGATGAGGTTGCTTCCGACCACGAATCAGAAAGTATGTACAAACTTATGCTGTATCTACATTGTACTTACGCTTTATTATCTGGACTGTATATTATATGCTACAACCAGTAGTCTGGTGTCTAGCGATTCATGTGATGATCTCAAGCACGTGGATGACGATGACAACCCAGATGACGTTGGCGATCTTGACTCTGGAGAAGAACCCGAGCAAGACAACATTGTGGTTGGGGCCGTGCCTGAGGAAGACAGCGAGTATGAGGGTGGTGACGCGGTCGAAGCCCAAATCAAAGAAGAGAACGAAGATCCGAATTCGCTCAACGCGATTGCGGAGCAGCATTTTGCTGATAAGTTCTTGCACTCGTTGGGTGACACTGAAAAGGTGTTGGCTGGAGATGTGGTGGGTAAGAACTTGAACAAGCTTCACGAGCACAGTACAAGTGGATGGACAGAGCCCGTGTACCCGGATGTGTTTCAGCATCCACCGACGTCGTACGAACCTGTTGACGAGACTAATAATTACTCTGATCTACAAAAGGAACCGTTTGGACCTACTCCCGAAGCAATGAAGTGTGGTGATTCACCGTTAGCACTGTTCTTTTTCTTCATGCCCGTGGCCATCTGGCAGCACATCGTTGTGTGCTGTAATAGCTACAAACATGAGCAATTCGAAGCTTGGGTGGATGCATACATCGAGCGTAGGAAAATGATGTTGCGACAGCGACCTGATACCACTATCCCTATCCGAGTACGAAGTGATATACGCATGATTTTGATGGCTGTGAAGCCTGTACTTCCCCTTGAGCTGTGTTTTTTCATCGGGCTTTTGGAAACAGACGGACGAAGGAGCCATTTCAAAAGTGTATTTGGCAATTAAATGACGCGCGATCGCTTCATGGAAGTCGCACGTAACCTTCACCCTTCAACCAATTTAAACCCACGTGCCAAGACCGACAGGACTTGATATTTTCGAAAGGTTGTTCGCGTACTGCAGCGCACATTTCGTCGGGGGGGTTGTTCCTTCAGCTGAACTGGCGTTCGATGAAGCCATGCTAACCTCGCACGCTTCATATCAACACAACCCGAGTCTATATGAAAGACAAGCCATGTAAATTGGTGACCAAACTCTTCATCCTTTGCTGCGCTCACACTGCGTACTGTAACAGGTACAGCGTACCGTTTTGGAATTTGTAAAGTTGTATGTGACGTCTAACACGTTTGCTATGCTGTATATATTGCGCCTTGTATAATACAGGTTCAAGGTGTAGGTTGGCAAGAAACAACATATCGCTGATACCACTTCTATAGACAAGAAGTCGGGTCCTGCGGCTGTAGTACGTAACCTCAAGGCTGCATTTCCTGACGGTCAAGACAAACGTTTTCGCCTAGTGGTGACTGACCGCTTTTAGAATAGTGTGGTGTTGGCAATTCAGCTCCTTTTGATGAGCTTTTATACCACTGGAACGACCACCACAAACCAAATCGGGTTTCCAGAGAGTATCAAGGAGAAAAAGAAGACAAAACCGAAGGACACTATGCGAGGTACATTTAAGTTTGTGCAATCGGAGAAGGTGAAAAAGGTACCCGCTATTACGTGGTGGGATAGCAAGCCCTTTTTATTCTTGGGCACGGGGAGTGACCTGGATCGAGATGTTCGACGGGAAAAATCGGGAGAACAGCATGAATTTCCGTGCCCCAAAGCTGTAAAAGACTATCACAAGAACATGGGCGGCGTTGATGTGCACGATCAACTCCGTTTCCAGGGGTACTCGTTGCAGCGTGCTGTAATCTTCCGTAAAAACTACAAGTCCCTCTTCTTCGGACTGGTAGATCTTGCAATTTTCAATGGGTATTTTGCGCACTGTGCCTACCCCGCTGGTAAGACGACACGATTATTTACGTACGCTCAGTACATTCGCAAGCTGCACCTCGAGCGCATCACCATAAAAGACGCAGACATGTTCGAAGGGAACGCATTTGGTGCGGGTCAGCGGTCAATCGTGTCATGCTATTCATACACCTTATCTAATCTGTATGTTCGTGGTTACAGATACAGCGCCAACGCCAATGATAGCTGACACATCTGCTGCTGCTACAGCAAACGCCACCAGCGACGCTGTCCGTCCGAATCAACTCGACGGTGAGGTGAAGACTTGCTGGGAGGTCTGGCACAACATATACGTGAGCGGCACAGCGATACCAAGACACCTGCAGCCAAAGTTCGGTTGCGCCAGTCCCCAGCAAAGTAGCGTCGTATGTCCGCGTAGGCTCCGAACAAGTGATTGCTGTTGTGCCAGCAACAGTTGGTGAATGAAGACGGCAATCGTTAGTGGATTGCTTACGTAGTACGACCGCGCTTACCCTTTTGACTTCGAATTTGTAGGACAGATCAGGTGAATGCACCCGTACTACAATTTCATTAACTTGTTTTTTTAACGGTTTCGCTATGATTTTCTGAATTTAAAAAATATCGTTGAAAGAAAGGCATGTTCTGCATGGACCTTGTGCACTAATCAGTTCATCGTGTGCGCAAAGCCATTGCACTAACAAGTTTGTACAGCTTATGGATGCTGTATATACTGAATATGGCACATCATTTACAGCATAGACTTAGACTCGCGCAATGTTTATAACACATACCTATTCCTTCCCATCCAGGTGGACAGCGGAGGTATACAAGTTTTCAAATACAATTCCGCTGTATATTCTACTTCTATAGTCCAAAACATCCTTCGGTTTGAAAGGGTTAAACACCTGTTATATATTGTATACCCTGTTGAATGTTCTGAGAAAATCCGAATCGGGTACGTATTCTCACAAGAAGGATGTCACGGTACTGCAAATCGCCAAAATCGATTGTTGGTGACTAATATGCTCTGCTACATTAGACTAGAAGAATACCTTTAATCCAGAAAGTCTGCACGTAAAACGAAACCACTGTATCCATGCTTAGAGCTGGATAAAACCTCACACTCGCCTAGCAGAGCTTTAAAACATAGGCGCCGATTTAGCCCTGCTTTTCCGATTGGCTTTCACCCCACCGCTAAATCTTCTATATACAAATTTGAAGTGGTCTGGTGTTGCTGATCGGCAGCACCGTAGTGTTGCAATACTGTCTTCCGTGAATGTCTAGTAATGGATTTTACAGGCAGAGACCGCGTACACCGTTTACACTAGTCGAAAACATGATTTAGCTGAAGTTTTGTATGAGGTTTATTTATCATGAGATGGGAAAACCTGAAGGAGGACGGATGTCATCTCCATCATGAGCTTTGCTACACTAGCGCTCCTGCGAGAATTTTTTTTTCTCTCACCTGGAGAGTGCAAGGCTCAGCTCGCTGGAAAGCTTAGCGCTGGACCCGTCTTCGCAAATACCACGCGGGTTTGCTATGGCTACGCTTGCTCGTTTCCGCTCGCCTCCGTTGGTCCAGTATTTAACACTTTCATCTCCTTAAAAAAAAAAAACGGTGTACGGAGCCACTCTCATTTTACGAAATAGTACCCGGACTTATATTCCTGATAAACCCCTAAAACTTAAGCGGTTTGCAGAGGGGGCTTTTAAATGGATAAGGACTTTTATTTTATGCATTTTGTGGTTGGCCTGAAGTTTTCTACCCTACAAACGAAGATATGCATGCCTCTAGACTTCTCCGCCTGTGACTTCTCTCTTTTTTTACATGCTGATGAAGTTGCGTCTGATTGCCATGGCGGGGATTTCAGAGTGATTTATCGCGTCTGCGAGCGAATACAAGATACGACTACGATAAATAAAGAGCGAATTGTTAATTGGTGCCGGACTCCTATTTCTGGGACCTCGAGGGGAATACCTGACCGGACTTCTAATAAGTGCAGGACTAGTATCTAGAAAAATCAGTTAGACGTCAAAGCTGGCTACATGCATTATTACCAAACTCTCTGTGGTGTACATGTTAAGAAGCGACACCACCCACGACGACAACAACAACAACAACAACAACAACAACAACAACAACAGAAACAAGCTAAGACGTAGCGGCAACCGGCACCATATGAGTTCGTGCGGCTTGATATCGTAAAGAAGTGATTTCTTGTTAAGTCTCCTACATTGTAGTTGACTTTCAACAATAGAGTCACTTCTTAAAGCAGCAAGTTAGCACAGCCTATTGACGAGCGCCCGGATGAGCTATCAAATTTGTTAGGGAGGATTCCTTATAGACTTGCAAAGATATCAGCTACTTTCGAAGACCCGTTGGCATTGATAGCATCACTGTTGCTTTTGAGAAAAGCAGTAGGTGATCTTGAATTAAGATATTCGAGCTGGGCTGGGAAATACGTTATTGATTTTGTTGTTATGGTAGAATATCGTGCAAATTAACAACTCTTCGTCGTCAGTGCTGCCTTCGTACGGCCGCTCTTTAACCAGCATCATCTCCTCGTACGACGCTCCAGCACAAATATCTCGAGCGTACGGCTCACAGCCTGCGAGCCACAGGTCACCACTGGTTGGATTCTATGCCTCTGGTGGCGCTTAGTCTTGCCGAATCACCGTCTATGAGAATCTACGACCATAGTATGACTTCTTCTATTAGCGGCCGAGGGAGACAATACGTCGGAGACAGTTGGGAATTGAGCCCAAGCGACACTTACCGGTCTGAACACGAGATCATTCTGCATTGTGCCGATCAGAGGGCAGAGCTAATACTACAAATAAACCCAGCATTTTGCCCGCGCAAGCGCAAGCTGTTACCGTGTTGTTGAAGCGATCGGTAGCAGTAGCTCATGATTTTGAGCCCAAAGCAAGAGGGTCTGGACGGCAGCAGGTCTATACGGTTCGGCGGGAAAATGGTTCTCTCGCGTACAAAGAGAGATTGAAGGAGGCGTTGAAGGCGCGCAAATGCTGGAAGATTCTCATCGGGAGAAGAACGAAGCCGGAGCGAGATAGAACGCCAGAAGCGAAGGCCCGGTACAAGAAGTGGAAGGAGAAGGTCCTGCAGCTCAACGACATCCTCGCAAACACGCTGGACGATGGGACGGTGTCTGACTGACTTATTTGTAGACTCCGCAGTTGAAACAAATTGCGTTGGCCGAAGATTTCGAAAAGAAATCTTCGCTGTAGCTCTCTTTATGCGTCGTTAGTTACTTAATGCGGAATTTGAATAAATCTGTTCGTGATTACATCCACCGTGGGCTGTGGGGACGCGTTTCGACAGGAATTGACTCTGATGGGGGGGGGGAGAAGTATTGGACCGTGAAGTGATTATTGATCTGTTGACTGGACTTGGCGAAAAATACGAAAGGATCGTGGAGGCATTTGATCATATCGACGATTACACTTTGCAACAAGTCAAGATCAAGTTGACTAGTAGAGAGAAGCGTATGTAGCAGGCTAAGGCAGTTTCTGAGGCACGGTCCCAGAAGAACATGCATCCTGTGGCTGGTGTGACTTCGGCAGCGCAGAAACCCCATGGTGAAAATGCGTTCTATACCCAAGGGAAGAAACGGCGTTCCAGTGGTGGAGGATCTGCTCATAATGGACAGCAACACGTAGACGGACCAGCATCCAGTGTTGGAACTGTGATAAGCGGGGCCACTATGAACGCTAGTGTACGGCACCAAGCGAAGACAATCTAAGAAATGGAGTAAAAGCAAAGTCAAGAGAGCTGCCAAGGACAATAATAACCCACGACGACGTACCGAGCAATTACAACCAGTACGAGAAAAAGTCCAAGACAAGCCTGTCCACGTTGTTGAAGCCGTGCAAAAAGATGATGCGCCTTGCTTTGCCAATAAATTATCATAGACTGAGTCTGCCGTTGGTTTTTACTTGTATTTCTTGTCGGATAACGCATCGGGGTGTTCACACTGCAGATACTGATAGTATCACAAGGCCAGGGAAAAGATCTCGAGAAGATAAGTTGGAAAGTGAGATAAGATTGAAAACAAGAAATCCGCCAACCTCTTACTTGCTATACACTAGCCGTAGTCCCTCGTGAGAGACAAGAGGGTTGCAAGGACCTGTCCTTTGCAGACAAACCCGATGTCGCTCCTGCTGATGCTCGTCCTATCTGCGGGTCCTTGCAGTCCTGGCCAACGTCCATACAATACCCTGTAGCGGCATCTGCTCGCAGCAGCGCCGAGCATCAACCGATGATGCTCCATTTGACTTCGTATCCGCAGCGATTGTGCTGCAGCAAGTCACTCAGGTCACAGCTCCTTGTCCCCGTCAGCGAGCTCGGACTTGACAAGTGTCTGTCAACGATATGCATTTGTCTCGATGACCGAGGGCAACGACATGGTAGCGACGTGGGTTGAGAAGTCTACGACGCTGCAACGCAAGTACAAGGGAATGGTTAAGATGGTGATGGTGGACGCCGTCACTAAAACGAAGAAAGTGATCACGGTGGATGCTCTGTGGGTGGACGCAGCCACGAAAATCCTCTCGCCGCGGTTGATGTACACTCAGCTAGGGCACAAAACCCAGATGAATGACGATCAAGACACTAATACGCTGTTTAATCCAGTGTTGAAAATACACCTGGAAGCTCCACATTCTCGATGGCTTGTATCAGTCGGTTGTGGAGATTCCGCAGCAAAGCAAATCTTTAGTTTGAACGCAGGTTTCGGCCCAGTCAAACGCTTCATTAAAGGTGCGGCATTTGCATCTAGCTCATGTTAACTGGCAAAAGATCGAGGAAATGAAGACAAAGGATTCGGTGACGACTTCGGGGCTGACAGCGGAAGAACGCAAATCGAAAGCATGCTGCTACAATTGCGACCAGGGTAAAAATGAAGAGAATATTATTTTGGAAGACGCGCACTCTGTTCCATTCGCCAAAGTCTATATGGATCTAAGGTTTATCAAGGTACAAACGATAAAGGGCCATAAAGTGTACCTGCAACCTCTTGATGAGGTTGCACTCCTTGCATCCCCAGGTTTTCATGTAATATTTACTCTTGGATACTTCTGTGCGTAGATGTGGAACCAGCATAGGAGAATTATCGCCTGGGGGGGGGGCTTTCTTTAGCAGTGTCAACACTCCGAAAGTTTAATCCACCATGAAAACGCGAATCTTATCCCAAGTAGAATTTTCAAATTTGAACGCCGCGATCGCATCATCCATGCAGGTGTGACTCTCATTTTCGATATATGTTGCACGTATTGCCCCAACACACACGATCAGTCGATCAGCCAACATGCTAGTCCTACCCTAAGCAACGTGGGCACAACATCAACACTCACATGTCCAAAAACGTCGTTTACCATAAAACGGAACAGCTTGTACCGGGAGGAGTTCGTGTTTTCCGCAGAATCAAACACTACAACTTCTAGAAATGCCTCGAAATACGACGCAACATGATTGCATTGCCGTCTTGTCGTCAACAAACACGGTTGCCGCATTCCCCAAAGACCAGCAGAATTTTCTCGACACGATCTCCAAGCGTCTCGGTACAGTTCCAGCAGCAAGCCGCTCTTTCTGGAGCCATTGAACGATATTGTGTACTTCCCTGTAGGTGATCTTCTTGATCGCTGAGGATCGCTCGGCGTGCCGTGCTATAGGGGGCGTCTTTGTGCACAGCGGTGGGTTTCTAGTCTACTTCTTCGTGAAAAGCTCGGATAATGTGCTGCTTTGCGGTAGCGCGTACTTGTGGAGCTTGGGCACGGGTGATGTTGGGGGTAGTGGGCAACTTGTTCGATTGCTAATTTGGAACTGACGTGTTGCATTGTCATGGTAGTTTGCTTTCCAAACGACTCTCGAAAGTTCTCGAATAATGCAAATGTTGGTTTGATTGAACCGGGGTGATCTGCAGGGTTTTTTTTTAAATATTGGTACGTGCTCATCTACACACATTGTGTGACTACAAAAAAGTGAAGTTGTTCACTTTGTCTGGAACAATGACCATTTTGAGTGGGAAAAGGTAATATGTTTGTTGTTCAAAACCGAGAATCGCCTTAAACATCTTCTAGTAATCAGGTAGTAGATTTATTTTCAACTGCCTCCAGTTCTGCTTTACTAGTTCAGTAGTAGTGGCAGCTTGTACGATCAGCAGAGCTACTAACATTTCAGTAGTACTGAAAAATTAAAAATAATGATCGCCAACTATGGCAGCACAAAACAAAATCTGCAGACCATAGCCATTTTATTTTACTTTCAACCAATAGCATGCAAGCCGAATTGACTACCCCATTTGATACGTGTAGCAACAAAAACGTTTTTTTCTTCTAAAAGCGTTTGTTATCACTTGTGGGTGCGGATGCCCTAATGTATCGCAAACGCCACCTCACGCAGCTTTAATGAATACGAGGTGTATCGGATAGCAGCTTCTTAATTAAATAAATCCAACGTTCTCCTCGAGTTGTCAACGTCGCAAAAGCCACCGTCTAACGGTCAATTACGAATCATCGCATTCCACTGCATCTCCTACGAGCCAGATTCTTGGGCACTTACGCGGGCGCTCGTCTCGTGCAGATGAATACCATACACGATGACATACCTAACCCCTTCACCTTGTGCTTCGCATCTCGAGTTGCAGGACCACGGAGTCGGTCTCGACCTGACCTCGAAAAATACAGTAAGATACTGCATTGCCTTCGCGTGAGCTCCATTATAATAACGGAAATAAAACAGATAATAATAATTATTACGGCACAATTATTGGCAGTATCTTCATTAAGCTCTTACCTTAGCAAACTGGTGGTCTTACCTAGATCAGGCTCGTGACGTCCCACATATCCTTGCTCGCTCGGAGAAGCATGAGAATCTCAAAGTGCGCGGGGAGCATACTGCTCCATTGCGGCGTCAGGAACATCTTGCACTCCGAGGAGACACGTTCACAGGCGTTTGACGTCGGTGGTACGAGTGCCGCCAACGGGCTGTACGCGGCTCGCTCCACCTGGAGCCTCTTGAAACCGCCCTGCTGAATAATCTGGGCTGCGTAGCTATCTTGGCGCTCCTTACGCTTGCGACCAGTCGCGGGCGGTTGTTTGTCAGACCGCGGCGTCTCAAGACGTTTCAGCGTGGCAGTTTCAGCGGCCGACAGCCTCTCTCCGTCGCAAATCTTGACAATCCCATTCTCAAAAGCTGGTGAATGCACAATTTTTGCAGTTGGTTTGAGGTGTCCATCCCATAATTGGGTAGTCAGTCACAACGGAAACAAAGAGGAGGCGTACCTCGCTCATGGTCGTGGTCTCGCACGGCAGACGCTTGCATACACTGTCGAGCTGTTTTAAGTGCTTCGAAAGTCCCACCAACTTCTTATGATCACTGGTTGACGGCACCAGGTCCTCCACAGCTTCCACAAGCCGAATCTGAGGCCTATCCGTTCCGTAGCGCTGCAGCATCTCGTATGTAGATGACCAGCAAATCACATTGCGTATCTTAGCGCGTAGGGGAGTGAGCTTAGAAAGCTCAGCCGCATTGTTTGGCTGGCACAGCTGCAGCATCAGGTTGTTAAATTGCTGTAACAGATATTCGTGTTCAGTTAAGAACGTTTTAACCGCCAGGTTAAATCGGTTCGATGCACAACCGACCAATAGATGTCGACCTTGTTGACAATGCTGTGATTGGTGCTGCAATCGTCCGCGACCAGAAACATGATCATATCGACGGTTTTGTTATAAACCACCTATACGTTCCGAAAGAGGGCGATGTGGGTATCAGCATCTTGACTTCCTTCATCCAGGGGAGACACGGCAAGGAGGATTCGTCGAAGCTGGCCGCCAACCACGAAGAGTCCGTAGACAGCGACAAAATGCACGGTGCCGTGGATCCAGCCGGCGTACATATCGCCGAACACGATGCCTATCTCTTCGGCGATCACGACGCCCAACTTTGTAGCCACCGTAATCATGTCTGCCTTGACAGCTTTCGAGTTGGCTGACCGTCACTTGGACATGGTCCTCGTAAGCTCGTCGTCCACTTCGCTAAGCGGCATACCCCGCACGACCTCCCATGGTAGCGATGGTAGGTTTCCTCGGAAACGAACCCAAAATCTTGAAGGGGGCGCTGAGGGCCGCGGTTGTGCGCGTCGTACTGGGCGCGGAAGTCCTCATGACGGCTCGACAAGTGGGGTACGAGATTGGAATAGCCCGTACCGAGCAGCTGCTTGCGGTCAGCGCCGCAAATCTTGCAGTGATGGACTCCTCGCCTAGGTGCTCGAAGAAGAATGCACAGAGGTCCCTTTTTGTTGCCATT
Organism: Phytophthora cactorum; assembly: GCA_016864655.1. NCBI lineage: Eukaryota > Oomycota > Peronosporomycetes > Peronosporales > Peronosporaceae > Phytophthora > Phytophthora cactorum. The sequence continues at coordinate 158,532 of NHQK01000051.1, forward strand.
GTCGTAGTGCAGAAAATGAGATGTGAGCTGTAGCTACAATTACTGACAGCGATGTCCACGTAGATCTCGCTAAACCACTCACCATAGTTAAACAATGAGATAGACCGCTGAACCGCCAGGAAAGACCGTAGTTTGGTTGAACCGGTCGCGCTAAAGTGAACCGGGATTGGCTGGCCCGGACTGTTTTCTAGTCAGTCATTGTATTGCATTAATTGGATCAATGTATTATTATACATGTTTGTATGAGGACCAAGAAAAATAATTATGATATATAACTAAGCAATAATTGCAGTTCCGCAAAAAACCAATTTTTCGAGGCCTGGTCGCGATGCTGAGGTATTCTGTGTGTGAAGCGCTTCTAGAAGAGGATGGGATCCACCTCGAACCACGTGACGTCGCATTGACAGCAGAACCTGGTCGCTAGTTGTGACTTTCACGTTGCGCAACGAGCACCATGTACACCCGCCCGCCAAGAAAAGCTCTTGGTGCGGTGTACACGCGCGAAAAGTTTATATGGCTCAATGGCGCGACAGGTCGCGTCTCTAGTGCTAAGGCAGCTAGCGCGTCCACTCCTGCTGGCATCGTACACGCCAAGCTGTCCGGCATCACGCGTCAATACCCCCCCCCCCCGGCTCGGTCGCCTGTCGCCCGAATATGCACAGTAGAAGGACTTTGAACAAACAAAAACTCTGTTTCTGCGTCGATTTTGAAGTATCCGGGCGATTTTTTCTCGCCAATCAGAGAGCTTTATTTTCCTCGAATATAAACTTTGTTGGAGGGAAAGAAATACCCACCGCCGTTTTGGCCAACCTCGACCAGGGATTGGATTCGCAACACCAGAGATTTGGAGGGTCCAAACACCAAAGCTTTGGGACGTCATCACCGCAGAAAATGACACCCACAATAGGTACCGCCGCGACTTGGTAAATAGCCACTACGTGAATTACTTCGACACCCACGATAATGTGTGCGCCGTTATCACCGCAGTCAGTAACAAGACATCCGCGGTAGCAGCAGCTTTAAGCTGAAACGGTCGTTGACGCTTATAAAAGCTAAATATTTGCACAGTCAGGGTGGTGGACTTCAGAAAGTCCACATCCCCATGATCTCCGCAGTCAATGGCTATGTCCTATGTGGTACAAAATTCGGCCACTATGAGATCACAGTCGGTATCATCTCGGGCCCAGGCGGCATGCAACTACAGGCTACTTCTTCAACTGCAAGTTTAGATGGAGATTCTAGTTGACCTGCTCAATAACCGTTAAATACGTCCGAACTTCCTGATGTACACGCTGACCATTATACAGCATGATACTGAAATATTATCATGCATATTGAGGGGGCAATGGCCGTGCAAATACAACGAAGCAATTAATGTGGGTGCTTTTTCGATGTAAACAAAAACAAAGCTAAAGAGAGTCGAATTGTGAGTTTTCTAGCAGACTGTGCTGATTGCATTCAACAGCGTAGTAATTGAAAGTGCAATAAATATGGACACCTCTGGTGCTCCGCTGGACGTATGCGTTAGACTCAACGACGTTGTGTCTGCTCGCAAGATTGAAGCCTGCTCGTCCTTGATGCGGCAGAAGTCGGGTCCACGGCGTTTATGGTCAAGGGTGCCATCAACGTTTCTAGGAACGAACGTGTTGGAGTAAGACGCAGAGATACGCTGATTGTATATGGATGTATTGCTTCTGTTGATGGCGTTTCTCGATACCCAGTGGAGTCATGTATGTGCACAAACTGTCCTCTGTCGTAGTGAGTGGCTAAAACCACCGAATCGGGGTCTATATCAGTACCAACCTCTTCATGATACTCAGTGGAGGCATGGCTGTGTACATGCTGTGCCGGGTCGTGGTGAGGGGCGAAAATCACAGAACCGGAGTCTATATCGGCATCAACCTCTTCAGAAGGCAGTTAGAAATGGCTTATAGTCTCTGTGGTATTGCTGACGGGACTGTTGATATTCGGTAGTAGATGGTGTGTCGTGTGTGTATCCGTGGTCAAAACCTCATTGGTTCTTTCCGCACTCCAGTGGTTTACGGTGGAGTCGGGCATCGTTTCAGGGCCCCATACAGGTAGGACATGAATTGTCCCTATAGGACGACTGCCTTCTCTTATTGGCGGCCATACTCCAGGACGGTGCGATGCCTGATCTACGCTAAATAATTGGAGTCGGCTACGACGGCTTGTTCTTGACGCGGTTGATTTGTCGTAAAGGCTGCGAGCGCCGTTTTTGTCTACTCACAAACGTAGGTTCAGGGTATTGCAAACGACCGCGTGTAAATAAATACAAGTCTAGACTTATCCAGTCTCTCCACCATTTATGTTGTTTATCAGTTTAAGCGTCTTGTGATGCTGCGCAAGCGGGTTATTAGTTGCCGCACACCTGCCGGAGTAAGATACGTTTGCCAGCAGGAACAGTGAGGGTGTAGAATCCATTGAGATATGATGTGGTTGGCGACAGCTGCAAATCCGCTACAAAATGTCGATGCTGATCTCCATGACGAACGAACAGTCGCTCGTTTAGTTAAAAAAAAAAAAAAAAAAAAAAAAAAAAAAAGCTCCTGTTCATCGCGAACAAACTGAAGGCTGTTTAAATCACGGAATATCATGTCAACCGTCACGGGCCCTAGCGCAGCTCTTTTAACACCATCTCGTACGTTCTGGCACACGTGAAACCAACACATTAAAATCTTAAAACTGAGTTGAACAGCCGTTAAACTGTGCATTATCAGCGTCTGCCATAATGAACTGTGGCGAAAAGACGATCATAAATGTATCCCATATCACTCGTTTGAGATTACTGCAGCTTTACTCGAAGTCAACCCCTGTGCGCTGAGAGGTGCAGAAATAAAAAATAAAAAAAATGGGAAAGCATTTTTCGCAGCAATCGGAAATACCAAACACGAATACTGGGTATTTCTGTTTCTGCTATCAATGTGGAGAAATGAAGTACACCGAGACCTTGTTGAATAGTGATGTACTTATCCAGCAACGTAAAGCAAGTAAGACCGATGCGAAAGGGCGACGAGGCCGAACTAGTACCTAGGTTGGGCACCAAGGCATTGTCTTGGTATTTTGTGTCACACATGATCAACACGTTATCGCTGGATGGGGTCACATTGCCAGCAGCATCGTACATAGTTCTGGCACAGAGATCAATAATAGGTTTCATAGAATCCCTTTTATGCCGCCGTCGTCAGTACTTCACAAATGCCTGGACTTGAGATAGCTCTGGCGGAGGGCCTTGAAAAGTACCGAGTTCGACTTTTGACACCTGCCAGCCAAACAGATTCAGCGGTTGGTTTGCTGCGACCTCCAATAATCGTTTGCGTGTAAACTCTTTCATGGGTGATGTTAAGCATTCGGACTTAGTCGATGGGGCTTCCAGGTCTGCCATCGTGTGTCACCATCCACGGAAACGCTGGCAAGATCGCTATGCTCGCACATAAGAAGCTTGTATGTGCACTTGCGCGACAGATTACTCGCCTCACATCGTTTCGAACAACACTTCGTGGGTATTCTGCGCATCGAATGTTTATTGAAAAGAGAGTCTTCAGTGCTGCGTGGCTAAACTTGCACTTAGCTGGATCGTTCCGTACACGGCAAATGACGGCAATGTGACTAAAAATGCACCAATTGAGATGTTGGAACCGGCCGTATTGCTCCAAAGTTGTACCCAAGGTCTTCGAGGTCGAGTTGGGGCGCCTGTCTCCGCCACTACCAGCTTCTGTCTCCATAGTGCGTGGTAAGTAGCGCGACGAGGACTTGAGCGTACAAACTGTGCCTTGACGTCGCCAAGCCGTGATGGTGGCGGAGCTTCTGCGATTGTGCCACTGGGAGTGACAAATACCATTCTTGGCTTGCACCGTGCTTTTTTGTTTTTCGACAGTCGGCTATAATGGTATTTTTCTCTGATGGCTCAAGGAGATGTACCGATAGGCGAAATATGAGTACATGCCCATGAGGTCGTCCGCACATGTTGTGATATGACAGTTGTGGTGATGCTGCCCAAATCTGTGATGTTTCGGACCTATTCTCTGGTGTGTGGTGCGTGGTGATGACGTCCTCTTTTGAGGTGCTGATGTCCCATATGTCTGGTGGTGAAATTCCCCTCTTGCGGTTAGCAGACCTCCAGGTTGCAGTTTTGTCTACCCAATCAGGCTCAAGAGACGTTAACCTGCAAATGTGTAGAAAAGAAACATTGCAGGGTAGCCACCCTACTAACTTCAGTCTGTAGGTTTGCGCGGGGGGGGCAGGAATCCTATTGGCTGGTGAAACATACAAAACATTCAAACCGTGAGAACCACTATTACCGTATAGGATCGAATGAGACATACGGCTCAAGTGAGACATCGAGATACGTATCGGTGACACCCCTTCTAATGATTTGACGAAACTATTTACGTGTATAATATGACAAAACAAAAGTAAGTATTTATGCAGTTACTTATCGACACCAGCATCTTGAAGCAAGTACGTCCTAAATCTACCGCTCGCATCGCGAGGGCCCACTGGGAAATGATTCGCATCTATGAATTCGCTGATAATATTTTTATCGTCCACTATCTCTCAAGCCTTACCGATGATATGAGAGAGCTCCAAGCGTAGCTCGTTTACTTTTTTTTTATAGAATTCGTGGTGCCTGTGTCATTCTCGATACAGACACCTGATCAAATAGAGTGTTAAAAATGTTGTGAAACTGATAAGCCATTAGCAAACACGTACCGTAAAACACGGGGATCATGTAATGCTGTAAAAAAGCATTCTTGAGCGATGTAAAAACTGTCGTAAAAATATATTTGCCGGACACATGGGGGCGATTTGCTAGAGCACGAGAGCCTTCCATTTCTTTACCTCCCGGATGACAGCATCTAGGAAATTCAGCACCAAAAATGCAGACAAGCTACAAGCGCTAGCACGTGTTGAGAGTGGTGAGTCAATCAGTGCTGTGGCGCACTTCTACGGTGTCACGCGCGTGACAATCTGGCACTGGAGACAACAGCAGACGGCTTTACAAGCTGCAAAACCGAAGTCTGTTTACTTAGGTACCAAGGTTCAAGTAGCGGCAGTTTCTCCAGTCATCGAAAAACGGTAAGGCTCCTACGCTCTCTGAGTTGGCACTCTAGTTCTATCTCTCACTATTATTTCTATCAGATTACTAGGCTGGATTAGGCACATGCGGGGAGCTAAGTACTTCTGCATCACAACAGAGTGCCTCCGCTACGCACGCGCATACTTCGATCCAGAATATGTGGAATCTAGAAGTCGCGACGCGGTAAAAATGTATATTTTTCGGTTTCTACGTCGTAATCGACTCACGTACAAAAGGATCACGCACCGTGGCCGCGTCCCACGACCCGATATGCAGGTAAATATGATTGAGCACTGAAGTTTGAACTTGCTTTTATTATTTTTATCCTGCTATACTAACGTTTCAAAAGCTTGTTGCAGATCGTTTCTCCGAATCGATGCTACATCATATTGAGAGCAACGCTTTCTTTCCTGTCGGTATGTCCGACCGGTATGACTATGTTTTCAACATGGATCAGACCTCGGTGTGCGTAGATATGGTCCTCACAGCACCATTGAGTTTATCGGCGCGCGAACAGTAGATGTTGTTTAGTGTATGTATGTTAACGTGACTCATTTTAATCAATTGACTAATGCTCATCTGTATTTTGCTTTAGCGACGACGCCGGACTCTTTTCGCGCTTCGGTGTTCTTGTGCGCCTCGGCGACATGGCGCAAGTTGCGGCCCATGATCGTGTTCGCTGGAACACCTGGGGCTGTTGTCCACGAAGAACTTAGGGAGGACAAACGCTATGACTGGGAAAGAGGCTATTACACGGTCCAGGCCAAAGCTTACTGCGACAGAAAGGTCATGGGGGAGTGGATTGAGAACGTATGGGCCCTTGATATCCAAGGGCCAACCGTCTTGGTTCTCGACAGCCTCAAGACGCACAAAATGGAGCGCATTCGTACTCGCTTGGTGGTGAACGCTCACACCAGCGTCGTCTACGTGCCTCCTGGAGTGACGGGGCTGGCTCAGCCCATGCACATTGCTGTTATGAAGGCTTTCAAGGATAGGCTTAGGGACATCTATGTCAAATTTGTCATCGAGAATGGTACATTTACTGACGCAGCCCAGAAGCGGCGACATGTTGCTGAGTCCGTTTTGAAAGCGTGGGACGAAATTGATGAAGACACTATTCGCAATGGCTTCTTAAAAGCAGGTCTTGTTGCAACGGGTCCGCGCGATGCAGAAGGCGTCTTCGCAACACCGACGCCAACTAGTGAAGGAGTAATTGACGCATCATAACAAAAATCAATGAATTGATGAGGACGGATGTATGTCGTAAGACGGGGAGTCACTTTAGCATTTTGGTCGTAGTAACGTAAAAAGGCATGCCATCAGACTTTTTACACTGGAAGCCTGAACTACTGTGTGTTACATGATCCCCGTGATTTACGGTACTGTGTGTTGCTCTTGAATGAGCGCATGACGCTCACGTCCATCGGCTGGCTGAGTCCAGTGATCCCCGGAGGAACATATTGCACATTCGTGCAGCAGGTATCTTCAAGATGCTGCTTCACGCTCTCCATCTTGTGAACTCGCAAACTGTCCAGCATGAGCATGCGGCATCCGTCGGCTGTAGATGTCCATACCTAATCAGGAACAAACGCAATAATGTTCAGTAAATGATTTTTCAGTATTAACAGCAATGAAAATATAATTTTGCAATACCACTTCGATCCACTTTATCATTGTGGCGTGGTCGCACCACGCCTTCCGCTGTGTGGTGTGTACAACGTCTGCATGTCCCCAATTCGGGTCAGACATCTCCGTATACACATCCGTGCCAGGGACACCAGAGAATACAACGAATGCAGGGTGTTCCTTACCCAGCGCAGATGCATCCATCCCTTGGACGACATCGACGTGCTTGGCTCCACGAGCATCAATCGTCAAGCGACCAGGGTTGTCGATGCAAACACCGGTCTGATCCATGTTGAAAAGACTTCCATATTGATCTATCTGAGAAAAAGATGACGCGAAAAAACCATCACCTTCGACTTCAACTTGCATTGTACGGGAGAACACGTCGGCAATTTCCTGGTTACAAAATAAAATACGATATTATTCATTTTTCGATTTCAATTATTTAAAAAATATATTTTACCTGTATGTCTGCTCTGCGCTTTGTTCCCTTGTGAGTGATACGACGCACTACAAGGTTCTTTCGTTTTAAAAAGCAAACTTTTCAGGCAAGGAGAGGACAATGCGTCCTTGATGCCGAGAACGTGACATTAAACTTCCAATCATGAGAATGATACACTTCATTGTGACGCATAAGCCCTTAGTATGTCGCATTAATCTGATCCATTCGAGTAGCCTATAGAAATAAAACGTATTAAAAACGATCACAAAGTAGTATAACGACTTATAACAGCAATTTACCGTGTTTTCAGCTCAGGGTAGAGGATGCACTGTGGCTTGGTAGGCTCCGAGGGAGCGAAGTACTTGTTCGGCGCCTCTTTGGCAGCCTCCTTTAGTTTTTTCTTGTCCTTTCGCCACCTGTAAATGGTAGCGCGGGTAGCGTTGAAGAGAGCTGCCGTCTCAACCACGGAGAGCTCGGAAATCGCGCCCTAAAATATAGAGTTAGTTACTGTTCAGTAATGGCGACGTGTGTGGCTCAAACCTTCTGCTTCTCTTTATTCTTGTTCTTTGGCCTGAGCGGCATGCTGGGCGTGTCGTTGTGAAGGACGGGTGGCGTTGGTAGAGAAAGCGCTGCTTTCTCTATACAAAAACCTTATGAGGTTTTACTTTTAACTTGATTTCGGCCATTAGTATTTGTCTCACTCGACCCGACAAATACGGTATACTACTACTTCCTCTGGAATGAAATGATTGAAAGAGCCACAATCAAATCCATCTGAATTGGCCCCAAGTATGTTAAGTTTAACGCCAATTGGCCAAACTAAAGCTTTGTTTCTCCGCCATCGATCCCAACAAACCGCAGCTCAATCGGAGAACTGTAGACCGAGCAATATCCAACCAAGCACAAGGCTTTCCACTTCCTTTTTTCCCCGGTGCATCTGCACAACTACTCTGAGCCCACTCAAAACATGCCGAAAGCCAACCTTACCGACGAGCAACGCCGCCGAATCCTGGACGAGTTCTAGAACAAAGTGTGAGCGGCGAGCTGCCGCGCGGCGTCCAATCCTGTGTCGCTAGAGAATTCTGCTGATTCGACGCCTCTATACGCCGGATATGGTGCCGATGCCGCGAGACGGAACCTAACGACGGTCTTGGAGAGTGGAAGAGTCGTATTAAGCAGAATTCCGGCCGGAAGAAGAAGGACCGCGACGAGATTGCTGCTAGAATCAGAGCTGTTCCGATAGAAGAAAGGAAGCCATACCGACGACTTGCACACGCGGCCGGCATCTCCAAACACCTAGTGCAGGCGCTGATACGTGAAGGTACTCTAAAGGTGCACTCGACTCGCATTAAACCGTACTTGATGGACACTAACAAGTTTCGTCGTATGGAACATGCGTTGACATTCATCGACCCAACAAGCATCATGTTTGAGCCGATGTACGACATGGTCCATGTTGATGAGAAATGCTTCTACGAGGATGTCAATATGCGCTCGTACTTGCTATTTGTGGGTGAAACCGCGCTACAGCGTAGCCGTCGGAGCAAGAATCACGTTCCGATGTGCAGTGGCGCGTCCTCGGTAAGTTCTCTATATTCTTATATTTATAAAACTTATTTCGATTAACAACGGATATTATTGTTCTATACAGATAGGACCCACACAGAAACGGGAAGTAGGACGGTAAAATTGGGTTATGGCCGCTGACCGAGACATACCTGGCACTCCGTCGAAGCAAATATCGTGCTCGCGGAGAAGAATGCACTCGGAATATTGATTCGATCAATCGTGAAGTCTACAAAGGATACTTACTGGATTCTGTTATACCTGCTATCAAGTTGAAGTGGCCACGCCGAGAGAGGAAGAATCTCATTCTGATTCAACAAGATAACGCGAAGTCTCATATTGGCCCAAGCGACCCCGACATTTTAGCTGCTGGAACTGCCGACGGCTGGAATATCCGGCAGCTCGCCAACTCACCGGACACAAACGTATGAGAGTTGGGCCTCTTCGCCTCGTTACAGGCTCTCCAGCTTCGAAAACCAGTCTATGGCATTCAATCCCGCATCAAGGCCGTAGAGGATGCATATGAGGCTATGGATGGAGGTACGCTAGATGATATTTTCCTTACGCTTCAGAAATGCATGGAATGTATTCTGAAAGAGAGTGGTGGCAACGAGTACAAACTACCGCACATGGGTAAAGCAAAACTTAGAACAGAAGGTAAGCTACCGAAGAGTTTTTCATGTGATCGCGAGATTTACACTAGTGCCCTTGCCATCCTCGAGAAGGCAGGTAGGCCTTTCTCGTTCTAGTGATAATATATCCCTGTCTAAATAGATAGTACCTCTCTATCACCTTTCATACAAAATAAAACTCTCCCACTGTCATATTGCATTCTTTCAATCATTTCATTCCAGAGGAAGTAAGTACGTAGTATTTCTGCGCATTTCCCTACACAAGACAGATGCGACGTTTTCGAAGTGGAAGAATGCCCGGCTCTTAAGTTGGAATAAATAGGGACGAATGACCTCGCTCAACCCTGCATCTCCCTGCTACAGTACCTATGTTGTCTATATATTTTACCTTACGTGCGCTGCGGCGACGTCGAGTCGAACTTCCGAGTTCCCATGGGCGTCGTCTTCCCGTTCTGCGGCCCGACATTTCTTGTCGGCGGTGGCGATTTGCTGCGTTCGCCCCCCGGGCTCCCGTACGGACGACGCAGCGTCTGGTAATATGATAGTTGCTCGGTAGCTGTTGGTGTAGGTCCATTTGGAACTCCATTCGCCATCGCAACCGGTCCAGCAGATGTCGAGCCAGAACTCATTGGAGGTCCATGTTGCTGTAGAAGACTGTAGTACGGCTGCTGGTATGGTATCATGGTGCCGTGGTAGGCTGCCGCTGCTGCCGCTTGTTGCTGTAGTTGCTGGTGCTGGAGCAGCATCGTGTTCGCAGTACCAGTATCCAGAGATGGCAGCAACGACTCCCATCGACGATCTTCGTCCTCGTCGCTATTGGCCACTGAAGTAGGTTGAGGTCGTGGCGATGCCTTGTTCTTCTTCGCTGATCCCGAGCTCGACGTCGACGCGGCCTTCCCGTGCCAGATCTGTCTAGGGTGGATCAACAGATCTGGTCTCCATCCATCTCCACGGCCGTACATCTGCCAGCACCGCGACAAGAACGCCATGCCCACATCGTTACTCGTCTCCTCACTCAACAACTCCGTATCGCCGTCCTTGTGTGATGATCGAGGGGCGAGCATTGCTGCCAATTGGTCCCGTGCGAGTCGGAAAGCACGCTTCATAACGGGAAATCCTTCGGCCGAGACACTGCGCGCCAAGTTGTTCTTGTCATCAAGCGGATCCACAATGTTACATGCCCGGATAGGGAACGGAGCTCCCTTGTTACTCTTCAAAGCCGCATCAAACGCTCCAAACTGATCCGCCAACGTATTGCGAATAGCTTCAACATCCCCGGCGTCCAGCTTCGCAGCCTTGAGCTTTGACTTGTGCGAAGTGGCTCCATTCAGTGGTGTGGTTGCCAGACGACTCAGCGGTACGGCTCCGTGCAGAGTCAACGCAGACTCATGCCACGGAAACTCAGCCAGTCGATCCAGGAACAAATACAACGCCTGCAACGGGTGGGTAAGAGCGTCGCCGTGCTGGTTGAACAGAGCCATTACGATCGTGTTGACCGCGTAAGTCGAGAGAGCTCCGTGACTTGCCCCCATTACACTTGACGGAGAACTCCCGGGAGTCAACCCACCAGCCTCAGTCGACGCTTTCTGCATGAAAGGACTCGACTCGTGTGTGCACCAGGCCTTGATGAGGATGAGGCTCTTCTTGAACAAGTGCTGCCGTCCCACACGGACCGCCATGGCATCCAGCAGTCGTACAGCGCCTAGTGCTCCCACGCGGTTCGCTGTAAAGTCCACAGGGATGTTGTCAACTGTACACTTGACCACTCGAACGTCGGCGTTGATGAACGTCACGTTGCGAACCGTATTCGTCAATAGCAGCGGCCCACCGCCACTTCCCACAGCAGCACCAACACCAGACGGTGAACTGCTACCGCTTCCATCAGAACTGGCCGGGTTCCCCAGATCCAGCACAGTTCCAACTCCGCCACTTCCTCCAGCGACACACAACGCCTGCGTGACAATGTAGTACCACGACGACTCGAGTTCCTGTGGTACCAGCAAACAAATGTCCAGATCGGAGCCTGGCAGATACGTTTTCATGGGGTACGAACCAGTCGCGAAGAATAGTGGCGCTGCAGCAAGAGGGAAGTGCGCGGTAATTACCCGCTGCACGAACGAAAGAACCTGTTGTCGAACGCGGTCTGCGGCGTCGCTCGGGCCCATCCACTCAACCAGCGCTTCCGTCTGACGCGCAGCTGCACTCTGCACAGGAAACTGAGTCCGCAAGCGAGACACTCGACGTGCAAGAGCTGCTGCCTTGGCTTGAGCGCGAGCTTCGATACTCCTGGCGTCCTCTTGAGGCGCTGCCTCCTTCTGCGCCAACAGCGTCTTGAGCTCGGCGATCTCGGCGTCTTTCTCCTCCAAAAGCTTCTGGTGTGCCCTCAATTGCTGCTGATGTTGCTCTGCCGCCTGTAACGCCTGCCCATACGCGATAGGCCGAATCACGAGCGACGGAGGCTTCGAGCTGCCCGAACTAGTGTTCGAAGGCGACGTCGTTGGCGTCACCGTGTGTAGATGCTTACGACCGTGCTCAATGCCCGAAGGCGAACTCGAAGCTTCAGAAGGAGGCGACAAGTCAAGCAACCGTTGAGTTTCTGCCATGTCAGCCAGCACATCGCGAGCACGCTGGATATCTTCCTGTAGAGCGCTACTCATTTGCTTGCGCTCAGCACGCGCCAATGCCTCGTCGATTGCACTCTTGTCACGCTCATCTGATGCATGCTGAAGACTTGCACGCAGCTTCTTCAACTGTCTCTCGCGCTTCTTGAGGTATTTCTCGTCCACCAGCACTGCCTTGGCCTTACCGTGGCTGTCCTTCCCATCCTCGCTGCTACCTGAAGCCTCATCGTTAGCTTCTTCGTCACCGTTACTAGCAACTAGAGGCAGCTCCACAGGAGTCGAGTCCTCCACTTTGGAGATTTCCTCGTGTTCGGGTAGAGAAACATCGTCCATTCTCGCTGCAGTCTCCGTCTCGTCTTCTGCATCGTCAGAATGCGCTTGGATTTGTATCCTAACTGCTCCCGCCTCCAAGGGCTCATCAGACTCCTCGTCCCACATACTTTCCCACGCTTCATCTCGTGTCATAACGTTCGCCACAACGACTGGAGGCGGAGTGGAAGCAACTACAGTTGCTTTCTCTTCTTGTATAGCGACCGCCTCGTTGCTGTCACTATCTTGCTTAACTTCCTTCACCGAAACCTCTTCGTCGACTTTATCCACCGACACGTTCTCCTTCAACTTCACTGCCTCTGATTCAGTATTCTGCTGCTTCACCATCTCAATCTTTTCAGCACTTTTATCCTGTTTAGGTTCTGGCACTTCCGTTGTTGCCACAGTTAACACCGGGTTTTCCTTCGACTCCTTCTTTTCGGCCTTTTTCTGCTTCGGTTTTTGCTCCTGTATTCGCTGCTCTTCCCTCTCCTGCTCAAGCAATTCCTCTTCATCCTCCAGTAACACGTAGCCGGCTGGAGGCTTATCCGTATTGGCACTGCTGCTGTTGGATTTCTTCTTTTTCTTCTTTTTCTTCTTTTTGTTCTTGCCTGACGTCGCATTCCCATTAGCATTCAACACTCCCGCGCCGTCCATATCGTCCGCATTTTGCTCAAGCCAAGCCAAAGCTTCGCGCTGTTTCCTCTCTTCGAACGCAACCTTACGCTCGCGAGTCTCCTGCAATTCCAACTGTGCCTCCATGTTGTTAGCGAACGATTTGAGGATCTCCTGGTAATCCTCCTCCGCTGCGTCAAACTGGTCATTTGCCAGTCGTAACCGCGCTCGACACAGCAGAGCTTGCGCCGCCACTTCGCTCGTGATCTTACCAGTTCCTCCAGCTTTGCCAGTCTTCCCTTTCCCCTGACCAAGGTTCAATGTCCCGCCAGACGCGAGCTCCATCGTAACCTTGCCCGAAGCAGCATCGTCCACTCCAGGATTATCAAAGTGCGCGTGAATAATGGACGAGTAGTCCTTCTCCGCTTCTTTAATAGCCCCCAGCTCCTCATAAAGCTGCGCTCTGAGCTTCAACCCGTTAATGAAAAACCCATTGACACGCAGCACAGCAGTAACTTCGCCCACCGCACCTTTGAGATCTCCACGCTGTCGATACAATCTCGCACGAGCCATACACACCTGAAAGTCGTGCGGATCCACCTCTAATGCAGCTGCAAAATCCGCCAGCGCCTCTTCGTATCGTGCTAGATGCATAAACGACTCCCCTCTTAACCGCAGCGTCTCGACATTACTTGGGTCCAACTCCAACGCTCTCGAATAATCCTCCAACGCTCGCTTCTCCAGTCTTCGAGACTCAATGCCTCGATATGGCTCCGGCTTCGGCGGGACCGACGTATACGCCAATTTAGACCCGCTTTTACCCGTTTTAGGACTCCGTCTAGACTGTCCCTGCTCCACTGCCGCTAGTTCAGCGTCTTTCCGCTCCCGTGCGTCCTCTTCCAGCGCCATTCTCTGCAATAGTTTGGCTCTCTCCAGCAGCACATCCAGCATACGCGCTCTCGGATTCGCCTGCATCTCCTGGGGCGATACAAAGCCCGCGAGGCCTCCTACGCCTCCTGAAGCATCGAAGTGGCGACTCTCCTCTGCTTCCTCCTGTAACTCGATGAACCTGTCAAAGTCCCGCAAGGCCAGAGGATCCTGATGACACTGTAGATACAGCTGCGCTCGCTCGTAGAACAGTTCAACGTCTCGATGGCCGCCGGCAGAGTTCTCGGCGTGGCTCAGATCCTCCAGTGCATGCGTAATATTGTTCATGGCCTTGTATACCTTGGCTCGAGCCAAGTAGAGGCCGCGTAACTGCACTAAACTGGCACTTGAAGAGAGACCATCACTCACCATTTCCATCCTGCCGCAATCGTTAAGTAACCCTTGTGTTGCTGCAAGACTGATGGCCTCGTTGTAGTCGAGCATGGCGGCGTGGTGTTCCCCCAGTGCAGCATACGCCTTGCCGCGCTTCGCATAGAGCTCGGAGCTCTTGGGAGTCAGCTGCATGACTCGGGAGAGGTCCTCAATGGCCGGTTTGTACTTCTTTGAAGCCAAATAGCAGAGTCCGCGCTGGTGATAGAGCTTGACGGCGCTGCCCTTGGTGCCTAAGTCTGAGGAAGAGGACGAAAGCGTCTCCAGAGCCTCCGTGAGGTACGGAATGGCGGCTCCGAACTGTTTCCTCTCCATGAGGGCGACTCCGCGCTCGGCGGCGCGCTCAGCTGAACCACGGGACCTCCGAGTGTTGGTCGTTGTGTTGAGGTGCTGCAGAGAGCGGTACTGGTCGATGCCAGTGCGGAGAAGGCGCGTGTCCTCGCTGGAGGAACTGCTGCTGCTGTTATTATTGGCGTTCATCTTGAGGTTCATCTGCATCTTCATGCGCGTGGCCATGGGGATCTGTATCCTCTTGTCCACTTCGTCAAACTTGTCCGTCTTCTTCTTGCTGCGGCTCGAGTGGCTGGCCTTATCCGTCTTCATCGCTGGGGGCGGCAAGCTGTCGTTATGTAATCGTGCAGATTCCCACACTGCTAATATAGGACAAGCGACTACACGAGTGCAGAATCGACCCAAATGCGGACTCGGATGGCGTCTAGGCCTCGCGTTTGTATGTGGGGGGAAGTCGCTGACGTCTGGGCCGGCGCTTGGTGCTGATGTTCTGGCTGAAAACAATTTCTACCAATCGATGAACTTTTTTTCTATTCTAATAGCCAATCACAGTGCACCAAGACTCTAGTCCACACAAAAAGCACGAGGCTCCCATTCCGAGCCATTTACCACGAGCAGGCAGGCATCGATGGCGTCTCTAGCTCTGGCCCGCAGTCTGCGCACATGCGCCCGGCGGTCGGCGTCGCTCTCGACGCGCGCCTTTGCGTCGGTACCGACTCCTGACGCTCAGCCCAAGTTTTCTGTGGTCGACCACCCCGTGACGGCCGACGCTATTAAGCCTGAGGACTATTTCGCCGTGGTCAAGCTGGCCGGCACACAGTACAAGGTGACGCAGGGAGACGTTGTCATCACCGAGAAGATTAAAGAGGCCAAAGTCGGCGAGATCATGGACATTGACGAGGTGCGTCATTGCTGACAGAGAGAACTGCGGGCGTTGCGAGCGTCTGGCAAGGAGTACAAGTCGAGATACAGAGGATTAACGGGATTCGTTGTTGTTACTATTGCTTGCTGTTGCGGTAGGTGCTGCTGTTGGGCAACGTGAACCAGACGATTGTGGGTCTGCCGTTGGTGGAGGGTGCTAAGGTGCGCGCGCGCGTGGAGGAACAGACGCTGGACGCCAAAATCGACATTTTCAAGAAGAAGCGCCGAAAGAACTACCGCCGCTGGAACGGCTTCCGTCGCCAGGTCACTGTGTTGCGTGTCATGGACATCGTCCCCATCGATGCCTAAGACTAGAGACGTGTAGACAATCAGGATGGCGGGCAGGGACTTGACGAGAGCAAGAGCTGTCGACAAAGTGTTGGCGTTGAAAAACGCGGTCTTCGTGATGGTACAACAGACGTCTAGACTCAGCCTCTATGCCCCGCGAGTGTACATGCGACCCCAGTGGACTAATAACAGCAAAACCCTTAGAAAAACAGCCATGCAGCTATTCCATTGTCCGAGCATGGTGGTGCATTCTGGGGCATTTGTCACTAATATCCCCCATCACAGTGACTGTATCCCTCAATTCAAGACCCTCATGAAATATCCCACCTGACAGTTTCTCTTCTGAGCAAAGTTTATACTCTCCACAAAAACTGATAGTCACTTTCATAGTCCAGATATCCAAATACAAAGCCCTCATTTGACTGGCCCTGGAGAGCTGGGTATCCGACGATACCTTCTGTGTCAATCCCAAAGAGTCAGTAAACCCGTTCGTTTCTTCTCCACACCGATCACCATGGCCCACCCGGAGCACGACCACGCGCACGACCACGACCACGAGCACGACCACGACCACCACCACGAGGACGTGGACTCGGATGACGAGATCCCGGCCCTTGAGGAGGCCCCGGACGCCGCTGACGCCGAAAAGGGCAAGCACAACCGCTCGGAGAAGAAGTCGCGCAAGGCCATGCAAAAGCTCGGCATGAAGCCTGTGGGCGGCATCATCCGCGTGACCATCAAGAAGAACAAGAACGTGCTGTTTGTCATCTCGAAGCCGGACGTGTTCAAGAGCACGGTCAGCGAGACCTACGTCATCTTCGGCGAGGCCAAGATCGAGGACTTGAACGCCCAGGCCCAGTCGATGGCTGCTCAGCAGTTCAAGGCCCCCGCCGCTGAGGCCCCCGCTGCCGACGCCGCTGCTGCCCCCGCCGCCGCCGTTGAGGAGGACGACGAGGACGTCGACGACTCGGGCATCGACGCCAAGGACATCCAGCTGGTCATGAGCCAGGCTGGCGTGAGCAAGAGCAAGGCCGTCTCCGCTCTGCGCTCCAACGACAACGACATTGTCAACGCCATCATGGAGCTCACCATGTAAGCCTAGTATTATAGCCATGGATAGGTTTGTCAGTGCGACAGCAATGGAAAAAAGTGTCTTTTTGGGTTTTCAGTATCACTTGAAATGTTACGTTTTTGCCACTGGTCTTGTCACTTAAGAGTTGACTAAATCAATATATCGCCAGGTTTTTTTAGTTTTTTTCTTCCTCTTAGAAAATATGGCGCGGATCAAAAAGTACAAGTTCAAGCCCCTGTGTATGGATCTGGATGAAGAAGCAAACAGCGAATTCAACTTCGGGTCTGACGAGGAGGAGGTGGCGAACACAGCTGCAGCTGCAGCGAATAAGTTGTCACCCGCTGACGCACAGCAGCAAAACGTCTTAAAAAATGCCAATGGGGCCTTGCTGCAGTCAGCGGTTAAGCGCCAGAGAGATGCCAGAAGTTGGGAGAAGCAAGGTCAACGGAAAAAGTATCGTCTAGAATCGAAAGTGCAGGGCAGTACACATAACAACCTACGAATTAGTGATGGATCAGAGATAAAGCCATGCGAATCGTGGCTGGAGAAACTCGACAATCTTCAGCATCTTAACGAAATGCGATCCCCTTCGCCTGTGTCGAGACTCGCAGCAAACGTGATTGGAAAACGTGGAGATCTCACTCGAGAATATGGCGTAAAGCTGAATGGAATGTTATTTTCTCCTGCATTCAAACCACGTGGTAATGAGCGCCCAAAGCTTATTGTGATGCGCGGAGATCCGACGGACTGGAGTACGGCAGCTATCGTGAGTGACACGAACAGTTTGCTGCACCACAACTCCGGTTTAGCGGCGACAATTGCACGCAAAGGGGGACTGGAGATCCAGCGCCAGAGCTCGGAGTGGGTCTATCACTACGGCGAAGTGCCAATTGGATCGGCGATGTGGACGACGGCCGGCAAGCTCTCAAGCAAATTCATTATCTACACAGTCGGGCCTGATGTCAGTCTTTATCGATGGCCAACGCCACGCCACCATTTAGAGCTTCGTCAAGCTGTTCGAAGTGCTCTCCATATGGCCGACAACTTGGGTGTGACGTCGGTGGCCATGCCAGCATTGTGTACAGGAGTGTGTGGCTACCCAAAGTACCTGGCTGCTCGAGAAATCGTCACCGAGTGTCTGGAATTTTGCGATAATTGCCCATCGACGTCGCTACGTCTTATTGCGCTGATGAACGAGGATGAAGTGACAACGTCGATCTTCGTTCAGGCCATGAAAGACGCGAGACAGCAGCGGCATTTGGAGCTACAACGAAGGAATGTCGCGGCAATGCGTGAAAGTGCACAGGCATCTGGAGATCTTCCGGTACTCGATGGCGGTAGTGATAGTTCCAGCGCCGTGTCTGAGGTTGAAGAGTCGGCGGAGGAAGCAGCCGTGGCGAGATCACCAACATTGATGAGCGATTGGGCTGTGTGAACTATGTGTACTAAGGCTCAGCAACGAAGTCGATGAAGAACTTCGTTTTTTTAATATTTTTCAAAAATATTCGCTGAAATTTATTTTCAGAGCTAAGGGGGGGGGGGGGGGTCCGAGTGGGGATGGCCCGGTAATTCATATCGGAATATTCAAGAGGCTACGAAGGCTACTCAATCATCGCTTTAACCTGTCGTTGCCGCCTGTGCAGCTAGAAGAAGAACGTAGCACGTTGAATCGTCAGTTTTGGTCTTCCTGTATCAACCGTAGATAACATATTAAGCAGCTTGTATGATTAACATTTTGTATCTGTCAGTTTTGCTTCACGATACCATGTCATCTTATCTCCCTCCGTATACATTGTATTTTAGAAAAACCTGGTTGCACTCCTACTGCCTAATTGGTTTACAAAGCATCTTCTGCTTTGTTTGCCCAAGGCTCTTTAAGCTCACAGGTATACATGTACATGCAATCTGGAGCTTAAGCGTGCCAATGCCAAATCTAAAATAGATAGAAACACGAATGCGCCACAAAAGTCGCGGTTGGTCGACTTTGACATGGCTGCGATCTTCGGGTTCAGCACAGGTACTCAGATCGTCATCGTATCCATCGCATGTTCTTTATCATACGGAGGTTGTTGGCGAGCTGTGGCGCAGCAATTCACTCACGAGTGTAAACTTTAGCACTGACTCGGAGAACACCAGTAGCCTTCTTAGTCGGAGTCCTTCAGGTCGCCGCAACATATTCACGCCCGCAACGGTACTCTTTTGGAGCTTCTGTTTCGACGCTGAAGTCGATGCGGCAGAATATTTAAATAGTGAGCAAAATGATGTTTTTGGATCGATCGACGCATTTATTCAGCTAAGTATCTTTCCAGATCAAATAAAAGGTGGAAAGCAATCAAACTGAACTTAAGACGGGGTTACACGACGTACGAATTAAACCGATGCCGACTGCCTAGCAGCCTACCTACGGTAGTTGCTATCTCCGTATTAAAGAGAGATCATACAAATGTACAGTAGTTACTTTGGATATTGATAGGCTAAACACCCCGGTTAAGTGCGTGCAATATAGTAGTGGATGTTGCGCGAAGAATTCACGAGAGCAAATATGCCCGACACTTGCTGTTGTGATAACAAACATTTAACAGGCGATGCCTGTAAAAGACAGGCAAAAAAGGTACCACATTGAAGCTTCTAGCGACCTCGATTTCAGAAACGGACCATGTTGGAAACGAGGGTCTAGATCAATCCTCGCCGGTCTTCGGCTTGGCACTTGATGACTTCGCAATCTAGAGACCTAAGAGATCTGAGAATGATTTTACGAACAACCTAACTGATAATTACGGTAAGGTGGACGAGCGCGAGTTCAATTCGGGGCCTCTAGACACGGTAAATAGGCCGAGGGGGCAGCTTAGAGTGTCCATGTCTTGGAGGATCTGGGGCGGAACGAGGTACTGAAGAATGATCGGACGAATGAGTAATAAGCTAGGCGCATTTATGAACCACCGGGAGTATTCGTGCAAGGTAGGCACGCACGCCCGATAAGGACAACAGAATTATTGGAGAGGAATGCTTTTTTGGCCCGCAAGCGAGCATTTCCGTGTCTCTTGCTCAGGATATCTTTCCTTAACTATGTCACGGGGGTAACCTTGTGAGAAATGCACCCCCCGAAGTGCTGGTTGGATATTGATGTAGAGTCTATTGACTTCAAATTATGCCGTCGCGACTGTACCATGCTCTTTATCAGTGCCAAAGATGGCGCTGTTAAAGTGCCACTCAAGTTGGACCATTTCCGGATTTATTTATTGTGCAGGATCCCACTCGATGGGTGCCTCTTCTTAACTTTAAAAAGTGTACGCTGAACGCTCGAGTAAAATCATCAAACCGAGAAAGGTGACGACGTTTGGTCAGCGAAAATCGAATTCAATCCAAGATGCATGACAGAAAACATAACTTAGGTCTGGATCGCAGCTAGGCGGCCGATCGTATTTTTTTTTTCCAGTTCGTGACACTACTGCTATATCAGACAATTTCGCCCGTGCATTTCGAGATGCGTTGGTACAGGCTAGTCTTAAACTTCGAGACATTTGGAGCAGATTTACCTAAATTTAAGAGCTTCTTGGGGCGAAACACGGCATTGTTTCAATAATGAAGTTTTCAAAGTAAAACATTTTAAAAAATTCTGGGAAAACAGTGTGTGCAATCCTAATGACCATCGTATTTCATTCGCAAAGATAATACGAAGCTCAACTTTCACCAGCTCTATAGATGGGCTCACCCGACGGAGAAGACGAACCGTTGCCCGTTAGGCTGTCAAGGAAATTCATTTATATGTTCAGAGGACTAATGTTGGTTTTGTATTCGTAGAAACTCAAGCAGCTTCGTGTATACATACGAATCAGATGCTGCGGCTGCAAAGCAGGCGCAGGAGATGCATGGACGCAAGAGCTTGTTCAAATGTTGTGTTAAATTTTGCTATATTTCAAAGCTCCCGCTGATCATGACTTTATTGTAGAACTAGCGGACAACCCTGCAAGGCATTAGAGCCACCGCACCAAACTCAAGTCGTGCTTCTCCTAGCTGCAGTCCTATAGGCTACTTTCTCTGTGATTAAGAGGTATACAAAACTGCACACCGGCTCATCCTTGTTTATTAAAACAGGTACTGTATTCTAATTATAAGCTCTCTGGAATTTATTTCAGTCAGGTTGAGTCCGTGGTATGATTATCAGTTTGGACAAATCGATAATCACGTTTCCTGACAGAAAACGGTAATAACGGGATTTCTTACAAACAGCAAAATAAGGTTTTGTACCTATTGTGAAATGCGACTAGAATGTCCACTCTCTATTACCTTTTCAATTTAGCTTGATCAGATTTGCACACCCGCAAAACAGGGTATAGAACTGACTATGGTGAAATTTCTGTTCATGGATGGGAGTGGCCAATCGCGCTAAGCTTAGAATAAGTCACCTCGTCTAAATTAGATGCAGAGGCTAATGCTGCCTCGTGCCGTCTACCGAGCGAAATAGGCACAATTTGCGGACTTGTATGTCTTCTAAGCCTTCTATCGAGCTACTCATTACTTCCCGTTCTTATCACCGGACGTGCCATCTTCGGCACGTTCACATGCAACTTAGCCTGCCGCAGGCTAAATTCCTCTTGTATGGCAAGGGTGATTGCAGCTTCGAGAGTACGTGGGTACTCTCGGAAGAGATAGGTCTTGACGGGACCATCCCTCAAGCCCTTCATGAACGTGACGACTTTGGTCGCCTCGTCCATCGGGTTGGTCACGATATTGGAGACCAAGTACCGTGTACGTTGGGCATTAGCATGAACGTCATGCTTACCTTGCTGCAGGTCGAGGAACTCAGCCCTCGACCGGAACTCGTTCTTAGGAGGCTCAAACGCTTGTCTGAGCTCTTCCTTGAACTCCGCGTACGTGCCGAAGCACGTAGCGTCCGTGAGCCGGCGTCCGTACGCCCAGCTCCTTGCTCGTCCACCATGACATGACATGGCGAACGCAACCTTCGACGGTTCGTCGAAAATGCGTCGAGCTGCAATGGCAGTGCCGACATCGACAAGCCAGGCTCTCTCTCTCTTCCCACATAGTTGCTCACGTGTCGTTTCAATGACTGCACGCGCGGTGTCGTCCCGGACGACGCCGTCGTAGTCGTAGCGGCAGCAGCATCTCGCTGCTCCTTGACTATGAAGCCCAGAGCAACACCGTGTTGCTCTGTCGGTGACAACGTCAGTAGTATCGTCGCTACGGCCGCCTCCCCAATGACTGTTGCCAGTCTTTGGAGTGCCTCCCACTATTGATCCGACAGGTGGGGGCAGTCTGCACGCGCAATGTGCGTTGCAGACTCGCTCGGGCCACGCATGGACGGGTTACCGTCCATTGGATGGTTCTCGGCCCCATGTTCGTATTCCATACGCACAGGTCAGGTAGTCGGTCGTTGGACGGACTACAAAGTGCTACCAGGTGTAATGGGCCAACTCTGTGCCCACTACTTCGGCTTACACGTTAGCGCACGTGTACGAGGAAGCGTAGTTTGCTTAAACTTAGATTAACTATACTTTCGTCCGTAAGTATAGATTTACTAAAATAAGAAAAGCTAAAAGCCGTTTTGGGTTAAAATGAGAACCGTTATTTATGATTTATGATTGGACTGGGCTTCCTCTTAAAACTGATATTCTATATGAAAGGTATTCTGCGATCCGATGGCTGTCACAACCCTGCTATTCTAATTTTAGAAAGAAAATGCTTATCTACCAATAGGAAGCCTATATGTATACAGACCAGTGGTCTGCAAAGTGTAACCATTTGTGTGTCATACACCAACGTTCGAGAACCCTCCATGTCACCAAGTGGCTACGTGTAGCCACTTGTGTGTAACCCCTTTACAGTCACAGTGGAGTCCTCGGAGAAGTATGAAGCCTTCATGTTGTTGGTTGACGCTCGCGCGTTTAACAAAATCCTGGCAAACATTGAGGCCAATCGTTGGAAAGAGAAGTTTGTGATTGGATATTTACTGGATCCGCTCGTTCAAAAGTTTGTGAACCAGTTCACAGTTGAGAAGTGGTCGACGAAGACACTCGCGGCCAAGATGGGTATCTCAAAGAGTACAGCCGTGAATGCGAAGGAGTACGAAGCCTTCTCAGTGTTGGTTCAGAATCGCTTGTATAGGCGTGCTTCTGAGGACGAAAATTCGACCATTAGGAGCAACACTGAGAAGCTTCTGATGGAGCTCGGCAACAATTTGGTCACTCAACGATACTTTGGGCCGTTCATTGCGGGAAGGCTGACGGATACGGTACTTCGGGACGTGCTGAAAGTGACGGAGACTCGTAAGGACTCTACAGAATACGAAGCCGTCGCACTATTGATTCGGGCTCGTGAGGTCAGCCAAAACCCCGTCTGAGCTTGATTATGTCGCGAAGGTAAAGACTATCTGGAAGACAGAACCTTAAATCTCAAATCTAAATGAAAGGTCTGAGATGCGAATTGTGGGACCCGGTCAGGGGGTCGCAGTTCTCAGCTGGTAAATATCTCGAAAAAAATAATGTCTTCGAAATCCAGGCTCTGCCACTCAATTTTGGATAACATGATTTTTAATTTCTAAAACAGGCTGGAGCAGCACATCTAGTACTCGAAGTTATGAAATGCTGATAGCCAAACTTGGCAGCAAGGCTACGCACTATATAATATATTGTATGGCCAGTTAATAATGAAGTTATTATTGTGCTTTGCAATGCGTGTGTCGTTTTCACCTATGGTTTTGCTCGAATTATAAATCTCGAAGCTCGATATAAAAACAGATGGCAATAAAGACAGTGCAACTCGACCAGGTTACTTTTTGGAATCCTGAAATTAAACCTTGATTTATAGCAAATGTCCTTGAATTGCCGATTCAGAAACGCAATTCAGGTACATTTATTTTATTTCCATGTGCCCATGTCCGACTTTTGTTGCCTCATTTTTATAGTGTAATTGAATTTATCGAGACACCAAATTTCGTACATCAAATAAAAAATCGAGTGGATAGAGAAGCTAGCTCAGGCTTTCAGTCTCCAAGAACCTTTGTCACGCTCAAGCGCAGCATGTACTCTCTCGACTTAGGTTGGCGTGCTATTTTTCTGATCCACGTGTATGGTATTTGCATGCAGTATGTAAGCGATATACATGGACCCAATGTTAGAGCACTACAGCGTTGGTACGCTTTGATTTTGGCTAATGGCGTGGTGGAAGTTGGAAAGCAACCGAGCTGATCGTCGCAATGGCCGTGCGACGTAGTTGATCGAGTTCAAAAGTACGTAAAATCTCATCCTACATTTTATTTGGAGGAACTGCAACAGTAATATATAGCACTTTTCCCGATGTGAAAAATATGTCGCTGAGTACTATTTGTCGCCGATGCTCCATCAGGCTGTCTAGCAATGTGTACAGCGAGATGGTGTGTGGCTATGAGCCCAAGGCGGCGCCCATCACGTTGTTTAAGTGCCGCGATTTCTGCCGCCGCAGCACGCACTCGATCCTCCGTCGCTCGTCGGATCCCATCCGTGAAGTGAGGAGCAGGAGCAAGATAGACGAAGAACTCGAACGTGAATTGCTCGTACGGCTGAAGTCATCGTCAAAACATCCGTGTTTGGGATGCACGACGAGCGGTGTTTCAGTAGCTCCCAGAAGTTTGACCCTGAAGCCTCGTTGAATCTTGTTGGCGAGCATTTTTTGTGGCCTTCATAAATACGTTACCGTTTTCTAAGAACTCTGGGTCCGCATCAAATTCCTCGCCGGAAAGAAACGTGAGCATCTGGGCCTTAGTGACGGATAGTCCTTCCTCAGCAACGAACTTGAATGGCTTAACAACTCCTTTACGGGGGTCATTTCCACGCTCCCCCGTTCTAAACGTCACCGAGCCCCGAAGCTCTTTGTTGTAGGGCAAGCTGGTTCGTATTGACAAACCTATCCTGGTACATAAGCAATAATATAGCGTCAGTGACTGGAGACACACTTGGTTTCAGTATACAGATAATGCATTGAAGGTGATCTTACTTGGCGACGAACACCTTCTACCACAGCAACTGACAGCACGCCACAACACAGGAGCCGCTAGTACAGACGCAGACAAAGCCAAAGCGCCACCCACGGAGCGAACAGAGCAATAATATTGCGTCAGTGACTGGACACATATAACGACTTACCACCAATGAAGGAATGAATAGGCGGCACGACATGGGGGGAGGAAAGCTCGTTTTAACGATAGTCGCATTTTTATGTTCACTATTTATTATCTGTTTGAGAGCCTTAAATGGAGCGACAAACGCATTGCAAAGCACACTACATTTTCTTACCAACTATAGCGATACATCTCGCCATCTTCGCTAATGGGCCATAGCGAATGATAAATACCAAAATATAGGTGTGGCACAAGGCTTACTATCATCGATTGATCTCCGAGATTGCTTAGCGGTTTACTCCGACGTTTTTTTCGTACTGAGGGACGACTCGTGATAGGTTTGGTAGTACAACGGATATTGAAACTGGTGGATACCTGCTTCACATACAGGCACGAGTGTCAGTTGCTTTCTAACTTAGCCTAGTGTTACTTTTCTTAAAAGAAAATCATGATAGCACCTTTTTTAAAAGAAAAACATGCTACCATAGCCCCCACGAAGCTCTAGTTTAGTACAGACAACGACAGATTTAGACGACATCACTGACTGTCATCCCTATAATAGATCATGCGACGGAAAAGCCGGCATCCATTTAAAAAAAAGAATTTGATTGGTCGAAAAATATTTCGGAACAAAAAAAAGATAGAAAACCAAATGTTCTTAAAAAAAGGCTCTCTTATTCAAATGCTAATATCAGGATACTGAGAAATAGCCTTCTTAAAGCTACGGATTACTGTCTCCTCGGGAATGTCGTTCCTGGCGTCAATTGTCGCCCGAATTGCACGAATGCGTTTTTCTTTAGCTGTACCACCCGTAATGCCAGACCAGTTGGTCCGCATTTTTGGCTTTTAGAGATCCCATAACCGCAACATCCAGCGACTGGCATGCTGCTGTGCTGTTTGGAGGGAGTGGGACTACAGTGACGTTAGCTTCTTCAGCTACGACCCGCTGTCCAGCTTCCGACACGTTACACTCAAAGTTGTCGAGAAGCAGGACCGAGGGTCCGTCTATCTCATAATTTGACAACTGTTTAACATAAAACTCCCAACTTACAGCGTCCATCCAGGCGATTTCTTGCACGGTGTAGAAATGTCCGGGCAGATAGTCCTGGAGCTCGTTTGCCTCGGTGCGATCCCCCCCCCCCCAGGCTTGCCACGCACGATGAACAGAATGTGTAGTTTTTTTACCTGTAAAAGCAAAAAAAAAAGAGTATATAATCATAAATAATACAAAAAAATATTTTTAATCTTACTGTCTGCGCGAATAGTGAGGACTATCGTCATCCGCCCCGCACGCTTCGACGTGTTCCGCAGCCGTTCCGCGTCCCGCCGTCCTCGACCGACCCAAATACGCGCGGGAGGCATGTCGAAGTTGATGGTGGCCTCGTCAACGTTAAGAATTTCAGACGGCTCGTACTCAGCGTAGGTTCTCCAAAGTCGAGGGCGAAATCAGCACAAGTTTGTTCGAGGTCTTCCGTGCTTTTCTTGGCGGTTTGGGGCTTCTGAGATGTAAACCCATGTCTAAAAACACACAAAAAATATAATACACATTAAATATAATAAAAAAATAGAATTTGTATAAATTACTGGTTAGCGAGACGTTCGCACATGCGCTGCAGCGCTAGTAGTCGACTCCTCTTGTCGGCCATGTGGTTAGTCACCAAGTTGCCACATGTACTCCATGATGCTGCGTGTAGTAAGCGCCTAATTAACACAGAATTCAAACAAAGTTAACAGAATATAGTTTTAAAAAAAAGCATTCTCTACTCACCATCTCGTCACAGCGCTTGTCCTTCATGAAGGTGACAATGGCAGTGACGTCAGGAAACATTTTCTTGCGATCCCTGCTCCTCATCGTCTTGGAGGTGGCGTGGCCAGTGAATCGCAGCAGCTTGTCAGCCTTCTGCCACCACCCGTGGACGGTGTCGCGAGCGCATAGCAGCTCACGGGCAACCTCCTCCACTCCAACATCTTGCATCCGACAGACAGTGTCCCGCTTCTGGTGGATAGTGTGGCTGCGCTGCTGCTGCTTCTTCTTCTTCTTGGGTCCATTTTACAGAATGAAAAATAAACAAGCATACCAAAATTAGGTGATGAGTGGCGCAGGTTTTCCTAACCATTCAATTATTACGAGTAGATGATTGGGCAAATTTTCGAAAATACATGAATTTAATTGGACAACAAATATCACTGTTTACTATGGGAGCGGCTATGAAATGCCGACGTTTACGTCGCCGGTTTTATATGTCGTTGTCTGTAGAACCCGTTCAATTCACAGGTCGTAAGACCTGTGCTTGGCTCGCCGTAACACTTTAACTTACTAATATTTGATGCGCCTGAGTACAGTGTACCTACCTCCTAGTACTGGGTATCAACTTTACCGAAATCGGGTACTGAAGCTTTCATAATGCTTTTTTAAACTTTAAAAATATAAATAAAATCCAAATACGGGTTTTCCCTGCTTGCTTCCCTAAGATACAAATTGTAATAATTACAGACAACGACTAAAAAAGCCGGCAGTGCTTAAACCCATCCTGTATAGTATAGTTCGACTACTGCACCCGACAAAAAAACTCGGCACTGGCAAAAATTAGAATTTGATTGGACGAAATGATATCAAGAGGACAAAGAAACTACAATAAAACGTCCAGTTGGACAACAAAAGGACTGACTTGTTAGATCATTACCTCTGGGTATCGAGGAATAGCCTTCTCAAAACTACGTTTAACGACCTCTGTATCTAAAGCCTCCCACGCCGCAATTGTGGCTTTAATAGCACGCAGACGTCTCGTTTTCAGATTGCCCTTCCTGATGCCTTTAAATCCACCCCGAATGGACGCTTTCAGCGGACCCACTACACCTACGTCAAGCGGTTGGCATACAGCCGTACTGCTAGCAGGTAACGGAACCGTTGTAGCGCTCGCTACCTCGGCAACCAGACGCTGACCCTCCTCCGATACGGGAGACTCAAAATTGTCCAGGAGGAGGACGGAAGGTCCTACAAATTCGTATTTTAACAATCGCTCAACGTAAAACTTCCATCCAACGTCGTCCATCCACGCATTTTCCTGCACAATGTAGAAGTGACCGGGCGGGAAAGTCGGAATCTCCGTTTTCTCCAGTCTACCTCCCGGTTTTCCTCGAATGATGAAGAGTATTGGAAGTTTTCCACCTTTATAACAGATTAATAAAAGATAATTATTATGAGAAAAAGCAGCATAAACACCAAAACGTACCGTCGGCGCGAGTCGTTAGCACCGCCGTAAGCCTTCCCGGGTGCTTCTTCAGCCCGACGATGTGGGCAGGGTTCTGGCGGCCCATTAAGGCCCAGGCGCGGTGTGGCGGCATCTCAAAGTTGATACCTGTCTCATCAACGTTGAGAATACCACCGCTCTGATATTGACCATACTGCCCCCAAAACTTGAGCGCGAACCCAGCGCGAACCACTTGGAGCTCTTCAAGTGTTTTTTTTGGCACCTTGACGTTTCTGCGATGTAAATCCGTGTCTAAACAAAATAAAATATAATTAAAATCAATAAATAGAAAACTCTAAAAACAAAAATGGTGTACCGATTTGCTAATCGCTGGCAGAGACGTTCCAGTGCCAACACGCCACTCTTCCGACTGGATATGTATTCGGCAACCCATTGTGGATCCTCCGCCCACATCCGATCGATGATAGCAACCGTTGATAGCAACTGTATGTCAAGTACTTGTAAGAATTATATAAATTATAATGAAATACAACAGCAAATATTATCTTCTCGTCGCGCCGAACATCCTTCATGTACGTGACGATGGCCGCAACGCCAGGAAACAACTCCTTCCGCCCTTGTCCCTTGAGCGTCTTGTACGTTTTGGTCCCCTTGAAGTCCAGCAGCTTCTCCGCCTGCTTGGACCAGCTGGACACGCTGCTGCGAGGATACCCCAGGATCCTCGCAGCCTCCTCCACGCCTACATCTTGAACGAGTAGAACGGCGACTTGCTTCTCCTTCACTGTGTACGTGCGTTGCTTGCGTCGACTGTGCATAATGCAGAATGTGTAGTTTTACTGGCGGCTAGCTGTCATTTTACCGTGACCACTCAGTAAATATCGTTGTTTGGTTGGTTTAAAAATGTGAATTCCGGAATTCTATTGGCTACTTAAAGGAACCGAATTTACTATGGGAGCTGAAAACATGGATTGGCAGACTGGCGAGTTTCTCGTTGCCGGCTTTTTTAGTCGTTGTTTGTACCTCTTTTTGACATTATAAACAAAGTCGTGCTTCGCCCGAAGAAGCTCTGAAATTTAGCAAAATCTGCTACAAATGCTTCGAAGTTTAAGACTAGCCTGTACCAACGCATCTCCTGCGCCTGCTTCGCAGCCGCAGCATCTGCACGGGCGAGCCTGTTTGATATAGCAGTAGTTTTACGAATGGAAAAACAAATACTATCGACCGCCCCATCTGCGGGCCAGACCTAAGTTATGTTTTCTGTCATGCATCTTGGTTTGGATTTGAATTCGAATTTGCTGAGTGAAAATCTGCGATTCTCGGTTTGATGTTCAACGTGTTTTCCATACTTAATATTTGCTACCACACCAGCAAGTATCATATTGGACGGGCATTATAATAGCTCTCTCGACCAAATTACACGCACTTAATTAACCGGGAGGGCAACGACACAGGTAACATTTGCTGCAAAGTCCCAAGCGGTATCTTTCACCGATCTCCCGAAGGGTCAGTTGTTTCTAAAGTCTCACTTGGCACGCGGTCATCAAAACCGCTCGCCTTTACCATCATGACAAGCAAATGCCGTCTCTCTTCCCCCCATTGGCGGTCTCTACTCCTGGCTCTCGTTGCCTTTGTCGCTGTATCTCCTTCCACCGCCGGCCGAAACGCGTTCCGGAATTCACGAAAAGGTGGCGGATTCACGGCCAACGTCACGGTGGAGCTATACAAGGACGCCCTACAGAACGTCCAAGAGGCCAACGTGTCCGAGAGTCTAGAGCTCCTAAGTAAACTCTCGCTCAAGCGATACGAGTTCAAATACGACTCGGTGGCAGGTCGGACTACACTGTTGGGGGTCCTAGGTCCGGATCTACGATCCATAGCTCCTGAAGTTGTGCAGGTGCTACCCGAACGCTACGTGTTCGATCGCGATGGTCGCGGCAAGATCGCGCTGCAGGATTTCCACGTGGTGGACAAGGACGCTCTCTACATGCACAATCTGGGAGCTACACAACAGCTTATTCTTAACTTGAACCGTCAAGAGGAGGAGATTCTAGCACTGAGGCAACTGACGGTCGTGCAGCAGAAGAAGATCGACGAATTACAGGGGTATCTAGAGCAAGAGGCGAGTGCACAACTGGTACAGAAGAGATTGATCGCTGAGGCGGAGTTGGCTCAGACGGAGAAGCTCATTGAGGAAGCTCAAGTGCGTGGAGAGGAAGAGCGCAAGACGCTAGACGTGAAACGAGACCATGAGCTGCAGGTGGAGAGCGAGAAGCACGCGTTGGAGCACAAGCGGATGCAGGAGGAGGACGCGGCACGGCGAGACCAGAACCGCGACCTGGTGCAGCTGCAGGAAGAATCGAATCTTCGCATCGAGCGATCCAGACGCGAGACGGAGGAGGTTCTCAAGGAGAAACAACTGGCGGCCGACCACGCGCGAGCCTTATTGGAGCGGAATACGACGCTGGAGAAGGCGGCGATCGACGTGGAAGGCCGAATCCGTCAGCAGCGCGCGAACCAGGACATTGAGATGGCGCAACTGCAACAGCGACTCGAAGTGGATCGCCTCAAGCTCCTGCAAGCTCTGCAGGCCACGTTCGACAACCTTGGGCAGGGGATTTCGGTGCTTTTAGCCGACAAAGAGAAGCTCACCAAGTTTGTGGGAGGGTTTGTGGCGCTAGCTGCGGGAATTTACCTTAGTAGAGAGGCCATCCGGATCGTCGGGAAGCTCATCGAGCAGCGACTAGGGAAACCTTCCCTTGTCCGTGAAACGTCGCGATCTTCTGGCGCCTTTGGCTTCCTGCGTGCTCTGATTCGTCGAAAACCCGCCAAAGGACAGGATGAACTGGCCGATGTGGTGCTGAGGAGTTCACTGGAGACTCGCGTGCTGGAGATCGCCCGCTCGACTCGCAATGCTGTGCTTCATGGCGCACCGTATCGTCATTTACTGCTGTATGGACCTCCGGGAACTGGTAAAACGATGGTGGCCAAGCGTCTGGCAAGAGCTTCAGGCATGGACTACGCTATTCTGAGTGGGGGAGACGTGGGTCCGCTAGGATCGGACGCCGTGACGGAGCTGCATGCTCTCTTCAAGTGGGCCAACGCGTCTCCACGTGGCGTCCTGATCTTCATCGACGAGGCCGAAGCTTTTTTGGGCTGCAGAGCCACACGCAAGACCCACATGAGTGAAGCCATGCGGAATGCGTTGAATGCCTTGCTGTACCATACCGGCACACAGTCCAAGAAGTTCATGCTGGTCGTAGCGACCAACCGGCCGGAGGATCTGGATACGGCCGTGACGGATCGCATCGATGACACGCTTCACTTTGACTTGCCTGAGGGGAAGGAGCGTGTGCGGCTGTTGCAAATGTACTTTAACCAGTACGTCGCTCACCTGGCTGCTTCCCCTGACGCAGCTAAGAGTACGACGTTGACTGGGAAAGTTGACAAGGCGTCGGTCAGTGCGTTGCCGCCTGTTCTGGATGCAAGTGTCATGGCGCAGTACGGAGACATGACGACGGGGATGAGCGGCCGAGAGATCGCCAAAATGATGCTGTACATGCAGAGCATCGTGTACGCACAGGACCAAGTGGCCGTGACGCTCAAGCTCGTGGATCGAGTCGTCAAAGAGAAGGTGGACGAGCACAAACGCAAGCTGGAGCTCAAGAATTATAGCGACAAGTAAAACGCATACCGTAAACAATCAGACCCATGTTCTTGTGAAGCCTTCCTCTTTCGTATTATTTACTACGATTTCTTGTAATCACAAACATTGCAGTCTTCGCGGCAGTAACTTCTTGTCCTGCAATGAGAATTGCAGTCGAAGATCGTAGTGCAATTTACACTGCAATACCTTAGATCACTGCAATTTACATTGCAATACTTTATCGCCTTGCAATCATGGATTGCTCTTAAAATTTGCAGTTTACAACTTAACAGTCCGAGGATATTCATAGCAGTTATTTTGCTTTGAGAAAGGATTCTATAGACACGTGGATAGATGCCTCGGTATAGAAGCGAGGTCGCAGCAATGGCAGTAGCATTCGAGCTCTCACTAGTCGTTTTACTCGGTCTCAAGCCATTCGAGGTCTACGGACAACCTGAAACAAGACACATTGAATGGGGAGATAGTATATACTACTATCAGCAACTGGAGGAGCACAAACGGCGGAAGTTGAATCAAGTTGTGGTCTACCAAGATCTTCGATTCATGCGCGGGACGTCAGCATCGGTGGAACGGTTGTTCAGCTCGGCGAAGTACGTCATGACAGAGCGCAGAAACCGGATGACCCCCGTCTTGTTCGAGGCCATGACGTTCTTGAAGACTAACAGCGCTTATTGGGACTCTAGACTTGTCGTCGCCAAAGCGATCAAGACATGCCGTGCCTGAACCCTCCGCACATTAGTGAACGTATCCAGTTGGGTATTGGAAGTTGTAGTGCAATCGGGTATTGCGGTTTCGTAGTACGATGCAATTGGGTATTTGTATTGTGGGTCTTCGTGCAGTTGAGTATTTGTATTTTGGTGGTGCCGCAATTAGTCATTTTTCTTGCAATATTTTTCCGGCGGATAGACCAAAAAAAATTTTTTCAATCACTACTCGCATCTATTGTACGACAAGTAAACGCAGCAGCAGTATAATAGTTGCTGCTGGATCACTTTATCCAGGCGCTATTCGGCTTTAGCAGGCCTAAATGCCGTATATGCTGCAATAAAACACGTACTGCGGGCCGATGCGCCATCAAACCACTTCAGCTGCTACAAAGTGATATCAATGATTTTCTATCAACCAACGTGGCTCGTATTCGCCAAAAAAACTGAAAATTACCATGGGTCGCAATCGATAAGATGCAGACAAAAATACAAAATTCACCGCGTGCCAAACTCAACCATACATTGTCCACCACTACTCAATGAGGTTTCCCCTCCAAACTCAGTTCCTCGCCTTGTTCCACACCCACTTGTTGCCGGAATACTTGATACCGTCTTCGACAGGGCATCCGCCGTGAAGACTCATCGGATCGCCTTCTCCATTGGGCAACATGCTGTAGAAAACGATAACCTTCCGCTTCTTCGGGGGTACCTTCAGCCCCTTGGTGCAGTCTTTCATCGATTGCGGCCGAGGTGCTCCACCCGCTCTAGGGAAAATGGTGTGTCCGCCCTTGGCCACGTCTGACATGTACCAGAACACTGTGATCATGCGATTCTTGTACCCATAGTCGATAGATTCCAGCACATGAGGCGAGTTCTTATGATGTTCCACGGGGAAATAGTCTGTATGATGGTCGTACTTCTGAGTTTCCTCGTAGCGAAGCACCTGCACGTCTTCTTGGTGATCAATCGGCACCTTCGTGAGATCAGCTACTCGCTCATCAATTTCATCAAGTTTCGGATGCTTGCTCGACGACAAGAAATACGTCGTGCTCGTTCGCCAGTCCGTGGCTGCTCGGTTCTCGTGTCCGTCCATCAGCGTCACTGTCGACGGCTTCAGATGCTCCAGTGACAAGTCCATGATGACGTCGATCTCGTCGTCTTTGAGGAACTCTTCCACACTGAAGACCAAAGGAATCAAACTCAGCGTCTCGAGCACCACGTCGCCTTTGCCAGCGACATCCTTGACCACAGCTTCAAAATTTCATCGTCAGATTCCGACAATTTTCACCTGGTTATCGAAAAATTCACGAACTTACTCTTGTGGCCGATACGAATACCCGGCCAGATGAACTGGCCTCCTTCAAAGAAGAAGACAATTTGATTCACTAAGTCGCCCAACCTCTCCAGCCTCGCGCCTTTGGGCGTGAAGAAGGCGTACGGCTGCTTGTATTTCCTTGCAACTTCATCTATTGGCCCTTGAATATCCAACGTTTTCTCCAACTGCGTCTTCAAGTCTGCCAAGGCATTTTTACTCTGGATCTTGATGGGCGGCGCATTTCCGTCCTTGAACGCTGTAATGTCCAACCTATAGAAATGTCCACTTTAGCGCAAAGTAACAAAGTAAATGCCGTCATCCTAAGTCCACGTACACTTCCTCTGAATCTTTCTGGATGCATAAGACGTGGAAGCCCTTCACGGGCAGCGCATCGGTCAAATACTGCTCGGCTAGAGTACAGTCCACGCCATTGGAGTCGAACGAGACTCCTGCGTACGTGGACACCAGCTGACGCAGTTCCGAAGAGTCCACAACCGCTACTGCAGCTGCCACCAACGCCACGAGTCCCACTGCAATCACAGAGAAGAAGGGGAAGGCACAAGGCGCAGAGGGCTCCTCAGCCGACGTCTCAGACTTGCTCCCCATTATTGTCGAAGTGGCGACAGGATCACTCCACCTTAATATAGCGTACACATGCTATATCATGGTTTTACATGGAGTTGACTTCAGCATTGAAACCCATTCTAATACTTTCCACAATCGATACCATGGTACTAGCACTAGCCGATTTTGAAATTTTTCTGAGTACACAGTTTCTGTAATTGTATCCGTCCTGCAGCAACCAACTCTCGTTCAGTACGAGAGTTGGTTGTTGCAGGACGAGTCGTACAGTTGGTCCGAAACCTGGCCACAAGGGCGTTCGGACGGGTATGGTCAACCGGAATTTTGCGTTTGCGACCTGTTTTGAGCGAGCACCTTTCTATACCTTCGTATCCACAAGCATCGGTATCTTCACAACAACAAAAAAGCTAGGTCGATCACTCCGGGTATGATATTTCCAGCGTGTCGAAGACCTCGGTAGTATTCCTGCTTCATCTCAAAGGGCGTTTCTCCTTGTGGCAACAAAAATCATGGGCAGCGCCGCGTCTACCAGCAGCGGAGGCGAAGGTGGCAAACCACGCGCTGTGGTGGTGTCACTCGTCCCAGGAAGTTTCATTGAAAGCAATCCTCGGAGGTGGAGGAGAGATCGGCAATGTCGACGACGTTGTGATCATCACGGACTCGTATCCACGTGATCGGCAGCAACGCGCCGACTTCATTTCTCAAGCTCAAGCAGCTTTCGTTGCGATTGATCCAACGCTTCAACGCAGTTCCGAGCTGGTCGAAACCCTGTCGTATCTCAAGGACCAGAGGAAGACAGTCATCTCCGGGCCTTTGACATTCTTTTCACGACCGTCAGGCGCTATCGGTGCCGTGTGTCTCGCACTCAGTCAATGGGACGCAATGCTGTTTGTTGAATCCACGAGGTTTGCATATTGGGCGGAGAAATACGAGCTTCTAACTCGCTTAGAAGCGGAATTTAAAGCTGGCACCAGCTACGAGCTCGACAGAGTCAACGTTAACGCATCCGGTGCTGTTGAACTCCCGTCGTCCCCTCAGATTGTCTTCGTGTATTGCAAAGACGACACCGGGGAATCTGATCGTATAGTGGCGAAGTTTGCACACAATAACCCCGCTGTTAGAGGGATCTCCTTGTCCGCAGAAGTTACACGCTGCCAGCACAACTTGGAGAGCGATCTCGCCGCTCTCAGAGCAGCAAGTGTCGTTGTCTTCGTCATCACAGAGGCTTGCACTACCGAAGATGATGGAGCGAGAGATTTCCGTCAACTGTTTGAACACGCCTTAGCGTGGAATAAACCACTGCTTCCTATCAAGGAGCAGCGCGCACCACTTCGCGGCTGGTTAGCAGTGGCCATGGCAGGAAGGCTTTGGTACCAGGTCGACGCGACTAATCTTGGGCTTGTTGATACGCCGTACGTGAACATCCCGGATTGCCCCTGCAAAGTCAAGGATTCGTGTCTAGCAACAGACTTTGTCGTGTGTGCGAACGGCCTCCTGTCGGCTCCACAGCGAACGTTGGAGCGCTCGCAGATCGCGTCACGTGAAGGCGCTACGATGCGAATTGCCAAGGAACGAGCTCAAGTCCTTGGAGTCCCTAGTAGCGTCATAGAATCACTGTGTCAACGGGTAGAAGAGTTAGTAAACTCCACCATCGACGATGACTGCATCAAAAGCCTAGCAGGGCTGGGCGTTGCTACAACACGAGAAGCTGTTGAGATCGAAGCCACAGACCCATTGAACCACCCAAAGCCTGAAGATCTGCTACCAACGGAAGAAACTGAAGAGAGCAAGACTCTCCAGCCTCTATCAAACATCCACCACGAAGTCACTAGGCTAGGATTCGTGTCGCCACCAGCTGTACTGGACGACGAGGGACTACCGATCATCGGACTTCAACTGGATGCGATGTTCTCGTACCAATGGGGATCACAACACACTGTGTTAGATATCCACCAACAGGG
Source organism: Phytophthora cactorum (assembly GCA_016864655.1). Taxonomy (NCBI): domain Eukaryota; phylum Oomycota; class Peronosporomycetes; order Peronosporales; family Peronosporaceae; genus Phytophthora; species Phytophthora cactorum. The sequence continues at coordinate 194,884 of NHQK01000051.1, forward strand.
CCAAGTACACAACTTGCGAGCGTGGTTCGATGTGTACGGCCACATGCAAGGCAACGTGAACTCTGCGATGGCTGCAGCTGTGGAGAGCGTAGCCTGTATTGTTGTCTTCCTCACGAAGGTTTATCTTGGATCTGTAAACTGTCACCTCGAGTTCGCCTACGCTGCTCGCTGTAGAAAGCCCATGATATTTGCCTTTCTGGAAGATCCAGAGTCACTAGACTTGCCCGACTGGGTCCTAGACGTAGCTGGCACCACACAGTTTAACGTGTATCCAAGCTTGATGAGAGAGAACCCCAACAATCCGAGTCGCGTCCTGGCACTGGATATGCGCGTCGAACGAGTACGAGGACTACCTATGACGGACGTTCTCTTCAGAGCAATCCGAAGACTGGCAGCTTGGCGCGCTAACTCACCGCTCCCGATCGTGTACGATGGAAGCCTCTTGCTGTATGCTACAACCAGCGCACTTCACCATGCCCTTGTTGGTACAGCACTAGAGAACAAAAGCGAAGAGAGTGGAAAGCCAACGCTATGCACACGCTGCGGTGCAGCCTTTGCCCTTGACATCCCAGCAAGCCTCAAGGGCTGTCGCCGTCACACTGCGTATTACGTGGGTGGCTCATTGATCGCTGGGCGGTGGGTTTGCTGCCGAGAGACTGACTCCACCGGTCCAGGATGTCAGCCAGCGCAGCACATGACAGCTGCACGCACCTGGACGATGGATCCATCTTACGGCACATACACATACGAACCAAACCCATAGTAAAATACCGAAGCAATACAACTCTAATCACTTGCATGTCGCTTAGTCTAGAGGGTGATCTGTCAGTTGCGTAATTGAGGCATCAGTCGGTCTAGAAAAGCCAACTCGTCCTCTACACTCTTGCTCGGGTGTACATGTTCCCATACGTGCAGAACTCGGAGTGCCCGTGCAATATCACTGCTAGCGCCAGGGCCAAGTTTAGTCTGCACGGTCTTGCCGTCCAGTCGACGCTTCTGTGCGTTACCATCCCCTTTGACGTACAACTTAGCCATGCTCAGATACGCCTTCAGCATCGCTTCTTGGTCTTCTGACGTCATTCCATCTGCGCTTTTGCTGTCGAAGCTGCGAGCGGATATCAAGATGGTCAACGCTGGGACGATAACGGAGTGATACTGCGTCATCCACATGAATCGCTTCAGGCGGTACTTCACACTTGCACAATCAACGCTAGCAGAGCCATTGAGGTCCTGTTGAGCCTCGGGATACGTCGCAATGGCCTCAATAATCAGCGCCACGCGCTTTCCTGCTGGCTTGGGCCACTTTACGTGAACTTTGAGCATCTCCACAATCTCGACGGAGTCTAGAGCAGCCACAATAGCCTCGCGACGGTCAAGAAACTCCAGTGAACTCTCCACGATTTCTTGCTCGGTAACACCGTCGAACTCGTCCTGGACTGGTGGGCTCAGACTTGAGTGGTCATCAGGGATAACTTCAGGTAGTTTAGGCAGAAATAGTGGCGTGAAGATGGCGGCAGTCGACTCCACATTCGAGATCTCGTTTAGTCGACTATACTGCAGGTAGTTCAGATAGTGATAGGCCCGCTTCTGGATAGACTCAGTCCATTCTCGGGGTGGATACTTAAATCCGTTGTCTTCTACCTCGTCATACTCTTCTCCTTCACCCATTTTACCCGCGGTGTCGTTGAACACCAACTCCAGCAGATCAAACTTCCTCAAAAACTCAAACGCACGCGCGGGGTCGTTGCCTGAGAGCATCTTGCGCACTTCAATACCAACGCGTTCGCGGCTAACCTTCCTCCTCATAGCGCCGACGATCTCTCGCTGGTCCAGTACTGCTCTCTCCAGCGCTGGTTCTAACGAAAATCCAAACTCACACGCGAATCTCAACGCTCTTAAACCCTCAACGGATCGTCCAGAAAATTTTGTACAAAGCTGGGCGAGTCGCTGGAGTTTTGTGATGTGTGGCATGTTCCGTGAACTCCGCAGTCTCTCCATGGTTGTTATTCTGCGACCAAGGCTACCCGCCACGTCGAAGCGTAGTCTCTTGGCTGCCCTACGCTTCACATGGGTCTGTGCTTTGTCAGCAACGAAACCAAGTCATGGAACAAATTTAAAAAAAAATACGTGGACAAATTACCATAATTCACTCTGAGTTAGGCGCGGCGAGCTTCTATCACGCGCCGATGTACGGCACAACGTCTTGTCTTACATTGACCTCACACTATCCATTCACTCGTACAGAATGATGGGGGGCTTGGTGCGCCGCGACGAATGCGCTTTGCCAGGCTCGTGCTTCCTGGCGCTGCGTTCGCGTCCCCGATCACTACCCGGACGGTCACTTCGCTCTCGTTCCCGTCTCCGCTCACTGCGTACAGGTCCCCGGTCGCTGCCATCATTGCGCTCACTGCGCTCTCGTTCCCGTCTCCGTTCGCTGCGTATGCGTCCCCGGTCGCTACCATCACTGTGCTTGCGCTCCTGTCCGCGGTCGCTACCATCACTGTGCTTGCGCTCCTGTCCGCGGTCGCTACCATCACGCCGCTTGCTCGGAGGGTGAGGCTCCGCTAAGGCCGCCGCAGCACGGCGACTAGTTTTACGCGCGGAAATAGGCTGAGGGGGCTCCAAGGGGCCTGCAGCACGTCGACTGGGCTCACGGACAACAGCCGCGGCAGACGGGTTGAAGGCACGTCGACTGGGTTCGTGTACACCGGCGGCGGACGGGTCAAAGGCGCGTCGACTGGGTTCGTGGTCAATGGCACGTCGACTGGCCATTGGCTCCTCGAGAGCAGGACGCAGGCTGCCTCCTGCATTCACGTTGCGGTAGTTCGGGTGGATGTGCGGCACACTCGTGCGTTCCTCGCTGGCCTTCTTGTTGCGCTCCCGACGACTGAGTCGCCTCCTTCCAGCCGCGCCCGTGAGCGCAGCAGCAGCAGAGGGAGTACCGTGATCCGCCTTGAGGTTGTCGGCCTTCATGGTCACGCGCATACGCCACACCAAGGCGATGACGAAGAGTAGAGCGAGGGTACACACGACGATCGCACCAATCGTCATCCACGGCTGCCAGAACGCAGAGTCGCCATCGCCAGCCGACGTCATGGACGTGGACGACGGCGTGGACGACGCCACGATCGAGAACTTCTGGCCGGTGGTCGTCGCGTTCTCTCCAGCCTTGACACTGTGGCCACTCACAACCGCTTGCACGTAGATGTAGCCATCCTCCACCACCATACCAGCCTCCGTCACGGCGTCCAGCACGTCGTCGTAGGAAACTTCGACCATCTCCACGTTGTTGACCGAGTCGCGCGACCCGTTCCCGGACAGAGGATAGAAGACGGCAGACGTGTTGGCCACTTTAAGCGTCAGGTCCAGATCGTTCTGCAACGTCGCCTTGCTGCCCACAGATCCAGGAGGATCCGTCCACACGACCGTCACGCGGAGGTTCACACTGGCCGTGAGCATAAAGTGGAACGTCACTTCGCTGCCTTCCGTCACACTGGGCTCCGATCCAGTGGACGAGTTGGGGAAGAAGTAGATGGTGTTGCTGCTGGTCGACGAGGAAGACGACGAATTGTTGCCGTCCAGGAACGACACGAGGTTGAGCATCGTGGGCTTGCCGTAGCCCTGGTTGAAGTCCGGGTACGACGAGAGCGTCTTGGCGGCGGCCTCCAGCGCCACACAAGACGTGACGCCAGTGCTGGGCTCAATGAGACGACGAGACATGGCCTCGCCACTGTGCAGCAGCAGCGCCTTGATCAACGAGGCCGGGATCGTGTCCATGCCGAACGTGGGGTCAGCCACGCCGTTCTTCCACCAGCCGTCACGCAGCCACTCGTAGATCAGCACCGCCATCCCGGCGATCACAGGCGTGGCCTGAGACGTTCCCTGTAAGGAGCACACGGCCGAAGACTTGGTCGTAGAGCCTGGCTTCTCGGACTGTGACGAGGTGATGGACATACCGGGCGCCACCAGATCCGGTTTCTGTCGTCCGTCAAGCGTAGGGCCGATCGAAGAGAAGGAGGCCACGGTGTTCTCGTTAAGAACCGACTGACACGGCGTGGACGAGAAGGACGCTGCGGCATTGAGACTCGCGCCAACCGAGATGACGTTCTTGGCGCCTGATGGACTACTGATCGTGTAGTCGCCTTTCTCGCCGCTGTTTCCTGCCGCCACAATGATCAGAGTCTCCGGATTGTCGTATACGTATTCATCCACCTGCTGGGTCTGCGTGTTGTAGTCGTTGGCGCCCGTACCCCACGAGAAGGAGAAGATCTTAGCGCCTGTAGCCACCTGTGCCTTCATGAGGTTCGCCACCTCCCCGGGTGTCTCCAGCGACACATCGCAGCCGCTCGTTCCCGCGCACGTCGACTCCTGCTTGCCGATATCCATGAAGGCGATGCGAGCACTGGACGCAATACCGAGGTCGCTGTTCTTTCGACTGTACGAGCTTCCTGCCAGGATGCCAGACACGTGCGTACCGTGACCACACGTAACGCCTTCGGCTTCGTCCACATTGTTAGCAAACGTCTGGTAGTAAATCACCTTACGCGCCGTCAGGTCCTCGTCGTCGAACATATTCCGCGATTCCTGGTCGAACTGGTCGTGGTCGATGTACAGTCCTGTGTCTGTGATACCTACAATGATGGAGCTGCCCGTGATGTTGTGCTCCTGCATAATGTTAACACCCACAAGGTCCTGCACGTAGTCGTCCAGTCGTCGGCTCGTGTGTTGTGCTGCTATCTCCGCAGTTTCCTCAATGAATCGCTGCCGAAGCAGGCGCTGCTCGAGAGCGGGAGTCTTGAGCGACTGAAGCGCGCCCGTCTTGACAACCTGTTGCAGATCCACCCACTCCACCGCCTCATCATCCAGCACAATAGCCAGCGCCTGTGTCCACGTATCGTAGTCGTCCACTGCTGCCTGTAGCAGCACGCCGCCGGTCTCCGCCGTGGAGCTCTGCATCGTAATCAAGTTCTTAATACCCGTGGCCTTGGTCACGTAAGCTGATAGTTTCTTCAGAGTCTGCGCAGTGTTGACCACCTTAGCCAGTCGAATCTCCAGTGCGGGTCCCTCTTTCTTGTCACTCGAACTCCTGGAGAGAGCGTACGAGCTCTTGGCGAACGGCATGAGCTTTAAAATGGCCGGCAGTACCGTCACGCTCTCCACACATTCCAGTGCCAGAATATCGTCCCCCACCGCTGCGCTCACGTGCACCAGCACAACTGTCGCCGTCGCGTCGTCCTGATCACTTCTCGTCAAGAACGGGGTGTGGCTCTCGCTCGTCGCGGGCCAAATTTTCTTAATTTTTGCCAAACATTTTAGTTCATCGCTGGTCGCGTTCAGCTTGATCAACGTCGGTTTGATCTCCATTTCGTCTGCTTCGTCGTCCAAATCGCTCGAGTAATTGGCCAGCAGCTCCTTCTGTAGGAACTGCAGTTGACACGCATCGTACGTCGCGTTGTCTCCGGACAGCATGGCGTCGTACGCGGTGCTAAAGGCCTGGTAAAAGTTGGCGAACGCGTCGGTCTCCGGATCTCCGATCGAGAGCGTCACATCCGTGAGGCTGGAGCACGACACGACACTGATAATGGACACGTCCTTGCCGTCTTCGCTCGCTGCGTGAACGTCGCCCACCACTGCCGACTGGTTGGTGGCGTTGCTCTCTGTGAACGAGAAGGCCGGTCGCAGTCTCCGTCGCGTGCTGATTTGGGTATTTTCTGCTAGGAATCGGCCGCAGTTGGTCTCTAGACACTCGGACGTCTCGCTCAAGTGGCGATAAGCCTGCGCAACGTGCGATGCGCTGCAGTGGTAGCTGCAGAAGGCCTCCTGGTCCACGAACTGAAGCCCCCGTCCATCGGTGAGGGACGAGGCGTCCGTGCCCCGTATTGCTAAAGCCCAGCCTAGGAAGAGCACCCGCATGGTCCGACGCAGCGGCATGCTGGAGCTTCCGTCCTAATGTCTCTGTGCTGAGGCCTGCCCCATTGCGCTGGACAAGACGATGACCGCATGGCGATGGCACCTCTACTGTACACCTGCTGCACACGCGAGATCGCCATTTTGATGGGCTCGCCGCGGCTCTGCTCACGTCTTTCGTGTGGGCGGCAGAACACTGTGGAAACGAATATTGGTGTAAGAATGAAGAAGTTAGTTAGTTGCTTACAAATGAACTTTGTATATTGATACCCTGTGTATATTGCTGGATGTATCCATCAGAAACACAACAAGTCAGCGCGTTTAGGTCCGACTCTAGCGCCGTTTTGGCCAATGAACAGCGATCTTCTGGTGGGGCAGATGGCGACGGCGAACCCCATTTTTAGCAGATTGAGCACATCGAACGGCAGAAATGAGCACTTCCTTGAAGGAAGCGAAAGATGAAGCGAAGCGGTTGACCCACGCGTGTACGGAGTGCAATCAGGTCAGCAGAACTGATGCTGAGGTGCTCAAGGCGGGGCAACGGATCTCTCTCCACTAGTCGTCCGCTTCTACCAACAACTATTATACTAGCTGACTGCAGTACAAGTCTTATGCAGATTGCGCGCAGTTTTAGCTTTTGTAGTTGCACAACGTAAAAACGTTTTACTAAAAAGCGTCGACTCGTGCCCACTATCCAGTCGGATAGAATCCAGCGCCATTGTTGGTGTTGCCAAAGGGTGAGAGCTGCATTCGTATCCACACCAAGCGAATTGATGACACCTGTGGCTGACTCGGGGTAGCTCACCTGGTAGACACGAAGGGCCTGCGTCAAGTTGCTTCAACTTCTTAGTATTTCGGTGCTCACACGCAAATGGGCATCTGAGTTGGACTTTTTGTCCATATGGCCGGGTGGAAGTTGGGGCCGTTCGACAATTTGGCAAGCCCTTTTGTCTGTTTGATGTTGCTTGAGCTTTGAGCTTTACGAGGCTCTGTACCGTCATGGAGGAACGTAATGCCGGAATGGATAGAAACCCGACGCCATAAGGTTCCGAACCCGATCGTGGGATAATTATGGTCGAGTCTATGGGATTCGACCAAGCGAAAGCGGGCGAAGTCGCTGCCCGCTTGGGAAGCAAATTTTCACTCGACCACCTGAGTCTAACGACGATACACAATTGTCGTGCCACAAAAAAAAGCCGCCTATTTGTATTGTGTGTGGTGCACATAACACGTGTACCGGTACTCATTTCAAAAGTAGCATTCGTACAGATGTTTTAGAGTACTAAAGTACTTTCAAAATCCACCAAGTTTGCACCTGCTTTCACTAAGTTCGCACCACCTGCCCTCCACTGGGCCCCACAGTTCACAGATCGTCACCAGAAACTTATGAGGTCACTTCTCACGCGCCGTGTGCGTCCCCGGTGCCACTTCCATCGGCTCCCTATTGCAAACAGCATCGGTAGTGTCTGCCATTTCTCGACACCCATCAATGGTAACTCACGGCCCAGTGCAAGCGACAGAAATGCGTCAGATCTGTCGATATCTCTGACCCGGGCGGAAGACTCGCTCTTCTCCTTCCTCGAGTATATCCAGCGGCTATACGCACCCGAGACGCAGCTACGTGTGGCCGGCGGCTGGGTCCGTGACAAGTTGCGTGGCGCCGAGAGCGAAGACATTGACATTGCGCTGGACAACTTGATGGGAGCGAAGTTCGCCCGGCACATCACAAAATTCCAGCGAGACCGGAAGCTGCCGCCAAGCTCTGTGGGCGTTGTCAAGGCCAACTCGGACAAGTCCAAGCATCTTGAGGTGGCAACGGTGACGATCGAGGGGTCTACCGTTGATCTGGTGCATCTCCGAGCTGAGGAATACACTCTAGACAGCAGAGTACCTGAAGTCAAGTTCGCCACTCCGGAAGACGATGCCAGTCGACGAGACTTGACCATCAACGCATTGTTCTACAACCTGCATACACGGCAGGTGGAGGACTTTACTGGAAAGGGTGTGGAGGACTTGAAGGCCGGAGTCATTCGCACTCCTAGAGAACCGGTGCAGACTTTTCTGGACGATCCGTTGAGGGTTTTAAGAGCGTTGAGATTCGCGTGTGAGTTTGGATTTTCGTTAGAACCAGCGCTGGAGAGAGCAGTACTGGACCAGCGAGAGATCGTCGGCGCTATGAGGAGGAAGGTTAGCCGCGAACGCGTTGGTATTGAAGTGCGCAAGATGCTCTCAGGCAACGACCCCGCGCGTGCGTTTGAGTTTTTGAGGAAGTTTGATCTGCTGGAGTTGGTGTTCAACGACACCGCGGGTAAAATGGGTGAAGGAGAAGAGTATGACGAGGTAGAAGACAAACGGATTTAAAGTATCCACCCCGAGAATGGGGACTGAGTCTATCCAGAAGCGGGCCTATATCACTATCTGAACTACCTGCAGTATAAGTCGACTAAACGAGATCTCGAAATGTGGAGTCGACTGCCGCCATCTTCACGCCACTATTTCTGCCTAAACTACCTGAAGTTATCCCTGATCGACACTCAAGTCTGAGCCCACCAGTCCAGGACGAGTTCGACGGTGTTACCGAGCAAGAAATCGTGGAGAGTTCACTGGAGTTTCTTGACCGTCGCGAGGCTATTGTGGCTGCTCTAGACTCCGTCGAGATTGTGGAGATGCTCAAAAGTTCACGTAAAGTGGCCCAAGCAGCCAGCAGAAAGCGCGTGGCGCTGATTATTGAGGCCATTGCGGACGTATCCCGAGGCTCAACAGGACCTCAATGCTCTGCTAGCGTTGATTGTGCAAGTGTGAAGTACCGCCTGAAGCGATTCATGTGGATGACGCAGTATCACTCCGTTATCGTCCCAGCGTTGACCATATCTTGATATCCCGCTCGCACTTCGACAGCAAAAGCGCAGATGGAATGACGTCAGAAGACCAAGAAGCGATGCTGAAGGCGTATCTGAGCATGGGCTAAGTTGTACGTCAAAGGGGATGGGAACGCACAGAAGCGTCGACTGGACGGCAAGACCGTGCAGACTAAACTTGGCCCTGGCGCTAGCAGTGATATTGCACGGGCACTCCCGAGTTCTGCACGTATGGGAACATGTACACCCGAGCAAGAGTGTAGAGGACGAGTTGGCTTTTCTAGACCGACTGACTGATGCCTCAATTACGCAACTGACAGATCACCCTCTAGACTAAGCGACATGCAAGTGATTAGAGTTGTATTGCTTCTATTTTAACTAGATGGGTTTGGTTCGTATGTGTATGTGCCGTAAGATGGATCCATCGTCCAGGTGCGTGCAGCTGTCATGTGCTGCGCTGGCTGACATCCTGGACCGGTGGAGTCAGTCTCTCGGCAGCAAACCCACCGCCCAGCGATCAATGAGCCACCCACGTAATACGCAGTGTGACGGCGACAGCCTTGAGCTTGCTGGGATGTCAAGGGCAAAGGCTGCACCGCAGCGTGTGCATAGCGTTGGCTTTCCCACTCTCTTCGCTTTTTGTTCTCTAGTGCTGTACCAACAAGGGCATGGTGAAGTGCGCTGGTTGTAGCATACAGCAAGAGGCTTCCATCGTACACGATCGGGAGCGGTGAGTTAGCGCGCCAAGCTGCCAGTCTTCGGATTGCTCTGAAGAGAACGTCCGTCATAGGTAGTCCTCGTACTCGTTCGACGCGCATATCCAGTGCCAGGACGCGACTCGGATTGTTGGGGTTCTCTCTCATCAAGCTTGGATACACGTTAAACTGTGTGGTGCCAGCTACGCGTCTAGGACCCAGTCGGGCAAGTCTAGTGACTCTGGATCTTCCAGAAAGGCAAATATCATGGGCTTTCTACAGCGAGCAGCGTAGGCGAACTCGAGGTGACAGTTTACAGATCCAAGATAAACCTTCGTGAGGAAGACAACAATACAGGCTACGCTCTCCACAGCTGCAGCCATCGCAGAGTTCACGTTGCCTTGCATGTGGCCGTACACATCGAACCACGCTCGCAAGTTGTGTACTTGGCCCTGTTGGTGGATATCTAACACAGTGTGTTGTGATCCCCATTGGTACGAGAACATCGCATCCAGTTGAAGTCCGATGATCGGTAGTCCCTCGTCGTCCAGTACAGCTGGTGGCGACACGAATCCTAGCCTAGTGACTTCGTGGTGGATGTTTGATAGAGGCTGGAGAGTCTTGCTCTCTTCAGTTTCTTCCGTTGGTAGCAGATCTTCAGGCTTTGGGTGGTTCAATGGGTCTGTGGCTTCGATCTCAACAGCTTCTCGTGTTGTAGCAACGCCCAGCCCTGCTAGGCTTTTGATGCAGTCATCGTCGATGGTGGAGTTTACTAACTCTTCTACCCGTTGACACAGTGATTCTATGACGCTACTAGGGACTCCAAGGACTTGAGCTCGTTCCTTGGCAATTCGCATCGTAGCGCCTTCACGTGACGCGATCTGCGAGCGCTCCAACGTTCGCTGTGGAGCCGACAGGAGGCCGTTCGCACACACGACAAAGTCTGTTGCTAGACACGAATCCTTGACTTTGCAGGGGCAATCCGGGATGTTCACGTACGGCGTATCAACAAGCCCAAGATTAGTCGCGTCGACCTGGTACCAAAGCCTTCCTGCCATGGCCACTGCTAACCAGCCGCGAAGTGGTGCGCGCTGCTCCTTGATAGGAAGCAGTGGTTTATTCCACGCTAAGGCGTGTTCAAACAGTTGACGGAAATCTCTCGCTCCATCATCTTCGGTAGTGCAAGCCTCTGTGATGACGAAGACAACGACACTTGCTGCTCTGAGAGCGGCGAGATCGCTCTCCAAGTTGTGCTGGCAGCGTGTAACTTCTGCGGACAAGGAGATCCCTCTAACAGCGGGGTTATTGTGTGCAAACTTCGCCACTATACGATCAGATTCCCCGGTGTCGTCTTTGCAATACACGAAGACAATCTGAGGGGACGACGGGAGTTCAACAGCACCGGATGCGTTAACGTTGACTCTGTCGAGCTCGTAGCTGGTGCCAGCTTTAAATTCCGCTTCTAAGCGAGTTAGAAGCTCGTATTTCTCCGCCCAATATGCAAACCTCGTGGATTCAACAAACAGCATTGCGTCCCATTGACTGAGTGCGAGACACACGGCACCGATAGCGCCTGACGGTCGTGAAAAGAATGTCAAAGGCCCGGAGATGACTGTCTTCCTCTGGTCCTTGAGATACGACAGGGTTTCGACCAGCTCGGAACTGCGTTGAAGCGTTGGATCAATCGCAACGAAAGCTGCTTGAGCTTGAGAAATGAAGTCGGCGCGTTGCTGCCGATCACGTGGATACGAGTCCGTGATGATCACAACGTCGTCGACATTGCCGATCTCTCCTCCACCTCCGAGGATTGCTTTCAATGAAACTTCCTGGGACGAGTGACACCACCACAGCGCGTGGTTTGCCACCTTCGCCTCCGCTGCTGGTAGACGCGGCGCTGCCCATGATTTTTGTTGCCACAAGGAGAAACGCCCTTTGAGATGAAGCAGGAATACTACCGAGGTCTTCGACACGCTGGAAATATCATACCCGGAGTGATCGACCTAGCTTTTTGTTGTTGTGAAGATACCGATGCTAAATGAAGTACCTAAAAGCAAAAAAGCATTTATTGCGGAGTCAATCAATATTGTAACAACAAAAATAGGCCAATATATGGCAACCAATCGATCGTATTGTACATGTATATCTTACCGCGTATAGTGTGGAGAACTTGCACGAGGTGTCTACGAAGCGCTGACCAACCTCGCTTCTCACATATCAATTCGCTCAAGGATTCCTACCCCCTCGCACTGCTACAAGTAAGCCTCCCTCTCCCCCCCAATAACCCTACTTACCGGTAGTACCTGCTAACCACTTGGGCTGCGAAAATTAAAATGTTGGATTAATATGAGCTCAAATTCTACCAAAATTAATAATGCAATAATTTAAATGCATTGGAACGAATTTTATACTGATTTTTTATGCGTACATGATCAACCTAGTAGACTGTTTTGCGTTGAAGGGCAGCAAATCAAGTCGTAAAGGACCAGCACATATGAGTACGTACCAGACTTAGCAAAATAAACTTGTTGCTTGTAAGGTCGAAGACAAAAACAAAACTATATTGCAAAATATTGGCCTCTCAACAATCAAAAAGTTCAAAATTAATAACTAAAATTTAAAATCCCAATGTATTGTTTCAATAATTTAATTATGAACAGCTCTGCTAACCACACGTTCAACCCATGCCCTCTTCGTCCTCTGTTCCATGCCCGTCGCGGTTCAATTAGAGACAGTTGCGAGATGATACTTCGAGAACCTGGCGTTGACGCAAACGAATCAGCGTGGAAACATGGAGCTGTGGAGGTGAATAGGGGTTTACAGGCTAATGAGAAAACTAACTGTACCGTTTCACACTCACTTTAAGTCGTGGTCACTATTAATATAACTCGTGGTCTCACGTTGTCATGCAGTAGTCTCCTCCCAGTTTTCGTGAGAGACGAACACTTGGGAGGTGTAGCCGATTTGATGGTGTGCGGCTGTAGAGCCAATCATATTTTAAATTGTTTTTGACCAATCATGGCCTTGTCGGCAGGCGTCGGCAAGTTTATGGTATGGATGAATATCATCACTTATCCGACCTTACTTAAGTTTTGTATAGATTTGAAGTGCTTCATAACAGCCTATTACAGTTTTTTGATTAATTTGGACTAATCATAGTGCACTAAATTTTGGATTTCCACCAATAGCAATTATTAGGGTAGGTGGGTCATCTAGGCCAGCCATTCCGACGTATCAGGTCGGAGGGACACGATAAATATGTGTATGCTTATTCAAAAGTCAAGTAATGAACGTATCACTTGCATATTTGCTCTACATCCGAAAGGCTGGTGTCGAGGCCGCACTCTCTTCGCACTCCTTTCGCCGGGGCGGAGCGCAGCATGTCAACAGTTGTGATGGGCTCACGCATCGCTGGATCTTCGGCCGTGCCGCCTGGAACATGAGCACCACAAATAAGGGCTTCAATTACATCTTCAACACAAGCCGCGAGGATCACAAGGTTAGCAAGGCGCTCAGTGGATACGACACGGAAGCGAAGGTACTTTTGAAGGGCTTAAAGTCCTTCGACGCTCAGACGCAGGAGAAGATCACAGCTGTTCAGCAGTACCTGTTCGCAACATGCTTCCAGCTAGACCAAGCCAAGTACAACGTGAACCAGCGTGTAGTTGATGTGCTTACAGCGTACCTTCTTCTGCATTATCCGCAGCTGAAGGAACTCCATGCCGAGGGGCATCGGTGAAGCGCTTGGAAGCCTGTGTGCAGCTGACAGGGTCGTTGCTCGCGGACTTGCTTGCTTGGTGGACGTATCTAGCCTCCGCTGCCTGCAATACAAAGCCACAGTTCCCAACGAAAACGGAAGAGAGAGAGAGAGAGACCACACCACGCAAGCAACCAAACCAAGGGAACACGATCATCGAGCACCAACGCAGTGTGATCGACCAGTTACTCCTGCTTGTTAAGCGCCAGAATGAACGCATGGATATCCTAGAAGCTAAAGTTGAAGGCAACACACAGCAACATAAAAGTGGTAAGCGTCAGAACGATCAAGAGCAAGAACAAGAACAAGACAATCCACCCAAGCGTCGACGAACTTCCGTCACTCACCTGCACGCGACGTGGTACTCATGGTACACTCAGGAGCCACGTTGGCTTTCTGGCGCACCGAAGCACCAGCGGTCGAACTCGAAGCAGCTCGTCGCGTACATGAAGCTCTTCATCGCTGAAGGCTTCGTGCTGGAACCAAGCGCTGGCGACTTCCGCGAGAGGGTCCTCGCGCTGGGAAAGCAGGTGGAGAAGGAGGTGCTTGACTTCCTACGCAAGCGTGAGATCACGTCGCGGGGGTCCATCGCTGTCCACAAGCGCCCTCATGATCTTCACGTCGCCGGCGCGCTAAACGACCTGATCGCGCGCCACCGCAAGCTGCTTCAGGCTGGAGGTATCCAAGATCCGGACCGCCAAGACCTGCTTGAGCCCGTGGCTACTGCCCTGTAGGAAACAAGCAAGCGAACGACATACGTATCAAATGCATAAACGTACATAAAGACTAGTTAGCCCACATCTTTCTCTTCAAAGCAAACAGGAGCAACTTGGGGCGAACATCTTCAGTAATGGGCAGGATCTCGACGACGACTGGTGCAACAACGTCCACAGGCACCTCACCCCGACACAAAACAATGGCGACGGCTGGAATCGAACCAGCAAGCCTCGGAGGAGTACTCCGTGCTCACCATGAGCTTCGTCGTCGTGGAGGGGGGGGGGGGCAGACGCTTGGGCCACCTGGGCAGGCGCTTAGGACGTCGGAGCCTCTGGAGCTCTGTATAGTAGGGTTGAAAAAAAGACGACTGAGCCGCACTGCTTGCTGTCGGCGACGAAGTGTGGTAGTGTGTGGCTAGAATTCGCTGACTGGCTGCGTGTCTGTGTGCTACCAAACGGCAAGCTTTCTTTGGCTGATGGCTGTCCAATAATATGCGTCTAGCAGTGACCGGCTATCGATATCCTCTTAGTATCCGGACACAGTCTAATTATCCGGATCAAGGCCAAGTTGGTCCTCATTTTTTGATTTACCGGCTCGAGAGCACATGCCTCTCGATCATAATTTGCACGTTTTTAGGTTTTTGCCCTTTTCTCATCCCCCAGGCCGTTTCAAGCGATTCTGAGCCACCTATAAACTAGACACAACACTCTCTCTTTTGCATTTCAAATCGTGCCTCGCATCCTCTGCACATCGTCTAAGCACATTGATTACCGTTAAGTGCCGTAATAGCCAAATAAATTCCGTAGGCTTTTCTTCGTTCAGTGTACCATGATTATGGTACGAGTCGGATAGGTCCTCTAGTCGGATATTTTATGGTATGGAGTCGTAGTGATGACGCGGTCGTCGGGCTTGCGCAGTTGGATTATGTGACCGTGATGATGATGTGCATATCAGCTGCGCACTTGGACTATGCGGCATCGACGGGTGTGTAAACGGCATTGCCGATGTTGACGGCGCCGCGAGGCATTTGGCACATATAGCTAAGTTGACTTAGCTTCGCCCAGCAAAGTCTATTAGGCTTTCATAGTTGAATTACATGTAAATGTGTCCTGTATGCCAGTACAGTCCTACGTTAAAAGTTCTGTTCTGTTCGAAGTCCAGCCCAAAACACCATGTCCAATTCCACTCACAGGACAATGTCGTGCCTCCGGCGCGAAGAAGCTCTGACATTTTAAGAAACATACTAACATATACCAGCGTTGGGCTCTCACTATCGGTACCCAAAAACTGTTTGATAGTACTCATATAAAAGCGACAATGTGAGATCTGCTTCTTTGGCGGGGTATACCCCGCCAAAGAAGCAGATCTCACATTGTTAATAGAAGCCAAACAGTTTTATCCCCAAAGAAACGTAACAGTGCTGTAGGTTTTAGATCACACGGAACGGAAATGAAATGTAACATGTTGTTTACCTTCACCTCCAGCAGCTTACGAAAACAACCCTCATGTGTGAAGCAGTATACATGTAGTTAGGTCCAGAAGACGTGAGCATGTAGCCGACAGACCACCTGCACGATTTTTATTTTAGGTCCGGAAAGGATTTACGTTTAGTTTACCGGGAGTCTAGGCCGCCATTAGACAGTTTTAAGGACACCAATAGACACCTAAGGGTCATCAATAGGCGCGAATCGACAACAATGGACACAAAGGGGTCAGATGATCCATCGGTATACACATTATTGGTCGTCAGTAGACACACGTGCATGAAATGGATTACTATGACGCATGCGCGTCACATCATCTGCTTTGCCACCTGCAGCCATACGTTTTTAGGCGCCACAATTCCCGAGTCAGCAGTCCCGCCAGCGATCCTCACCTCGCCACTACGATGCCTCCGTCCCAAACCTGGTCAAAGTTGAGAGAGTTCCGAACTGAAGATGAATTTGTTAAATACCGCTGGCATGTTTTGTGTTGCTCGGTCGTGCGCGGTGTACGGCCGATTTCCTGCTCAATTTGTCCGGGGGACCATGAAATGATCGAGCGACACCTCCACTGCAAGAGTATAACCTGTGAAGGCGCTGTACAGGCTATAAAGTACCCTGTTCGCTGGAAAGTTCGCCACTGTCCTTCTGGATCCCTATGGGTCGTTGTCAGCAACGGGGAGGCGCATCGTCGCTGTGATATTGAGTGCGCTGTTCCACCGCGTCCTAAGGTCACACCTGAAATGAATGCCTACATTCATCGAATGGATGAAAATGCAGTGCCGCCTCGCCTAATCTGGAGCAATCCCCTCCGAGCCCCTGACGTTCCGAAACCAGTGCTGGGCTACCCTTGGTCCAGCGCAGTGTTAGGTATATTCGCTGGCTTCAAGGGTAAAAAATTCGATTCAACGAGTGAAGGAGCTAGTGCAATCGAAAGCATTTGTGGCGGACATTGACTCCGAATCTGCTTTCGGCTTTGGAAATCTAGAAGAAGAAGATGGGTTTCCATTCGTAGGAAATGGAGAGGACGAGCAGCCGTTGATTTTGGGAATTACGGCATTAAAACTACGCAGCGTTTTGCAGTATTTTGAACAAGTGATGAATCAGTTGTTCGAGTTCGTTATCTTGGTGACCAGGAACGCGATGATCAAGACATCCAGAATGTTTCCATATTGGCGATTCTCGGGTTACTGATGCAGGGCAAGAAAGAGATATAGTCGGCTCAGCAGAATGCTCGACGGACGACGAAGAAAATTCATCATCGGCTTTCTATCGTTCAGCGGTCAAATGGTAAATTCGACGAGCGCATCACGTAGGCATGCCACAAGGTGGGTGGCTAGTTCGCAATGACACTCTTGAGTGTGCGTGTGCATACTATAACAAGTTTCAATTATGCATTCCAAGCTTCTATTGAGTATTTGTATTGCGTATTACAAGTATTACCCATACATCGCACCTTATAATAATGGTGGTGACCGGCCGACTAAATTTCTCTGAGTGTAGCTGAGTAAGCACGGCGAAAGGCGATATTTCAGCTTAATAGTAAATCACATTAGTTGGTAGCAAGCCAATATTCACAGCAAATCTGAGCGTAAAACAGAGATTGCTCATGTGATATGTAGACGCATGGCGTTTGGCTTGAGTGTTCCTGGCGTTGGCAGATAGCACATGAAATTCAAGGATCGACGAATTCGGCGCAATCGCGCCGCTAGACCAACATCAGCGATGCGTTCGATAGTCCGCGGCGACACTGAGGCCGATTTTCACTCGCAATTGAGCAGTCCATTCGCGCCAGAGTCTGGTCAAGAAACCATTTCTCAGTTTGGAAGTCTTGAACGCATCGATTGATACATTTCTACAGGACTTTTCGGTAAATAGCATGGACTTGGAAGAGAATACGGCCGCACGCCGCAGGTCTGGCGTGGGGGCTTTCAAAGTGACGACTATTACAATGCTGTATCTATAAGTAGAGCTCTAGAATCTGGCACGTGTGCGTGTCCAAGTAGCACTTTGAAGTCCTACGATGAGGGAGATGCCACAACAGGTAGTATCCCGGACGCAATAGAGTCTAGCGACGGTGGTTTACTACCTGGAAACCAGCTAAATTCGCGACCCAGTGACACTTTGGAATTGGAGAGGATGCGTATTGCATCTATTCTGTCTCCAGAGACACAGCCTGCATCCGGTCACTGTTCGGTACTAGGAGAGCAAGTTCCCATTCGAAGAGAGATCGGTCGCCCACCGCTCGCATCCTCTGCCTTAGACATTCAGTATTTGCTACGGTAATTGGGAGACAATCGATGGCATTACACGGTACTGTTTAAGATCTACAAACACGAGACAGAATAGTGTAAAACCGCTCCGACCTACTGAAGTACAGGAATTGTATACTCATGTTATAATCTAGTTCGTCATGATTCTCTAGTGCTCACCTTGAGAGGTAGTATAATTGATCTGGTATCCATGCTGTCTATGCCACGAACAACAACGAGGATCAAGTACTAACCAGCCTTCTCCTACTTTGATAGTTGCTAACGGTCGCGTCTCTCGAGCTCGCATCATAAGTTCTTGTTGCGTCTTGAGGTCACGCATATTTCTGTGATGAAATGCACTTGATGCAGAGAATGCCATTGAAGCAGCTCGTTGTTGCCGAGTTGGCCTTCTTCTCATGAAGCTAAGTCCACAAGCGTGCTGCTGCTCAATGCATGTATCAGTAAAACGCGCTCGGTGCGGTGCCCAGGATGATTTCGATTGCGGGTGGTGTCTTGCCTTT
The DNA here is from genome assembly GCA_016864655.1 of Phytophthora cactorum. NCBI lineage: Eukaryota > Oomycota > Peronosporomycetes > Peronosporales > Peronosporaceae > Phytophthora > Phytophthora cactorum. The sequence goes on from NHQK01000051.1 coordinate 213,069, forward strand.
GGACAGTGTGACAAAAATGGGGGAAGGCTTCATGCTGGAGGGTGACGATGAATGCTCTAGAGAGATAAGGACCGAAACGGACAATCCCAAGCGGTGAGGGGCGGGCTTGAAGACGCTTTGGTATCCGGTCTGGCGTGTGGATGCAGTCGCCAAATGCAGAATGGCTATATCACTTCAACATCACCTCGATACTCTAAATTTAACTTCAATAACTACCTGCAACAACGTTGCTACTATATGAACTTACAACTAGCAAGTACGAGAAGAAATATATCTTACCTTAGCTTTGTGGTATACGGTTAGCGCAATCGCAATGAAGACTCGCTTTAGCTAGTGTCGTGGTCCTACACTCACTTGAACTCGTACTCTCACTTTAACTCGTGGTCTCGCCTTAGCTCGTGGTACCACACTCACTTTAACTCGTAGTCTCACTTTAAGTCGTGGTCACTATTAATATAACTCGTGGTCTCACGTTAGGTCGTGGTCTCAGACAAGTCTGATTCTGAAAAATCTGACACTCGATATGAGTGGAAGAGAGCTAGCTCCATTTTGGATTTGGCGAAAGAGGGGGGACTCACAAAAATGGGGAAACGGGTGAATGTGCAGAGGACGGAGAAGGAGAGAATCGAGCTCCTGAAAAAGTGGAGGGAGCATCCTGAGTGGAGCCTCGAGGAAGCTGCGCGGCAGCTAAAAGTTCGGCCGTCAACTCTGCGAGACTGGAAGAATTGATATTGGTCAAAGTTGGACTCTATTACTGGCTCAAATCGCATCCGCCGCAAAGGTGCTGGGCCGTCACGAAAGATGAAACCATACGAAGATAAAGTGCTGAGGTACTATCATGTCTACTTACATGGAAAAGGTGTGTACAGATTTTCAGAGTTGTTAGCGTATTGCCGCAGTTTGGAAGAATTTGTGCTAGACAAACCCAACCCTCACACACAAGAAACATGGGTGGAGCGCTTTATCGCGTACTACTCTATTGATAGCCATGCCCCTGGTGACTACTCTAGCCGTTCCCGTGGTGATGGAGATAATGCGGAGATTTTCAGTGGAGACGGCGATATTCTGGATGAATGTAATGATATCACGGGTGGAGGGTGTACCAATTCCAGTGGCGGTGATAATATCTCGGGCGGAGAGGGTACAAATTCCAGTGGTGGAGAAAATAATATTTCGGGTAGCGATGGCGTTATTTCCGGTGCCGATAGTGCAAGCTCTAGTGATGGCGGTACAAACTCCAGTGTTAGTTGTACAAGCTCTAGTGACGGAAGTACAGACTGTAGTGTTCGAGGTGCAAGCTGTAGTGTTGGTGGTGCAAGCTCTGGTGGCGGTACAAGCTCTAATGTTGGTGGGTCAAGCTGTAGTGTTGGTGGTGTGAGCTGTGGAAATGGCAGTGATAATTCTGCCGTCAGCATTGGAGAAAGTGATGAGTCTAGGAGTGATACAGATGCCTCAGAAGGAAGTCTCTTTGAAGATGATGTTCCTGTTACAAAGTCTAAAGGGCCTGTCAATCTGACCGCGGCACAGCGCTTTATTAGAAAGCGATACTCCAAAAATGAATCGGTGCTTCAGTGGAGAAAATAAGGTGCTTCCATTTTCATTTTTCCTGACGACCTAAAACGTATTTTTCCTGGTAGATGGCTGACCGTGGACGACAAGTGGATTCAACGCAAAAGAGGCTTCTAAATTTAGGCTGGAGTAATAGCAGAATTGAAGACGCAGCAACAGAAGCCAACAAGCACAACAGGTCATCGTGACGAGGCGGTGTTTTTGTACTCGACAAAAATGTACCGAGATTCAGGCTGCCATACGGAGACCATAGACAGACAAACCCTATATCGACATTTAGATATATAGAGTGAAATCGCGCGTAGAACAAAAAAAACGGTCCGTTTGAGCTAATTCTCAGCCGTTTGAAAGATATAGGCATTTGAAAAAAGCGTCACAGGCGCTACCGCTGCAGCCAACGTGGAGCAATATCTCATCGATGCTAGCCTCGCCACCGCGATCGACGAAAGCTCTGTATACTAGTCGACCAACGTGTAATATTTTCGCGATAAGGGCTGCATTGTTTTTGCTGAAAAAGGTTTTTACAAAACCCGCCTCCGATTGGGACAAAGCCCATATCATACGATTTGCAAAAGAAAGCCATTCTGTCGCTGATTGTCAGCTGCTTCATAGTAACGAAGCCATCCTAATCATGCAAGAAAAAAATGCACTTATACAGGTTGTACCCTAGTTCTGAGCACTGTCTGCACTGCAATCGTCCGCTACGTCCGTGTTGGCTAGTGATTTTGCCTCCTCGTCTTGACGCGCCTTGGCTACAGCCGCATACTTGTCCTCTACAACTTGTACGTGGCGAAAGAGGCTCAGCCACATCCATTCGACAACTCTTTAATGGTCGGTGCAATCTCTTCCACAGAGTACGCGCGGGGCCGACCACGTGTACTTGGCTTTTCCTAACAAAATATTAATTTTGACAATTAACTGAAATATCATTGTTAATTTGAAATTGTCACATCTTCCCTGGAAAACCTCCTCCGGATTCTCGTTGTAAGCCTGCATGACGCGCGCAACCGTCGCCTCCTTTACCCCAATGCATAACTCTACGAGTTTCCTCGTGCGGTTTCCCGCGAAGCAGTCTTCTTTCTTGTATTTGTCGAGAAATGTGTAGCATCGGACTACCATTTTCTTCTCGATGATGGTGAGCTCATGCCGGCGTTCACTTTCTTCCATCGTCGAAACTTCTTGTGTGAGCAAGTAAGCGACGCTACACCTAGACAGCATAAATAACTTCATTTGAGTGGCTTTTAGAGTTTCTGGAGAGCACTAGTTTAGAAGTTATCCCATTTCTAGTGACTAGTTACTATTTCTGGTATCATCATTTTTGTCAAGTACAATAGTGTTGTAACGCTCATTAGAGAGTTTTCGTGTGGTGTTTGCATTACCTTTACCCTCAACTAGAAGTTTTAAACATCGCATTGCCCTAACCAACGTCTCAAAATTCTCATGAAAACCACGAATGTAGTGACTCTCGTTTGCGGCCCTCACAGACCACCCACTTGCACGTCGCCTCTGCTTGCGTTAACCTTTCACTCTAGTTTTCGAAATGGCAGAACCAACCGAGCGCAAGAATTTCAGCGAAGCGGAGGATGTCATTCTTCTGAAGCAGACAATCGCGGACGAGCCTTACAAGCAGGAGCACGGCAAGGTCATGGAGCAGTGGGAGAAGCTGGCTGATGCACTGGTAGCAAGCCCTGACTTCTCGCGCAAGAATATCACCGCTAAAACGGCTCAAAATCGCGTCAATGCGTTTATCGGTAATGCTTCCTCTTAATTTACGTAGCTACAGGTGTGCGTGTTACTAAGTTTTTGTGATGCTTTTGTCGAACTAGCTTATGCTAATAAGAAGAACACGGCGGCTAAGCGTCTTTCGGGTGTGACTGAGTCACACAGCGAGAAGGACCAGCTTCTTGACGAGCAAATATTGCACATGGATGAATGCAAGGCAGAAAAGATGGCCAAGAAGAAGCTAAAGAACGAGCAAACCATAGCAAGTGAGAATGCTGATGAAACAATTCGGCGCATTGCTGTGGAGAGGCTAAAGCGCTGCCGGGAGGAAGCTGATGGAGTAGCGAATGACAGCCCCTCTAGAAACAACAAGTTCGCAAAGCTAGCAGAGATCCTGAAAACGCAGAAAGAACAGGAGTTGGCTATACGGCGAGAGCAGTGGGAGCAAGAACGCCAAGATCGACTTGATCTTGAGAATCGTTTCATTCTTTTGCTAGAGCACCTAGCTAACAAAAAGTAATAGAACTTTGGTTGGTTCATGCATTTTTTTTAATCAGAGAGCTCTAAGTATTCCTCCAATGCAGGAGGAGCTATATCAAAGAACTGACTAATCTGGTTGCCGCGGTAGTAGCAGCAATGGCAGTTTGTCAACAGAATTGCTGCTCGAACAAATTTTCCAACAGGGCTCAGCCGAATCTTCAAGTCCTTTTTGAAATCTATGAAAGCCCAAAGGCGTTTCATGATACCAAAGTTCCATTCTACTGCCGTCCGCACGACGCTCATCTCCCTGTTAAAAATCCTTGCATGAGCTGACAGAACAGCGTCCTTGAAGCGTGTGACGACGAAGTCGCTCACCGAAGAGGCAGGGTCACCAGAGATAGCTTTTCCACCAAAAACATCCGCATGTTCACTAAAAAACTGCAGGAGTTTGCTTGCAGCAAACACTGTCGTATCGTGTCTGCGTCCTTCAAACGGTCCGAAAAAATGCATGCACAGTCCGTCCGGTGTAGTCAATCCTAGCACCAATAATCATTAGTATGCGATAAAAATAATAAAATAGAGCAATCAGAAGTAATATTACCTTGAAAGAGAAGGCAATGCATCCTTTTGTGGCCGCTGTACACTTGGCACTGCAGATTTTCAGATCGGTGTCCTTTTCGGGGGGAAGGGCGGCATCTTCCGACCTTTGTCCCATCTGGAAAAGCGAACACGTCAGCAACAGCGGTTCGTTGTTCGATCGCTTCGCAGTATGCTCTCATTTTTCTACGTACAACGCCTAGGTGGAAGTACATGCGGTCCCTGTATCTTGCATCTACATAGTCAACTAGCACAAGCTACAGTTAGCAAAGAGATAACCATAGAACCCCATCACACGGCACGTACTCATCCAGAGGAATATGCGGCTAATCGCAGGTCTGGATCGGCCGAAGGTGCTCGCCATGTATTGTAGACGGCGGGGAAAGCTGAGTCTGAAAAGCAGGAGTGCAGTAGCTTCTTCGACATGGCATCGATCATTGCTCTCTGTCACAATGACAGCTGGAAGCGCGAATAGGCGAGCAAGAAGGCGCACGCCGCGCACGTCGAATCGAAAATCCTGCTCTGCGTTTACATCGCAGTAGGTGCCAAGCTGGAACCGCACATCAGGGACTAGAAGCCTCTCGGGGACCTCAAAGCAGCCTGCCTGCAGTAAGGCTTGCCACAGTGATTCCTCTCCGAAGGAGGCCAGCAAGGATAGGAGCTCGAGGGCTTCGTCTTGGGTGAACTGCATTGTAGCAGTCAGCGCGTCTTGCCTCCTGGTTTGGACTTCTCGAACTGCATTATGATTGGCTGGCTGCGAGCTTGTGAGGCGCAAGCCAGCGAAATCTCTCTTTCCTAAAATAATCACCTTCACATCTGGTCGCTGGTCTGATGGAAAAGTGAAGGTAAAGGTTGGCACGAAAACTCTCTATTGGCATGAAACTCTCTATTAATACAGGTCCACAGATATGTAGCTTTGTACTTAATGTAAAACATTTGTGCATCCGGACACCCCAAAATTACATACAAATAAAAAAACCGCTTCAAATCCCACGTATATTTTTTGCATGTATTAAAATACAAATCAAGTATCTTGTGCATTAGTTTTCTTCGGTTGACTCGTCTATGAGCTGAGTGACGACGTCTTCGATTCGGTGACAGTCTCCTCGATGGCCTCGAGACGCTCCAGCTCTTCTGCTACAATGGTCTTGGGCTGGGTGTTTGAATCCTTTTTTTCCTTGTAGGTGAAGCCACTCTTAATTACTTTACGGCCCAGTGATTCCCATGCCATCGTGGCCCATTCAATTGCCTCACGTCTAGAAGGTGCTCTTAGCGTTTCGACGCGTTGAGATGGCTGTAGTACTTGTCTAGTGTTGAGGGCATGTCGTTTTCTTTTAAAAAGTTTATTACTTCTTGTTTCTTCGAGAAAGTCTCGTCCTTTCTACTGTATCATGCTGAACGTCGGCCTTGGCTGCCTGGAGCTCGCTTGCGGCCTCGTGCCATGGTGACGGGTGGTGATAGAGAGTGTGAATTTCACCTTCTGGCTGATTTGTAGTGTGGAAAAATAGGTGTGTCCTTTTGAACAAATGGTTCAAAATTGAGGTTTTAAAAATAACTACTCTATGCTGATTGGTTAATTCAGGTGCCCCGTTGTACAAATTGTCACGATGCACAAATGTTATACAGTATGCCGTAGCTGTGCAGTACAGTAAATCGAAACTGTCTCTATAAATATTGGATTTACTATTCGTGTGCACTGGTGGTCAATTCGTGCGTCTATAGATCGGTGTCTACTTTGCTCGACAGTGGATAACGCTGAAATGGCCAAGGTTGAGAGACCTGCCACGACGTTCATAAGATCAGGCAATACGGCTGATGGGGACAAGAACAACACAGAGCGGGGGATCAATCTGGACGCAATTCCTGTTTTAACCAAGCTCACAGTGAATATTCCAATTGTGGACAAGACACGACTACAGCTTTGGCTCACCTTCAGAACTTCGGCAGATGACGTATTCAAAAAGATGAAGCTGACGTCGGTGGAAGGCAACTTGTTGGCAGACTCCACGTTCCTGTTTTGGCTTAAGTACGTCGACGATTTGAATCAGAAGAACCCACGCGAAGCAAAATCCGCGGTTTCGGTGCTAGCCTCTCGCTACGGTGACAATCAGCTTTCGACAATGCTTAATGCCGCCATGAAGGAGCAACACACGAAGGCGCTTGCGATTGGGTTACAGACTCAACGATTGGAGGACTGGAAGCTTCGGAACATTCCACCATTGGACGTCTTTGAAGCACTACAGTTTAAAAAGCACGATATTCTCATGAATCCGGCCTTAACTTCCTGGTTCAAGTATCTGGACGACTTCAATGTACGAAACCCCACGGAGAAGTTGTCGCTAATGGAGACACTATCACTTGGCCTAGGCGACAGAGCCCTGGCAGAAGTACTTGAGGCCGGTATGAATGCCGGGAGAACGAAGGAAATTTCCACAAAATTGAAGAATCAGCTATTTGCAGAGTGGGAAACGAAAAAGTTTTCCCCGACCTCATATTTAGTGCTGTGGGACTTAAAAATATTCACGGGTATGCAACAGGACCGATTCTTTCGGATCCGGTACGGAACTTTTGTGTCCGGTACTTGAACGAGTTCAACCAAAAGCACCCCCGCGAGAAAACGACACTGATTGATACGCTCAGGAAAACTATGCCGATGAGGCCCTCATAGAGATGCTCGTCGCTGCCAAGAAGGATCCGACCGCGGAAACCATCGCTAAAAACTTGGAGTTACTGCTGCTTACCAGATGGCTTCGTGAGAAGAAACAACCGCCAACCGTCGCCCGTTGGATGTTCGCGGACAAGTCAGGTGAGATGCTGGACACGTACACGAGATTTTTCAAGGCGAAGTGGCCAAATGACGCCTAGCCGTAAGAGACATTTTAGTTGCTGCGCTAACAAGATACTAGTGAGTGAAGAATTTTATCAATGAACCAGGCGACAAGAAATATGACAACAACCACTGAGATTTGATACTTACTTGTAAGCTCATGATTCGACTTATTCTAATAAACGTCACGAACATCATCATTCTTTAGATATATTTTTTGTTTATTTTGACAAAAAGTCGGATATGCATGGGATATCCTCCGTAAGGATTATGTTACGCTGACATTAATTTGAAAACGGTTGTCGTGGTGATGGCAAGCTAGTGTGCCTACTGGAGCTGTTGTTGCTGCGTGGTAGTGCACCAGCGATGCGTGAGCGCATGATGGTGCCAAATCACTCACCTGGTGATAATAGATCCGTATCCAGTTCTTGTTGTGAATACCACTGCGGCCTGTAAATATTAAGAAGAGGACATGTATCCAGATTACCTTCCAAAGTTGGAACAGACAGCGACTGAGGCGTGAAGTCGACACTTTCTCCGTTCACTAGCCGAGCGCCGCCGCTATGTGGCGGGTAATTTATATTTGTTCCCACTTGTTATTAAGGTCTTTTCCGCCCCCGCTTCGCTTCAATACTCCAGTTTTAAACACCTACTTAGTACTACATAGTATTTGTTTTTCGATTGGCTGTGAACCGGATTTTCTTTTTCATTAATCAGGGACAAAGCTGACTATAAAGCACTGAATATTTTAAACAATCTCTATAGTCTCCAGGTTGATCAGTGTAGTGCATAGTCATATTATGTGCTGAACTACACACTTGCTAACATTAAGTGATGCTTGGAAGTGTTAGTCTGCCCTAATTCTTAAAACAAACGCTTCATTATTTTGGTCGTCACTACTTTCTGACCTTGCAGCCAGGACTGTGCACTGCTGTTAGTATTGTGCAGTCTATTTAGTTTTTTTCTGTATCGTTATTAAAAATCACATACTAATACTAAATGACTTAGACCTGCTTCGAAATAGCTTTGTTAAAAAGGAGTTCATCTGCAATTATGTTCACATGCAACTCTGCTAAACTCTATTAGTCTGGTCCAGACTAAGTGTTCCCGTTTACGATCAGTTTGAATGCGTATGCCAGCAAGAGATGAATAAACCTAAGATGGTCATAATTATCTTAAAATCATCCTATCCTAGCCACCCTCTGTTCGCTCTCGAAGCCATCACAGTCGAAGGAACTTTAAAAAAACAGTTCTAATATTAGTGCATCCATTTAGTGCTGGTGTGGAATTAATCAAAGACACTCGAGTCCATACTAATTATGATCATTCCTTTGGAGAATCAGCGGCGCAAGTAGCCTCGTTTTTGCTGTAGCTAAGGCTAAAAGAGCTATAGAGAATAATTACCAAGTGTCAATTCGTTTTCTAGTTGTATTGTTGTCACCAACTAGCCGAGCGCCGCCGCTTCGCGGCGGTGGTGACATGTTTAGTCCCAGTCGCGTGGGCTGCACGCCTTCGTTTCTCCATTCAAAAAGTGTTGCTCAGAAAAAATAAAAAAATAAAAATACCGGCTAAATTTTATGCTGGACCCCGGGGTCCCACCAAACGCTTCATTTATACAGCTCCAGCGTGAAGAGGACTGTGGTCAAGCACACGAGAATGCTAGCAAGCTCCGTTTGGTTCACTTGTTCGTCTTTGATGCCTTCCCCCACACTTGTCGGTACTTCGCATGGCTCACCTTTCCGTGCTTAATATGAAGCAAATGCAGCCTGGATTGCGAAAAAAAGCACGGATTTTCATCAGAGTTTAGCATGATGGAAGAGTTGACTGGTTGAGGTTCATGGTACAAGAAGATGATTTAGCGATAGGTCAATTTTAGCTACTGCTTGCGATCTGCTTCTGCTTCGCCTCGAATGCCACCAATTCCTGGTAGAACCCGCTATTCGGTTGTGCTTGAGGCCGCACTTGTCTCAACTCACGAAATGCATCAGCGAGCGAGAAGTCCCGACGCGCGATGAGGTACGCGAGGATAATTGTAGCAGATCTTGAACGTCCCATGAAGCAGTGTACGAGCACCGTCCCTCCAGAAGATAACGCTCTACCGAGCAACACAAGGCGTCAGCTTCCTAGCATTTATACATACTTGATAATACCCGTATACCTGTCAATGAAGCCGAAAGCTTCGTCAAAGTACATGGAAATGCTCACGGAGCTCAGATCCGGCACCTGTAGCTGTAAATACGTGAACGCATCGGGGAAACTATACAGCTTGTCAGGGCAAATTGTGTAGTACTTCAGTAATAAATAGCAGTTTGCACTCACTTGAGTGGCAGACTTGGCGACACGCACAGCACGTGTGTGATGCCCGTTGTCTTGAGAGCTTCGAAGTTATTGGCCGCGCCGTAGGACCCGATAAAGAGGCCAGAAACAGCACCCACCGCCACCTCATAAGCAAGCAAAAAGACTAAGATGCACAACTTCACAACTTTTTTTACAACGAGCTGTCGAGAATTTGTTGATGGCCAGCGATGTGGTCGATCTTACCGGCACATTATCATGGCTCTCAAACTTCTTCGCCATAAGCGCCTCGCGGAACTTGCGAAAGCCCGAGGAAGTCCCTTTTCTCGTGATCCCGGCGGTGGACGACGTCCATGTGGAGTCACGAGGCGTCTTGTTAGCCAGCTGATCATCCTGGGACCCAGCAGATGCAGCTGTAGAAGCCTTAGCCTCCATCGCGCCCAAGCAAGGGCCGTCCTCGAGTGTGTGACAGGAGGTTACTCACTCACAACAGGGTCACCGTACTTGTCGAGTTTAATGCCGATGCAACGTTGGACACGGTAATTGGTGCCGACCACCGAAGAGACCAAGACGGTAACGGAGACTTTTGTGATGCAAGAGGCCATGGGCTTACTATATTATGGTTATTACGCCTTCTTTTCTATCCAAAGCGGACGAGGGTCTTGTCGAGGATTCCAAACATGCAGTGTACGACCGGGGTTTTCCGGAGGTTGTTTATATGTGGCCCGCCTCGAGCTTGACGGGCACAGCCGCGACGGCCGGGATTGGGGGCAGCTGGGTCTGCTGCAACTGCTGCAACTGCTGCGCTTGCAGTTGCTCTTGCTGCTGGCGCTGGGCCGTGAGTAGGTTGTGGTGCATCCGGCAGTAGCCCTGCTTCACCTGGCCGTTCTTGGTGCACTGGCCGTAGCGGCAGCGGCGGGCGCCACCATGCATCTTGCACACGCCGCGCCACTGCGCCGACTTCTTGCAGCCTTCAATGCGACAGCGACGGCCTCCGCCGTGGAGAACACAGTGGCCTCCGCCCTGGTCGCTCGTGGTGCAGCCGGGCGTCGTACACCGGCGACCGCCGCCGTGTGCCTTGCACAGTCCACGCGAACGAATGCCCTTGGTGCATCCCTCGACCTTGCAGATGCGAGTGGCCGTCGCGCGCTTCTTGCGCGGAAGCGTAGGCGGCGGCATCATGCCGCCGGCAGCAGCGGCCGCATGCAGATCGAAGGCGCCAGGCAGAACAGTCCGGTCTTGCGTTGGTACAGGCGGAAAAATGGGCGCGACTGGAGCGGGTGTCTGACTCATGGTGAGCAGCATGTCTGCCGGGGCGGTGGTCATGCCCATGCTGTTGCTGTAGAAAGCCGGCGGCTGCGTCTGGGATACCGCTGCGTTCATGTCCGTCGAGTGCATCGGCGAAGCGAAAAGAAGCTGCAGGCCGGGCATTTGCTGTCCGCGCGGCTGCGACGTGTGCTGTGCGTTGACTGGCGTCTGGCCGGTCGGCATCTCCTGTAGCACCTCGCGGAGCATCTGCGCGTCCATCGCGAGGTCCTCGTCGTTCGAGCGCGGCATCGATTCGCTGTGCTGAAGTAGTGGATGCAGCGCATGTTGCTGTGGAGGCTGCTGCTGGTGCAGGTAGTCGCCTAGCATAGGCGCGCCCGTGCTGTAAGTCGGTGCGCTCCAAGGTGCCGGCGCCGAAGTGGTCTGTGGGTCGCGCGGCGGCAGGAGCTGCTGCGTGTAGTATCCAGTCGGAGTCGAAAGTCGCGGAGGCAGATTGATGCCTGCGCTGGCGTTGACATAGAAGTTGTTGCTGTGGTGCTGCTGGTCGAGCGTGAAGCTGGGCAGCGGCTGCGACGTGCTCGTCGTGGCATCCGTGGGGTTGGTCGTGATGCTCGTAGGCGACGACCACTGCTGCTGCTCCGGACGCATTGGATCCTCAGAAGATGGTTCAGCTTTGAGTTGCGTGAGGAAGCTTGAGAACTGAAGCTCGGCGGGGCCGTTGCGCTCGGCAGTCGGTACCATCGATATAGCGTAGATGTTGTAAGCAAGATTGCTTATGCCGAGTGTAAATCGGAAATGCGGATGGTGCAGCTCAACCAAAGCCGAGCCGACCCGCAGCGTGTTTGGTTGTCTGCTGTTACGAACGTTGGGCTTGGGCTTTTATCTTGTTTGGCTCGGCGAAGGGGATTTGGTCCGCAGACTTGGCTAAGAAGAGAGACATACGGTGGCGGACCTTCGGTGCGGGGCGTGTGAGTAGCACGTGGAACCAGTGGGGATGCTTGAATTGAGACGCCGGATGTCTCGCAACCAAGCACATGGCCCGGTCTCTGCATGGGAAGTTCATTCGGGGAGAAAAACTGAGCAGACCCGGACGCTGCCCCGTTTTCCAACTGAGAGAGACAGAGGAGACTTTGGTGCCGCCGCTTGGCTCACAGCGCCGCGATCCAACACCAAACGAGTGCTTGAGATTACCAGGACGGCGCCTCTACATCTCGGTATCCGCACAACCAAGCGTGCCGAACAATTAGCCGTTTGTTGGCGATACACCCCCACGATGCTTCGACCGCCTAGAGAACATCTTTTATCTTCGTTTGAGGGAGATGCCAGCTCATCGAGGATTGGAACTGCAAGCCAAGACCGACAACGAACTTCTCTTTCGTGACAATGCTATGCTGGAAGAGGTCGGGACGCGTCTGCCGGACACGACGCGCCACGCTGGACTTGATGCTACTTGCGTGACGCCAAGTTCCTTCGTGTTCGACTCATACATGTAGTGTCGTGACAGGCTCCATCTCCACTCAAGTTTAGTGGAACGACACTAGATAGATTCCGTCTAAAACACTGCTTTCACCGGCATTTCCTAGCCAAAAACTCGCGTAAAAGCCTCTGAGAGCAGTAATGGCGGCTTTTGACACGCGCTCGGGGCTATGTAGGTCCGGCTGTTTGGACATTTGTGGCCTTGCGGGGGGCGGACCAACTTTAGAGAGGCCCTCCTCCCCCGAAATGCGGCCAACTCTGCGAAACCCCGACGATAAAACACAGCGATAAATACGCGCCCCACAACAATAGAGACGGGTGGGGGAGATCGGAGCTTCTGTGGCTTAGCGGCGTCTTCAACATGAGCCCATGCATAGCCAGCTGCACCAGAAGTGTCCGTTCAATTAGACGCCCGGCCGTTTAACACCCGTGCCCCCTAGGGACACTCGACGGAAACTTTACAAACACGAAGATCAATTTCTGACTAGCAACACACGTCACAACTTTCTGAAGGCGTTGCAGTGGCGAAATGTAATAGTCGCTCATGTCGATACGCCGGGGAAACTCCGTTGCTGCTCGCCAGTAAGGAATGAACAGCGGATCAAGTATCCAACCCTCGCTCAGCTTGACGTACATGCATGTAGAGTGCGCTCAACTTGAAGGCTTTGCGTATCGCTGCCGCGTTGATCGGTGCCCACAGACCATTGTCCGTCACGGACTCCGTGAGGTTTGCAGGTTTGGTGTTGTGATAAAGCTCACGCTCTGCCTCGACTAGGGGCGCGTTGGCTAATGCAAGCGGCTTGTGGCTCGCAACAGTCAGGTCGTGTCTCTTGGCGAGCCTACTGGAGAAAAGATGCGTGTCAAGTCGAGGTAACCAAATTAGAGCTGTTTCGTGCAATGGTCCCAGCATGGCTATTTCTGTAGAAAGAAAACTATATTCGGACCAAATTTTGTGGTCAAACACAAACCTATTCGCGGAAAATGGGTCTGAAGGAAGCCCCGTTACTGCAGAGTTGTTCACTGTGGTAGCGGCATCCGTTAGGGTCAAGGATGCCGCTATGCCTCCACCAGGACGTCCGGCAGTGATGTAGGCTAGCACGAAATGATTTATTAATAGTGCTGCACGAACCAGTGCTATTCCAAACGAACACCAAGCGAAAAAGTTACGAAAAAGATGCCCCGACCTACTTCTCTGCTATTACCGTGGGGCCGACGAACTTCGGCCCGAAGCGGGACGAAGGACGTCGCTCGCGGCGACCGGTCCTTATCCAGCAGTGAAAAAGATGAGGAAGACGGGACCGCGTCGAGCGAGTACTGAATCTGTAAGCAGCTGAGTCAACCACGCAGCCGTCTTTTTAGAGATACTAGGTGGTTGATCGGCACAAAGCTTTCGCAGATCGATCCGCAACCTGGTCGAGCATTGTCAGGCCGGTATGTAGGCAAGACGGCGGTGAAAAACTCACGTTTGACGCTCTACCAACGGGACGTGGTGTTGAACCTAAGATGCTCCGTCGGCGTGTCGCTCTGCACATCCTGCTCGCGTGAACGAGCCACGAGCCGGAGGAGTCGCTTGATGATCACAATCGATCCACTGTGATCGTGCAGGCCTCGTTTCTCCGCGTCAGTTTGTGGCGGTGCGCTCTCACCAAACGCCTTTTCACTGAGGGACATCCCTTCCTTGCTGCAACGAGAAATAACACCCCATTGTTGACACACGAAACGGAGGCGGGCGGTGCGATTCTCGAGCAGTTGTCTGGGTGCTTAGATCAGGATGAGCTCACCACCTGCATCAACCACGAGGTGGCAACCCCCCGTGCCATCGCCATGAGCACCAAACTTTCATCCGCATCGTCTCCCTTCGGCCATGGACGACGCCAATCCGCGTGGACAGCTCTGTTCGAACAACGAGATCCGCATCGGATTCCGATCTTTAGGAGCGTGGGTTGCAGTGCGGCGAGATTGCTGCCATATGAACAGCGTTCAGCTGCTTGATGAATAGCGCTATCAACGAGGCATCTCGATGTAGGCAACAGACACTCAAGTACAGTACAGTACATGTGTTGTAGGTTTTGGCGGCAAGTTGGTGACGTCCCTGCCAAAGTTGCATTCCGTTGTTAATGGAATCGCAGCGCGAGGTCACGCTGGAAACGTGCCGTCGACGCCGGGACGATCCGGAGGATGTAGCGACGCCATGAGAATCTCACATCGTCTAGGTTTATCTATCAAGCGCGTTGACACGAGTGCAGTCCGATTGGATAGCCGCAAGAAAAGAGATGGAGGGCATTGTTGAACGACGTCTAAGTCCTTCACGCTGAAGCTGAAAGCGAAGAGCGCCATCTTAGTCCAAGCACCGCCGTCGATAGTACACACCCGCTTGCATTACATGCACAGCGTCGGTCATACCAGCGACAGGATTGCCGTACCGTTGAAGGCGCTGAAGTGAAATACGAGGATTTGTCGCGCTTTGGATTGTGGGGGCTCGGATACGTTACCGGTTTGGCCATGCCAGCGTAAGCAACATCAACTAGCCAAGCTACAGTTTGAGCTCTTTGCGTCCTAGCATCGAGCTTGTAGCAAGCTGAGCGTTGCACATATACGTCCAGTTTTCTTCGCGATAATGACTCGGTACTGTGTATCCCCGCCCCTCGACTCATTTTGAGTCATTAAAAATATGCCGATGTTGAAATCTGTGCTCTTAGTCATTACTTCAGCTACAGGCTAGATACATGTAGTGTACTCACAACACCATGAGCAGGCCACAAAAGTCAAGGTTACTGTTTATTGTGAAAACCGATCAGTTTGTCTCGTGCTTAATCGTTGGTAGAGCAAGACGATGCACAAATAAAAAGTACCTTGATGCAAATCTAGAGGGGAGTTTAAAAAACGAATGTGTAGCAGGTATAGTCAGGGTAGTGTTGTCCATGTGACCTTCGTTGGTATGGGCAGTTGGGACTTACTTCTCTACGGAGCCAATAGCTTCGTGCGGATGTATTGGGGTGAAGGATACGTCCCACTTCAAGATATTTGTACTTAGTATGCATATTTATAGCGTCAGACGTATGGTTTGTTTCCAGATACTACTAGGTTGACAAGCTGTCATTGGATACAGCAGCAGTATGCAAAATCTCCGCGTACCGCTCTCTAGATATTAATAAGGAGGACGACTTCTTGGTACTGCCTCTCATTCGGTTAATTTAGCGTCCAAACCACACCGGTCGGAATAGCAGTCGGCATTGATTATGATCGATGCTCAGAATGCCGCTGAGACCTCGGACATTCGGGCCGATTTATATATAAATCTTCTTTGAGAGCCGATTTACCTCTAAATCGGCCCTATGGTCCTGCAGGATACACGCATAAACAGCTCGTAAAACCATTTGGCATACGTCTGATTTAGCTTTTAATCGTGACTGCGTATTCTAATTAAGTCCAAAATCGCTGATTTACAATCCAATTAGAAAAACTAATCGGTTTTCACAATACATGTTGTATTAAAGCTGTACTGGTACGCTGTGCGCTTCAAAGGTGACAATTTTATGTGGATAGCAATTTATCACAAAGTAGACCACATAACTTGTGAAAGGTTATAAATTTTGTGGTATTCTATATTGAAGCAGATTACTGTATACAGAACTGAAGTTCCTGGGGCCATATGTTGTGTATGTCCAACAGAACGAAAACTGAGACTAAAAAAGGTCATTAATAACATATACGTTTTGATTCCAGGACAATTCCATGAAACAACTTGCTTTCAGTATGGGATGATTGTCAATGTGGGATAATAAGTCAAGGTTTTGGAGCAAGAATTGTCATTAATTCTCGAAGTTGTCATAACCTCACAGCTGATTTTGAATTAGAAACAACTTCCCTTTTGACTGTTATAATACGATTAAGTAGAGTGGAATCGGATTTATCCGTGTGCAACGTCAAGCTCTAATACATGTAGCATTTGGAAAACTGGACGTCCCAGTGGCTGGATAGACTTCAGTGGACTGAGAAAGATCCGTCGGCTTGCACACGATGAGATTTTGAAACAGTCCACACAACATTGAAGCAAAAGCCGACGTCACGTGAAGTTCCAGCTTCGTCAGTGCTGACCATTATCACTCTGAAATGAGAAGAAAAAAAATAGAAAACATCAAATGTGTACCACAATATAATAGTTCGAAGTTCGTTTCATGCCAGCTTCACGAAGTCCCATGGTAGCAAAGTAGCGCACCTCATCGCAGAAACGATCGCCTCATAAACGTCTCCACATCGCATTGGTTGCAGTATTTTTAGCCGTGAAACATGGAATTCCGAGTACACGCTCATTGGTTGCCGTCGAACTAAAGGCGGTTGCAAACAACCAGGTAACGGAATCTTGAACCGCCGTCAACTTCTAACGATGAGCCATTCTTCCATAAGATACCAGTTTCTCAAGCTCGATTCCCTTAGGCAGATCGTCGAAGTCGAGCAGCATGACTTGTCATGGAGTTTGCGAGGCAACTGGCGGCTTCTGCAAGTCGAACAACGGGTCTGCTGTTCTAGAGGACATTCAACTTCACGTCCAGGATACCCCCGACACGCAGCAGCTCATAGAGCCCGAGTCCAAAGTGTCGATGCCGTCCAAACCTCCGGCCAAAATCCTGTTTCTCGATGGCGTACGCGGACTGGCAGCGATTCTCGTCGTGTGCCAACATTCTCGTGAATATTTGCACGATCTGGACCTCGGAGCTTGCGCGGTGGACGCTTTCTTCGTGTTATCTTCGTTTCTGCTGACAATGATCTTCATGAAAAAGAGCATTCGGATGCTCGCGCAGAATGCCAGTTACCGGAAATGGGCCTTCAGTCTGGCGGACTATTTCTCCAAGCGCTTCTTTCGAGTCTACCCGCTGTTCGCCACTGTCGTGTTCATCATTTGGTTGCTGCCGTACGAGAAGCAGAAACAGTACTTCCTGGTCAAGGAGCGTGGCCACTTTGACTTGTTCAAGGTGCTGACGTTCAGCTTCCCTTACCGCTACTTTGTCTTCTGGACGTTGCCCCTGGAGATCTCGTACTACTTCTGTCTCCCCGTCTTCGTGTTGGGTGTTCTCAATCTACGTCGCTTCTGGTATGTGCCCTTTGTTCCTCTGTACGTGTGGATCCTATACGCGGGTTGGCACGAGCGCAGATCGAGTCACTCCCCATTGATGCCTCACTTCCCGACGTTCCTGGCTGGTTCCATGGCTGCCGCTCTGTTTGTGAAGCTAGACATGTGGATGAAGGCCACTGGGTTCCAGTTTAACCGGCTACACAAGCTTGCTATCCGAGCTATCGAGTATGCTGCTGTCGCGTTGATCCTTAGCGTGTGCTTCCGTAGAAACTCTCGTCCAGGCCAGCCAGTAGAGCCGACCATGTTCTTCCACTGGGTACACAAGCGAGAGCACGATGAAGGAGGTTTCCCGTTCATCAGCGTTCCCGTCACGTTGGTTATTGTGATCGAGATGTTGCTGCCTTCTTGCCTCTCTGCGATGTTCGAGTGGAGCGTGCTGCGATACTGGGGCAAGATCAGCTTCTCCGTGTATCTGCTGCACAGCTTCGTGGTCTTCAGCGACATCTACGGCAAAGATCCCAGCTTGTACTACGACCGTCTGTTCACACGGTTCGGTCTCATCCTCGTGCTCTGCACGGCTTCCTACCACTTGATTGAGTATCCGTCGCAGTTGCTAGCGCAGCGAATCACCCGAGCGCTGACCGAACAGGAAGCAAAAGGCTCTGGAAGTCTTACTTTGCCGTTCCCGTTTGAAATTAAGCTCCGAGTCCCAAACACAACCCAGATTGCCTAGAAAAATACTGCACAATAAATATATAATAATAAAACATGTCAGAATCATCTTGAGCTTAGAATACCGAAGTTTCGTGGTACTGGAAATAGGTAAGTTAAGTGTGGCTTGTATTTGTACGTTTAAGCGCCAGAGCCACAGCACGAGGAGTCCGCGGCCAGGCTGCGAGTAGCGATGAAGACGACCTCGACTTGACGTCTACAAATTGCGAGATGGTCTTGTCTAAAGAGGAGTTCGACATGCTGCAGACTTTCCATCGGTTTGTGCCGCTGCCAGCGTTAAGTTCACGCAATCTACGCGTGTATTGCGAGGACGACATGCAAGTTCCAGAGCCGTCACACGATGAGGTAGAAGAAGAAAGCCAGGCTACTAAACCATCAGATCAAGACGCTCAGAGCTCAACGTCAGGAGACATTCTGTGTCATCCTTGTCCATAAAAAAAATCGCAGGAAAAAACCACACTACAAGGCCAACCTAACATCTCAAACACTACGTATCCAACAACAGCAACAGCCATCCCGCCGTCTAGACCTCCGAGCTCAACCGACTCTGAACATTCGGAACGTCCTGAATCCCAAGGATAGCGAAGCACAAAACTAACAACACATATCCATCAAGCCCACTTCATTTTTTTCCAATTTTTTGGCTGGTCTCTTCCCACTTCATCCCCATCACGGCTTGTCAGCTTCCACCTCAATCTCGACAATTTCTTCCTCCTTTCCTTCCTCAGGCAGCAGCTTTTTCTCAATGAACTCGGCAATGGAGTTCTCGTCCCAGTGGGCGACGCTATAAAAATAAAAAAGTTAGGGGAAAAATAAATAAAAAATAGTTTTCTCTACCCGCACCTGATCTCCTCGATCTTCTCGCCTTCTTCATCAAAGAACTGCAGCATGGGGAGTCTCGGGTTGGTCTCCTGCACCTCGAGCCTCTTGATCTGCTTGGCCTGGTGCTCCACAAAGTTTGCCACTTTAGGGTACCTTTTCAGTCGGCGGCTGTCCACTGCCAATGCCACTTTAGGGTATTGTCGGCCTTCAACCTCCAGCACCTTGGAGAAGTCCGAGCAGCATTCTTGACACTCCTTGGTCACTTTGTCAACACTCTTCTGTTTCAACTTCTTTTTCGACGCTCTGGGGGCCAAGAATGTCGATAAATCGTCGCAGAGTTGGCAGTCTAGCGCGTCGGCGTCGAATCCGAGTATCGCACAACGATCCAGACGCTCAGTGGAGGCTGCGGAAGCAGTTGAAGGCTCTGTGGTCGACTCGGGGACCTCCTGGGCGGAGATACAGACCGCTAGGAGCAGCAGCAGTGTCGGGAGACGCATCGTGGATTGCTACGTGGTCAGTGAACGTAAGTGACACATCAAGTTACGTTTGGAACATCATGTTGATGTAACGTACGTTAAATTGAAGTGGCATCGACAATCGAATTCCTTTAGTCGTTGAGTGAAGAAGATGAATTCTCTCATTCCGGAATTCACGGTCTCGATGGAGAACGACGATGGGGACATATTACGAGTTCGTGAGTGGGGATACACGCTCCCCGTTTCAGGGCCTTGGGGTAGAAAATTCGGAATTTCCCAAAGACGTAGCAACTATTGGTGACTTTCGCAACGAAGTGTTCAAAGAAATCAAAGATTTCCTTCCACGAGGCCTCTGCGCTTCCGCTCTCACGATATTTAGCAGCCATGGGCGTGTAGAGCTGGATGCAAACTTGGCTGATTATGGTACCAGTGAAGATGACCTACTCGTCGTCCAGGTGCCGAACGTCTGATTCCAATTAGTGAGTACCGATACTGGGGTTGCACTCACCAGTGCAGTTTCCGCGGTACTTTCTGAAGGTAACACCGTTCAAAGTCTACAGGATGCAGCGAAGGATAGGTTCTGCAATAGTCACCTCGCAGGGATTAATGCTTCCGATCTCGAGGTCTACGTGAGCCGAACAGTGTATGAAGACTCAGATGGTGGACAATGCCTTGCGTGGTCAGATAAGCTTTCTGACTTTGGAAAGGATGAAAGCAGTGCGCTCATCGTGGCAGTGCCTTCTCGACAAGTGCCCAAGTTCTGGTTCCAGGTGGCGGATGGTGCCACTGGGGGTACGTTCAGCCGCGCAGTCTCCGTCTCTGTCACTGAATATAGCACCGTTGAACGCCTTCGAGACGCAGCTAAAGAAAAGTACTTCAATAGTTACCTTACAGGGATTGATGCTGCCAATCTCAAGGTCTACGCGAGTAGTGCTGTGCGCGAGAGCTCAGAACGTGGACAAAACCTAGCGCCGTCAGATAAACTTGGTGACTCTGGTTCCAGTGCAGATAACCCGCTGATCATCCAAGTGCCTAAAGTCTGGCTCCAGTTGGTGAGTTCTAGCACCCATGCTGCATCCACCGGCGTAGTCTCCGTCCCTCTCACTGAAGATAGCACCGTTGAAAGGCTTCGGAATGCAGTAAAAGAAAAGTACTGCAATAGTCACCTTGCAGGGATTGCTACTTCTGGTCTCATGGTCTACGCGAGTCGCGCAGTGTACGAGCACTCAGGAGGTGAACTAAGCCTTGGGTCATTGGACATGCTTACTGGTTTGGGAAAAGATGACAGCACCGCAATTACCGTGGTAGTGCCGTCTCGCCTAGCCATTCTAACGACTGTTCCACGTATTACACTTCCACTTACTGAGGTTTTGAAGAATTCGCAAGGTGTCGCTCGTGGATGCCTGTCAGTTGCAGATTGGAATACTGGTACTGTTCACAATATTCCTTTGGTTTGGAATTTTATGAGCAATCTTGGTGGATGCACTGACATTGGGGAGATCTTTTGGCGATTGGAAGACAAACAAGCCGTGTTCCAGCTGGAAGATGGCTGGTTTCGAGAGTCTTCCCTTGGCAATTATAATGCGCAAGCAAACAAGAAGAGCATCCTCGTGGGGTCGTCGGGTATTGGTAAATCGACATTGTTGTGTTCGATGGCGTTCTACCTCGTGATCAAGTACAAGAAGAATGTGCTGGTATATCGACATTTGACGAATGTGTTTGGGAACTGCCTCTTTATCTTGGGTACGAAAGCGACAACATCGTGCAATTTACAGTGCAAAGATGCAAAATTGACTGACATCTATGACGAGCTCAATGAACAACAAGGTATATCAAAAGTGTGGCTTTTACTGGACGGTTTTCACTACAGAGAGGTCCCAGAAGGATTGGAGGCATTCAGGATGCTGGCAACATCGCAGCAAGTGCTGTTGAAGTCTCAAGAGCGACTTGATACGTACTGTTGGCTGTTACCCTGTTGGCTGAAGAACAATCTTCAGCTGATGGGACGCATGATTTACAAATTTGACGACGAAGAGATGAACGAATGGTATTATTACTCGGGTGGAAGCGTGCGTGAGTTTACACTTCCCACAGCGGAATCCATACGCGAAGCAATTGATGGCAACGTATCTAACCTGAGTTGCGGCTTAAACTCGAGTAAAACCAAGCCGTGTTTAGAGTAAATCTGAAACAGCGTTAACTAGAGTAAATCGTAGAAACGTCGGATGCTTGTCCCATATGCGCACAACACGCGCTTCGCGCTATCTTGCCCGGCGTTTGCAGTGCCAACTTCGCTTCGCTCGTGGCACGCAAGGCACGGGCTGGTAAAGACAGAACCTCCCTCGCAGTGCAGTGCATGCGCTGTGTGCCGACCTTCGCGAGCCTTGAATAAAAGCGTTCTTACTCTAAATTACGCCCAATTCAAGTTTACTCTAATCAACGCCGAAATTACTCGAGATTATTGCCTGGCGAATCATGTACATCGACCCATAATCATCAAGTTTGTTGTTTACTCCACACATTCGTGAACAATGCGGGTGACGTGAGACAGTACACAGCAAGGAAGTATTGGGAGCACGTTATCGACTCGGAATATGCTGTCCTGGCTCTTTCTGGCTTCGATCTGCTGTTCTGTCTCGAATCTTCCACTGGGCACAACGTACTGGACATCTCTCACTCGCAGACAGCGCTTTCAAGATCTATATTCATCATCTGCCCGCTGACAACGCATTACAGCTCTACAAATTGGAATATGATCTGGAATATAAAGCGCCTCAAATTTGAGTGTGACTCGGGTGCTCTTGAAAAAAGGTGGTGCAATCAGCAGTGGAACGCTTAAAGATCATGTAGATCATCTGAAGGAATGGAAAATGACGAAAAACTATCGTACTGGTTCCCAGCGTGTCACGATTTTCCGGATATCGATGCCATCGTGAAGCTCGTGTCTGACTCCGACAAGAAGGAAAGTATACCTTACCTTCATATGGCTATCGCTCCGGATCATGGCCAATGTATCGATAGCAAAAAACCGGACGACATTAATGAAGTTTTTTGCCCAGATACCGAGATGAACGCTGAAGAGATCGAACACCCAATGTATATCGCTGTCTTCCCTGATCTCAAACCATGCATAACGTTTGTCCTGAACTCACACCCCGAAGTGTTTGCAGCAAGAAACGTGTCAAGTGTTTGTGGGCTATTACGAGGAAGATTACTATGTGACTGCCGCTGATGGTCCGGACAAAGATGTACTTGCCAAAGTCCTGGCTCCTCCTCCTCCTTACAACCAAAGCAAAAGAGTCTCGTGATTAGCATGATGCCTATCAACGATAAAGAACTGCTACCGTAGTAAAAAGCAACCGTAACATAGTTCACTTTTTAATTAAATGATGAGTAATGCTGGCCTTAAAAAAATACTTCTTTTTTTTAAGACGACGTAAATTTATTCTCTGGGTGCGCGAGTTTTGTAGGTACCTCATTCATATTCGTTGTTTCGCCACAGTCTCGATGTACTGCATCCTTTATTACGTCAGCTTCAGGTACATCTCGCTTTCAAGACTATTTTTTTCTAGCATGCCGTCAATTGGTACACATTGTATTTTTATTGCTGTTACTGTAAAACCTTTCCTACCTGTGGGAGGATCCGCGGACGACCTATTAATAGCATCATATGTAACAGGGTCTCAATAAAATCCGAACTGTCGATCAGACAAGATGTATTACTACTAGTAGTTCCGAATGGTGGACAAAGAAGGGTGGTACCTTTCGATGAAGTACGGGCCTACTCAGCTCTAGCGTTTTGAGGCTTAAACCCCATGCTCGTGAGGTCTTTGTATCTTCTCTTGGCCAGTGCATCATTCTGTCGTTTTGTGCCCTCCTTCTTCAATTTGGAGGGAAATATTTTCAGGTACTTCCCGAATCTCTGGAGGAACTCTTTCTTCGTTGGTATCGTTCTCAAAAGCGGCATCCTCCTCGACTCGGCGGAGAAGCCGCCCATTACCCGCTTCTGTTGCACTACTGATATCAGTCGACACCACGTTCACGATCGTGGTCTGGTTGGACTCAGTTACTAATAGAGTGGAGTTGCTGACGTGTAAAGTGGCTGCAATAATCACTGAGAGATGTAGATGATGCGGATCTTTGCAGGTTGCGAGCAGTTCAGCTTGAGTGTTTGCACGGGAGGGAGCAGTTTGTGGAATGCCAAGCGAGTTCGCGGATTGAACATGTGCAACACTCATGATTAGTTATGCATAGCAATATTACATGTACATGATTAGTTCAGGTATAAGTAGCATTACTAGACGATTAGTTCACGTTCAGCTCTCCAAACACGTATTACGAAGGATAATATTCTAATAAAAGGATCTTACAGCTCAAGTAGTATTGAACATGCGCTATCCAGTCCGCAATCCAGGCGATTGTCACTTGTAGAGCCTCCAAAGCGTTTTTAACAACGCCCTTTTCGCACGCACCCGTGTTAAGACAAGAGGAAAAAAAATGAACGGAGAAGAGTGTCGACTTCACGCCTCAGTCGCTGTCTGTTCCAACTTTGGAAGGTAATCTAGGTACTCTTCTTAAATATTTACAGGCCGCAGTGGTATTCACAACAAGAACTGGATACGGATCTATTATCACCAGGTGAGTGATTTGGCACCATCATGCGCTCACGCATCGCTGTTGCACTACCACGCAGCAACAACAGCTCCAGTAGGCACACTAGCTTGCCATCACCACGACAACCGTTTTCAAATTAATGTCAGCGTAACATAATCCTTACGGAGGATATCCCATGCATATCCGACTTTTTGTCAAAATAAACAAAAAATATATCTAAAGAATGATGATGTTCGTGACGTTTATTAGAATAAGTCGAATCATGAGCTTACAAGTAAGTATCAAATCTCAGTGGTTGTTGTCATATTTCTTGTCGCCTGGTTCATTGATAAAATTCTTCACTCACTAGTATCTTGTTAGCGCAGCAACTAAAATGTCTCTTACGGCTAGGCGTCATTTGGCCACTTCGCCTTGAAAAATCTCGTGTACGTGTCCAGCATCTCACCTGACTTGTCCGCGAACATCCAACGGGCGACGGTTGGCGGTTGTTTCTTCTCACGAAGCCATCTGGTAAGCAGCAGTAACTCCAAGTTTTTAGCGATGGTTTCCGCGGTCGGATCCTTCTTGGCAGCGACGAGCATCTCTATGAGGGCCTCATCGGCATAGTTTTCCTGAGCGTATCAATCAGTGTCGTTTTCTCGCGGGGGTGCTTTTGGTTGAACTCGTTCAAGTACCGGACACAAAAGTTCCGTACCGGATCCGAAAGAATCGGTCCTGTTGCATACCCGTGAATATTTTTAAGTCCCACAGCACTAAATATGAGGTCGGGGAAAACTTTTTCGTTTCCCACTCTGCAAATAGCTGATTCTTCAATTTTGTGGAAATTTCCTTCGTTCTCCCGGCATTCATACCGGCCTCAAGTACTTCTGCCAGGGCTCTGTCGCCTAGGCCAAGTGATAGTGTCTCCATTAGCGACAACTTCTCCGTGGGGTTTCGTACATTGAAGTCGTCCAGATACTTGAACCAGGAAGTTAAGGCCGGATTCATGAGAATATCGTGCTTTTTAAACTGTAGTGCTTCAAAGACGTCCAATGGTGGAATGTTCCGAAGCTTCCAGTCCTCCAATCGTTGAGTCTGTAACCCAATCGCAAGCGCCTTCGTGTGTTGCTCCTTCATGGCGGCATTAAGCATTGTCGAAAGCTGATTGTCACCGTAGCGAGAGGCTAGCACCGAAACCGCGGATTTTGCTTCGCGTGGGTTCTTCTGATTCAAATCGTCGACGTACTTAAGCCAAAACAGGAACGTGGAGTCTGCCAACAAGTTGCCTTCCACCGACGTCAGCTTCATCTTTTTGAATACGTCATCTGCCGAAGTTCTGAAGGTGAGCCAAAGCTGTAGTCGTGTCTTGTCCACAATTGGAATATTCACTGTGAGCTTGGTTAAAACAGGAATTGCGTCCAGATTGATCCCCCGCTCTGTGTTGTTCTTGTCCCCATCAGCCGTATTGCCTGATCTTATGAACGTCGTGGCAGGTCTCTCAACCTTGGCCATTTCAGCGTTAACCACTGTCGAGCAAACCACAACGGCGAGGAATATGGCTACAACCAGCAGGGATACTTTGGAAGAGCCCGTGATGAGACGGTTTCAGCGCGCTGGGAAAACGGGAGTGGTTGGACCTCAACTTGGGACAGCTCTAGCTTCGTGATTACCACTAATCACTAGGCACTTGATTACCGCCACTCGATTTTCAGATACCGTACCGCTCAACTTCATATTATTGGCTGAAAGTTTTCCACTTTTCATCTGTTTTCATATATTTAATACATGTGTACCGGCTTCCTCCGCTTATTGGAGACACCCCATGTACCGGTACACTGTACCAATGCTCAAAAACGACATTCCGATTCTGGTAACCGGTATCCATACCGAAAGCAAAAACCACACAAAATGAAACCATCTATTCCTCGTTTTTGACAACTTGTGGCGTGCTTGAAAGGCACGCCTCCACCTCCACGACGCACTGAATGATTCTATACCGTTCTCAGTTGCGAGCTCTTGAGCTTGCAGCACAGCATTTGGGTAGAAATGGGTACACCATCTTTCCGAAGGTCGTTTACCCATACAACCAACTCCTTCTCAACTTCTAAAGACAACTTTGTACCCACTCCTGCCGGCCGTGCCTTCTTCTTGCTGCGTCCGTTCTTCAAGGAGCACTGCATCTCGATCTCCGGCTTGTTGCGTAGCCATTTGAGCACTAACTTACGGCGTGACTCGTAGGCAATAGCACTTAAGTCAGGATACCGCTCCTTGATTACGCGCGCGACATCTTTCGTCGCCTCCAGAGCGTTGGCGGCGTCTAGCTTCTCTCGTGCCGTGTAGGACGCTCGCCGCTTTGGCGGGGCAGCTCTTTGGGCGGCATGATGCATCGCCAAATGAATGACGCTCGTCTTTAGGCTCTGGGTCTTAACCGGTATGATACCAGTCAAAATGTATCGATATGATTGTAGCGGGTCTTATATGTGGAGATTGGAGAGAGGCCGTAATGGCGCAATATGATTGGTCGCTCTTACATGACGTTGTCTCCAACAAGCGGAGGAAGCCGGTATGTACAACTTTTATCGTTTAGATGGCGACCTGTTTTTTGTTGTTGAAAAGATCGACCCTGTGATAGGCCAATATTCGCCATCTGAAAATCTGACTAGGTGTAGAAGATGGGTTCAAATTTCCTGATTGGGGAGGGTTTGAGGTAATCTGATTTGGTACTCAATGTTTTCCACGATTCGTACGATCACGTTTTTTTCTATAGCGTGCTCGTCTTGAACAGGCCATTTTGGGGGGAAATCGTGCTGAAGTCCCGAAACTACGAGGTTTGAAGACACCTTTCGATCAAGACACAATTGAGAACGCAACTAAGATCCCATTTGCAATGTGCTCGCACAGAAGAAAATATGAGGAGTACTTAGTGCAGCTGAACGGATACAGTTTTGGACGGATTGATATGAAAGCACAATGTTGTGACACACGAGGTCTTTGAGAAAAGTTCAAAACAATATGTTAACCAATCATAGTCACCTTCGTGTTGTGTGTTCACGTGGCTGAAGACACGATGGGGATCTGGCGAATCTCCTGGTAGCTGTAGCCTAGTGTATTGCTTGGCAAAATGCAAAGTGACTTATCTAACGCTAGTCTAGATAGTGTTGAAGTCACTTCAGTGCCTTCGAGCGCTTGGTTGGACAGCGTTCGTGTCGACACATGTGTCGTTATACTTTCCAGTGTCAACTTTGTTGCCGTGATATGTCACCAACATTGTCGACATACTTTCCAGTGTCAAAATAGTTGTCGTTATATGCCAACAACATTGTCAATACTATCAGCTGCATCGTACTGGTGCTACAGCGCCAGAGACTAGCTGGATTGTTGCTGCTGTTAACCCGCGATGGCTTTCAGCCAATGCCATCGCGGAATGAAGGAAGACGAACTCTTACGTTCGTTGGGACAACCCCAACGGGACTTGTTGTGAGGTAGGCTGCCAAAGCCAAAGTGGTCACCACCTCATAGCGCAACCTTCAAATGTATTAACTACGTAGCAGCCAGTCACTGCACTACTGGTGTACACTAGCGTGTAGTCACCTCACGTACTATCCACAACACTGTACTGCACAGTACATAACCGGCTCACAGCTGTTAGCTGGGGCAGACTGTATATCTGTGTGCACTACACTGCCCCCCCCCCAGGCCTGGTCCAGGTAGAGGCAGTTATCGCACCGTTATCAGTAGATCTCGTCATTGTGACGTGATGCCAGTGCGACTAATGCAATTTCGCGTTTTTGTAACTTCATATCAGTAGTCGTTAATTGAAGTCGCCCGGCTTTTACTATAACTTCTGCAACGTGTTAAAGCTGACCTTTACCAAATTATACTAAAGCCAATACTAGGTGGATTCAATTCAGGTTGGACCAATTGAATCCCCCCCCCACACACACTTTCGGCATCAAGGTGCGGTTCCACCAGTACTTGTGCCAAATTTCAAAGAAGGAGACTACACCACTATTGACTGTGTGCTTGGCTTTGCTGTCTAGGTACACACGCGAGACAATCGGCTGTTTGGAATGAGACGGCGCTTGCAGGGGCAGCAGCAGAACGTAGTTTCGCCGCCTCGCGCCTCTTCACGCCCCTCCAGCACCGAGTAAACGTGAACGCTTGTTGACGGTTCGATATTCCCCTGGCCATTGCTCTGTCAGCTTGGACAGGCACGTGCGCTCGCAGCAATTGGCTGTGTGAGTTATCACCGAGGTGATGTCAATGCATCCCAACCCGACTCCTGGAGCTGCACCAGCCCCATGTAGAGCTGTTTCCGAAACTTTACGTACTTGACCTTGCTTTTTCCTTCGGTAACTCGGCGGCGATTGTAAAGTATAAATTAATGCATAATAGCAATGCCCAGGAACCCCAAAATAGTCCCCGGTAATAAGTATTATACTTCCGAGCGAGCTTGACCGAGTACCTGGGTATACCATGACCATACAGGATTTGGAAACAATTGCCCATTACATGCAGGAAACGTATATTTACCTTTGTAGACGGCGTTGACCATGCACTCAACTCCGCCCATGAAGGCCTGGTAGTCTTTCAATATTCTTGGGCACGGCACCTCTGCCTCTTCACCAGGTTTTCCTCGGCGTACGACGCGGTCCTACCAACCATTCAACGCTCAGTAGAGGTACATGACGGTTATCCCACCTGCACACCTCCTTGATACTGGGAACTAGTGTAGACTCGGTAGCTGTGTACGTTCTGCGATCTACGCCCGCTGACCGAGTCTTCTTCTTTACATGATCACCATGCGCAGTCCACGTCGGTTAACTATCCTAGTTCAAATACTGTGGAATCCCTGTGCTAGGTGCTGCATCGAGAGTGTTGCGGAGTTGCTAAATGGATTGATGACGATTCAGCGCTTTTCAGTAGTTCCGTTCGGGCCAAACATTTCGTTCACTTTGAAAATAGCTGCCGCAGGGCCTGACTTGGTGTATCGTGTTGCCGCAGTCCCAATAGTCGGACGTTTGCCACAATAAATTTCAAATATGTATCAAACGCGATAACCTGATCGTAATGTGTACGATAAGGGTACATTGCGACAAAAAAGAGCATGTGCTTCGTTGCTCATCTCAGTAGGCCACCAGAGCATGAACAGCTTCCCCCCCATTTACTGGGTTTGTACTTAATGTAGACTTTCATACTAATAAACGAGAACCTTGAGGGCAACATGGCCTTGTCGAACACCATCACAGATGGGGGAACATTTCCAGATTGAAAATGATCTTGGAGAGCATCGATGACCAAGAGCAGCTTCCAAGCGCGACCCGAAGCAGCTCGAGGGTTACTGTTGCTGCTAGAGTGTAGGTATTGGTGAAGTACTCTCGCGTCATGAAGAGTCCGAAGTGGTCGCAAGGGATCATACTTTCGTTTGTCGTCTTCCCAGCTTTTATTTGTATGCCTCGCAATGAGCATCTCAGCAAAAAAACAAAGTTCCCGTGCAGTATTGTCCGGAGTTTGGGCCAGCGACGCCTGGATCACCGCTCGTGAAATTTTTGCGAACCCGGGGGACTTCTTCTTCTTCTTCTTCTCTCTCTCTCTCTCTCTCTCTCTCTCTCTCTCTCTCTCTCTCTTTCTTTCTTTCTGTTTTATTCTCATGCCACCCTTCGGCTCTTTCAACAATGTGTTCTTCAAAGTATCTGTTTCTTGCTTCAGCAACAGACGTCGTACCGCTAGCGATGCTGAAGATACCAGTAACTGTATTGATCCACGACGCATCATACCGTGGGTAGTCAGGAACCTCGTCATCCTCCTGGTATTGTTCATCACTCACAATACCCCCCCCCCTACAACTCACTGATATAGTCACACGAGAGCCATCGTGGTCATCATCCAACTCCATCGTGCTGTGCTCAGTCGCATCATCCGAGTTTTCGATATTGCCGATGTCTATAGACTCGGCCTTTTACACGTTAGAATAATCATTATTGGGTATATACAGGGTAATCAATCTAAAAAGAAAATTCGTTGGAATTCGTAGGTCCTAGCATACTCGAACCATCGTCAACTGCGTCGAACTCCTTGTTGAGACTCCGTGTGGGATCATCCATTTCGTTTGGCTCGCACGTATCATCGTCCATCTCATTCGTCTCAGACCTATTATTATCAAGCTGTTCGCCATACAAAATACTGGCTGCCACAAGCATGGGAAGACGGAGACGTATAGAGTGGTCTCGCTGAGCGCATGAACCCGAGCCTCGTGGAAATGACACGCTGGATGCTTTACCACGAAAATAGCGAGACGAAATGGTGGTTGAAGGTGTCAACACGGCCGCGTGGACTATCCACCGGATCCCCGATTCAGTCACAGTCAAGTCTCCCTACGAGATCGTGAACCGTACCAAGCCGCATCTCACGAACATGAAGGGGTTTGTTGCTCTCGGCAACGTGAGCATCCCTGACGAGAAGCGCCGTAAACTCGGCGCGAAAGCATTTAAGTGCTGCTTCGTGACTTACGATGACGGCACCAAGAGATACAGTGGGAAGCTGCAAGGGGTGCGCTCCGTGAAAACTGTGAAAACAACTAATCCAGCGTACTTGGTGGCGCATCGTGAAGAAGAAGACGTTGAAGACACTGCTATAGTATCTACGCTAAACAATCCACGCGCGGGGGACATGACACAAATTCTTCCTGTCGAACTGGAAGCTGGTGACGTAACCCCACTTCAACGTGACGCGGTCGTAAACGATGCGGTTGTTTGGTGTGGTCTGACCCATCCTATGATTATTTGGTCGCACACGCCTCACATAGACGAGGCGATGAATCCTGAAGAGGAACCAACAAGTGGTGGCTTCGTATTAGTTTGCAGGATAGCGCCAGAAGATGTCTCAAGAGAGACCGAATCCAAGCAAGCATCAGCTCGCTATCTTCGAAGGTGGTCAAGTGATGGCAGCAACGGATGCAGTCCCCAAATCATACGTCGAGCCTACAAAATGTACCGACAGTGACGAGTGTAAGATGGCTATTGCAAAATGAGCTGGAATTCTTATTGAGGGTTGCTGGTTTTGGGTACTGTGTATCAGTTGTACCCATTAACCGGTTAACCCGAACCGGTCCAATACGATCCCGCGATGATTACGGTACGTTGTGTACGCCACCGATGATTAGACGAGTAGGATGATTGGACGAGTACAGAGTGTTGGTGATTGGATGCACCAAATGATTGGATGCAGACTAGGTAGTGAAGACAGTGTAAGCTCCGATCAATCAGTCACTTTCGAATCTTCCTTCTTCAGCTCAAGTGGTCTTCACTCCGGTCTCCGCACCAAGTGCAGAACTCCCTCCACTCAGCCCAAGCCTCGCTTCCAAGACCTCAACACCTTTATCAATCCTCAATGCAAATAAAGATCTGGAAGCTGGTACCAAGACCAGCGAGCCAGCGGGTATTCGCGCTGAAGCATGGCGAGAAGGGACAAGTTATCCATCAAAAGGCTCGTCCCGTAGCAAAGGGGTACTAGCAACGACATGGCAGTGACTACGAAGAGACGTGCAGGCCGGTGGCTTGCCTGAACTCTATTTGTGTCACGGGGGCGAAGTGCGCCGCTGACGAATTTGAGATCGAGCAGTGCGACATCGACACAGTATTCCTGTACGGCAAGCTCGATCGGGAGATCTACATGTTGGCCAAAAGACCGCGAGCAACTCGCTTTAGCTGCAGCTGAAGGCGAAGACAATGCCGTGTGCATGTTGCTGTATAGTCCAAATGGACCTAACCAAGCGTTTCGTGTGCATCAACAACCATCCCAAGTGCATGGAGTTCAAGGTAGCCGATGCTGACCATGCATCTACATCAGAGGCAAAGGAGACGACAAATGTCTCTACGTCGACGACATGCTGATCGCATTCAATGATAAGGCAGTGATTGCTTCGGTGAAGGCTGGCATCGCGGAGAAGTTTTGGATCAAGGACCTTAAGCATGCACAAGGGATCAAGATCGACTAGACTACGACATGGATCGCAGGACACGGTCCACCATTCAGCAGGCGTTCACGGAAGGTGCCATCAAGAAGTCTGGGAGGAGCACGCGAAGCCATGCCTTGTCCCACAGGAAGCTGAAGTTCACCTGACCAAGGCAGATCAACGTCAGACTGAAGACGACAAGACCAAAATGAGTTCCACGCCGTACCGCTCCCGCGTGGGTAGCCGGAGAACGATGATGTTGACGAGTGCTCTTCTCAAGTAGTTCCAGCCGACGAGAGCACTTCGAAACCCCCGTACCGGTGCAGCAATCCAAGAAAACGATCTCCGTGAAGGATATCAACGATATTGCAAGCGGAAGATGGGCGTTGGACGCTTGTGTGCTCCACAAGACGGCTATTCGTAAACTCGACAGCAGTGATACTTGCGGGCAAGTGTTTAGCGCCGAACTAGTTGATTAGATCCCAGCTACTACTTTTGGTGGTACGATAATCATGGTGGAGCGCTTGCTGCTGTGTGATTCCGTTGTATCCGTGTCACATACCAATATCCGCCGAGCGAAGCGTAAATACGCTATATGAGCTCATGCATAGCCAGGATACTGTAGGAAATGCGAAAATGTGAAAGCGGAGAGGGTATTAATGTTTATTAGTATAATGCAGATGCGATCTTGGTGACGTCCAGTTATAGACACTTGTCACGTTCGGCCCCAGCGTCACGGAGGTCCTAGAAGTGGATATTAGCTTCTTACCTTGATAATCGGCCACGCGACACGCCTGCAAGGCCAATCTTTTGTGTAGATGTGTCTCCGTTATTCCGCCGAACAATCATTTCCAGAGAGTACACCAGATCTCGCGGTTAGCACTATCAACGAGTCTAATTTCCCTACGGTTGCCACCACGGACCGACTTGGCTGCCCAACGTGCTTAACTGAAACCACCAAATTAAGAAAGGCACCCACCTCCGCCGATAGTACTTCGCCCACTATGCGTCATGGAAACTGATCCTGAATGACATGAACCGTTTGCATTTTTTCGCCCGCCACTCTTGTATCCGTGTGCAACACTGGATGTGTCGTATCACTTATCGTGTTACTTCGATCTGCTTGAAGTGGGAGATCTTGCCTATACAAAACCCTCATTACAACATTTGCCCGGGTGAAGAAGCACATTATGGCACAGGGGATCCTGCGTGGCGTAAAGCGCTGGTAGCTGTGCTAAGATGAATGTCTCTTCGCAAGGCCGCGAGAAGATTTTGCCTTCATAAATAGGAGCTGCGCCACCGTCTTCACGGTACTGTGGGCGTGAATGCTAAGAGAGGGAAGTAGCCAGCTGACCGCTGCTCGATCTCATATGAGCTTTTGTGTGGAGAAACCTGAACTACGCCACAGCATCCGCGAATGCGCTCTTGCCCACCACCCGGGCGGCACGCCCTTTCGAGGGATGAAGCTAAAAACGGCTAAGCAAAAGCAGCTACCCGTGAATTGAAGGAGCGCCACGCAGTGTCGAGGATGCTGCTGCGCACAAAAGGTGAAGTATGTCGAAGCGCGAGGATACAAAGCGGCGTGCAGCGGAGAAACGGGAGGCTGCTAGACTGAAGAAAATCACGCTCTGGACGGTGCAAAAGCCCAGCAAGAACGAGAAACCTCCCCATCAAGCTACCGAGCACCAAATTTGGGGATATCACGAAAAAAGAGCATACAGAAGTCAATTAAGTCGTAATGGCTCGTTCAGCGTCGAAGGTGTACCACCTCATAATACCCCTTCCATACTTTAACCTAATCAAACAAAACGTGGCGCTTACAGTGTCGCACACGGATAGCCTCAGTGTCTCACGGTTATTCGGTCGTATCGCACAGGACGTGCTCAAAATAATTGTTATCTCCAGCCAGTTGCGGCAGCGCCCTTAACAGCGCACGCCTTAACCAGTCATGTTGCCGAAACGTTGCTTGCGATGTCTCTCCATGTAGTACACTTAAACCCGTGTTAGTACTGCCCGCCACAGTAATATTAAAAACGCCGCCAGAAACTCTCGTAAATAGCCCACTTGTGTCACAACCCCAATGATGTCTACAAACGAATCGGTTGCCAAAGCACCGATCGCACCAATCGGACGAAAGTTATAGTTGCTACGCGGAAAGCACCATTGGCATTCATGGCGCGGATAATATCAGCCTTCGCAAAGTTCTAGTTTCGTGTTTTTGCATCTAACAGTTTATGAAGGTACTTTTTTTTAGCTCAGCAAAATTTCTAGTACAGTAAATTCTGTCACTTCCGGTATCGTGGTCCACCCACACCTTAGGATTTGATATATTTTCTGAAAGAAAGTCTAGAGGCTCAACTGCCCAGCGCGAATTATAATATCCTCTACTTCGATGTCTACTCCGTAGCTGGAGAGCTCTGCATCCTTGAACCTTTTGTCTACAGCATTAAAGACAATTCCCGTGTGGCGGAAGCATCTCTCGATTGTACGCTTACCTTGTAACTCACGCGAAATGTCCTTGCTCCACTGCATCGCCTGCAACTGATCGACAGCATACACCTTCTTACCAATGCTATCACCGTTCTTGATCTTGTCATACACCCACCGTAGCTGTTTTCTTCTGCGCCCGCTGCGCAAACCAGCAGTGTACAGTGCCTTCGATGACTGGTGTAGAGAGATTCCCGCCAAAAGGACTCGTTCCCTCTCCATACCGATCGCATCGATAATATCAGGGTATTATTTTATACCAGTACCGGAAGTGACAGCTTTTACTGTAAGGTCGGCAACCAATTTCGTGTTTTTTTTCTGAACCTTTAATGTCTGAAGCCATTACACCTCAACGAAGATGAGTTAGCGATAAAACGTTACAGTTTCGAAAACCTCTCTTTCTCTAGATTCTAAGTGTTTTTTGCTTGTTTCTCAACAGGTGCTGAAGTTGATGGAAAGTGGCAAACACTTGAAATCCGAAAAATTACAGCAACCAATTGCATAGCTCGTTTTGACTCGATTTCAGTATGGTTTCACTGTCAAACTGAGCTTTACGACATGCGACATTCAAGTGGTTAGGTGTTCCACAAAGCACATCCATCCTGAATCGTTTCTATCAGGAAATAAGTTTTTGCAATTATCTACGAGAAAAGTGTCAATTCGACAGTTTCTGAGAACAGCGCTGACAGCTCAGCTGGTTAACAGCCGGGTTTATTGAGGGCCGTTGTACTTGGCGTGGGTTGGAGTCCCCCGCAGGTACATCGGAGCAGGGTATGTCGCCACGCGAAATGCGTGGTTAATTCACCGCGCTAGAATCGTACGTATAAACACACTTGTATTGAAAAAGCTTAAAGACTGAAACTAACTAACAATGTGACTGTGTGCGTCAGTTTTTTAGCAACCTATCGCAACTGTCTTAGCCTTCTTGGTCCTGGGCGCCCTTACCTTTTTGGTTGTATTCACTGCCGCGGCTGTGTTGGTTGGATCGACCAGTTTGGCCCCCTTGGTAGACTTAGCAGCTCCAGTCTTCTTCATGTCCGTGTCCGTCTTTACAGTGGTTTTCTTAGTTTTCTTGTGCTCCTTTTGCTCCATTTTTTTCATCATTTCAGCCTTCAGTATTTGACCGCTCACATTAGCAGTCTTTCTCTTTTTCCCTTTGACTGCAGGCAAGGTAGCGTTAAAATGTCACGGCGGATTGACAGCTCAGCTTGTAGCCAAGCTGCTAGTCGAAAGTCCGCCGGTGCACCGTTTCTTGAGTAGAGGTTCATGCGGTGACGCATACTAACAAGCGAAAGTGGGTACAGGCCACACACCTTGAATCCCGACGAGATGTTGGTTGCAAACTTGCACCGGCTCCAAGCCATACAGGAGACACTGACCGCCATCGATTTATCGATGGAGTAACCTCTATGATCGTCCTCGTCAACGAACTCATTTACCAAAACGCGTAGTCTCCCCTTGAAAGACGCGAACACTGCAACTTCCAGCGGCTGGAAAAGATGGGTGGCGTTGGCTGGTAGGCACACCAACACAACTTGGAGCTCGGTGGCCAACTCAACAGTCGATCGTGAGTAGTGCGAGCTGCACCGATCCATCACTATTATGAGCGGCCGATTGACTGTAGTAGGCACGGAATCAGAAAAAAAAAATTGAGCCAGGACTTGAAAAGCTCCATACTCAGAAATCCCGATGGTGTAGCTGTCACAGCAGCTCCTGGTACCTGGCAGCCCTTGAGAATGTCCAACTTCACAGTTTTCCCTGGTAAGATGAACACGGGAGGCACTACAAAACCCGAAGCACTCCCACACGCAATGGTAGTCATGTGGAAGCTAGTTGTAGGCGCAGTGGTCCATACGCTCTTCGAGAGACGCACAGCTACGACCCGCTTGCTCTTTGCAGCCTTGTAGAACGCTGTTCGTCCACATTAAATATCTGGTAAGCTGAGGCGTTTGTTTCGATGATTACCTTAGCGAGAGAGTTGAATAGCTGAGTGATGTCCGAAAAATCAACCGTGTTACGCGTCTTAGATAGGGTCTGCGCCAGGCGCTCCGTGAGCTCTGGGTGGCGTTGCATGAACCGAGTGTACCAGCCGTCGGTAATGGCTCGGCCAAGGACTAGCTCAGAGATCTCTTTGGCCTTCCTCATTATGTCAGATCGTGCAACAGGGTGTCGTACGATCTGACGGCCAACTATCCAGTCGTAGATGACGTCTTCCGCCTGGGAAGGCAGCAGAGGCTTTGGCCAACGTCGCAGTCGCGTTATGCCATTCTTGGCATTGACAGTCCACTTGCGTAGCGTACTGATGGGGATCTTGAACTCTGAGGCAACCTCCTTTGGCAGACCTCCGTCCACCACCCGCTGAACTGCGATGGCTAGGTCATCTTGTGTGTAAACTGGCTCCATGGTGGAAGTGCAAGTGGTCGCTTGATGGTATTACTTCAAATGGCGATCGACCCCTCAATGGAGGTGGCGACAGCCCTCAAATGGCAGCCAGTGATCGAGCGAAGCCAATGGGTCTCAATGGCGGGAACTTTTGCCGCCAAATTCACGAATGATTTGAAATCGAAATTGAAAGGAAAAGAGGATCCACCAATGGTTATGCTGTTTGACCTGTACGGTATTTAATTGGAAAAATATAGTGCAACACGTAACTGGTTGAAGCTACACAACTGTTTGCCGGCCTTACTTCGAAGTACACATTATTTTTTTTTGTGCCGGGGCGTCGCAGTTCATAAGAAATGTTTCTTATGGCGTTTTACACATCACTTTAGTAAACAAGTACTTTTTAAAATGGCAGAGAATATTGACACAACGTGGAAGGACGGATGTCACTAGACTGCAAATTTCCAATATTGGACAGGAATTCTAGCACCCTGTGTAAACCCAAACCAACTCTTCCTGCACATTAACCCTAATGGGCCGAGCGAGGGTAGGCATGCTTGGTCCTGGGTTTAAGCCCGCGTGCTGCGCACACGGGTCTTAAACTCGTGTTGCCGAGCAAGTTGGTTTCCACCCCCTCCTGCCGGTTTCGTACATAATCGGGACGAAAGGACCGCCCTACAAATCCCAAGTAATTCATCTTGTGTCAATAGTCACTCTTTTAAAATACTTTCAGTAAAAGTTGATGGGGGTACATATTTGTACATGTACACCTCTGGTTGGTCGTTTTCCCGACCAAAGTGGTGCGGGGAGTAGGGCGTGGGGGTGGCGGAGCGGGGCTCCCTACGATAACGTGCAAGTGCAAGCGGCCGCGCTGCCCCGTTGACGGTTGCGGGAAGTGCTCGCGCTGCGGCTGTGACTGCGACGGCGTGTCGGTAGCTGTGAAGCACGGCTTGTTCGCTCATTCGAGAAGCTGGAGCACAAGTCGGCAGGTGATTGGAAGGTGGATGGGCAAGAGGTATATTTGTATGTGCCACTCTCAAGTATTTTCCAAAATGCTGAAAACGCTTTCCCATGGCCCAGTCAAGCTCAGTCAAACTGCGTCGTTGCCGTCGGTACGTTGGGCGATGAAGAGCGTTTGCCTCAGCACGAGTGGCATAGCATGGAGTTTAAGACAAAAAGCTATCTAGTGGTAGCATTTTCTTGATACAAAGGTAACGACCGCAATGAGTTATTTTTCTAGCTTTCACCGTTTTGGTCCGTTTTTTTTCCTCCTCTTAGCGGGATTGCCTGTTAAATGCATGCGACCACGCCGCGAAGCGGCGGTGCTCGGCTAGTAATCCATTATTATTATTATTATTTTTATTATTATTAAAATACTTCTCTTGTATTAAAATGGCAAATAGCTCTCTTTCTCATCGTGAATAACCGCTGGATGCAGTGCGATGGATCACGGGGCTGCGGGCAGCACGTAACTAAGTAGACACCCTTTCGCTGTAAGCACGAACACTACTTCGTAGTACTGGCCTTCCGTGCCTCCCTCGACTGCACATGCCTCTGCGTCGACAACACATCCCAATCCCGATCAAGGTACCAGTATTTCATGTAGCGCATTGTGGAAGCAAAGCTGAGCATTTTTCAAGACAAACATCCTGCTATTCACGTTGACGTAGAGTACAGCTGGGTCATCACAATCACAACTGTTTGCTTGGCTGGCCTGACAAGACCATCTGCACCTCCGTGATTCCCGTTCAACCAACTTGGCCCGGAATTTCACTTGCCAATTTGACGGACACGGGCGACAGCTATAACCTGTACCGAGCCATGAACCGGCATGTCATACATTCGTGGGACGGGTCGAGTACCGGTACAACCGCTTTCCAGTCAAATACCCCCGACACAAAGTCAGAAGACAAGTACTCTAGCAGATCTGCCACTTCGGATGTCAGTGGTCTGGTAGTGCGCAGCGTCCGGGACTCTCGACAGAAGCTGGTGTTCTCCGACCAGGATATCTGCGACGATATCCTCGCTACAATGCCGAAACTCCAAGCGGCTGTACGCAACAACGCGAAAGGTGATCGATGGAAGCACAGCACAGGAAAAGGAAGCGTGTTTTTCGCCGAGTTGAAGCCGTACTTCTCATCGATCGAGCCAGACGACGATACCGACCTGTTGCATGCCGTGGCAGCCAAAACGGAGCTTCGTTGTCATTTGAACGAAGCTTTAAGCGTGCTGCTGCATCAAGACACAGATGGCTACGACTCCACAATGAAATCTCTATGCGGGAAGCAGTTCAAGAAGGGCGAGGTGCTCTTCCACCAGCGTGTAGCAGTCGACTCTGATCGCCAAGATGAAGACAATACATCGAAGCGCGGAGCAATCTCCGTCACGTCAGCTACAATGCGTCCCGATGTCAGCTTGAGGACGCGCCTTCGCTCCCGCCATAATCGAACCCACCAGCTCGTCTTTTCGACATACAGTCACCAATACTCAGACAAGAAACGAGCGGTGCATCTAATGAAAACGGTACCGAAAGATATCTACGATCAGATCCTGCCAGTGCCTGATAGCTCGTCCTTGCGCGAGATCGACCACATTGGGGTGGGATTCGACTTGCAGTTTATTCCGCGTCCTGGAGGAAGCAATCGACAGTGTACGCAGATATTTGCACACGCGTATGCTTCTGACAAACCGTCACGAGCCTTCAGCAAGGATGTAACCGAGGATATTCAACCCCCAGACTTGGCGCGTCGTCGTGTTACGTTGATGAATCCGGAGGCGCGTCATATCATGCGGATCCTTACAGAGTCTCTGGCTCAATTCGAGCGAGTTATTCGCCGTCGACGGTTCGGTTTCCAGTCCTTCATCTACTTCCCCAAGGAGTACGCAGACCCGCTATTGGAGAAGCGGTGTCTGATTTGCAACAAGACGTTCCACTTCTTCCGTCGCGATTTCTACTGTCAACTCTGCGGCCACATGGTGTGTGGAGATTGCTCGAAACTGTACGAGGTAGAAGCTCGAGTCGGTGAAATCCGCAAGAATCGGTGTTGTCGGCTGTGTGTTGTACGTGTGGATGGGTGCAAGTTTGACGACGAAGATTTGTTGGCAGCTTTGGGTCCGATTATCGTGGAGACTCCGTCGGATGCGTGGTTTCCATCTGAGAATTCGATCTTGAGCTCCTCCAGTGATGAGGAAACACAAGATAACAATCTGATGGGGCAACTGTGTTCGGACGACCCTGAGGCTCGGAGTCACGCATTGGAGCAGCTCGGGAAGCTTGTGGCGAACTCGTCTAGTCCTTCTTCGTCGGAGAGGGTAAAGGTTTCGAGTAGAAGAAACGCGAAGACAAAGAAAAAGACCCAAGTGCAGCATGTTTTTTTGAACATCGAGAGTCACTTGAACGAGGAGCTCTCGAAAATCCAGCTAAAATCTAGTATCCAGGCGTGTGACGTCAGTGATCGTACGAGGGACTACAAGTACGAGTTCGACGCGCATAAAGTCACACACGAAGATATCCCGTTGGCACCAAAGCCTGAAGCTCAGAAGGATGCGCGTCGTGTCGAGCTAATCAAAAGTTCAGGCGCATTGCAGTCCGACTACGATCGATCCGCTCTCAACCTGATCGCACAGGTGGCAGCGAAGCGTCTTGGATGCCCCATCGGTGTCGTGTCCATGATCGACGATCAACAATTCCATGCTGTGGGTCACTACAATCTCCCCGCGGAAGCTGTCCACCTCCCTCGTAACGAAGTTCCGTGTATGCACTCTGTATACGCCGAGAAACCCCTTGTGATCAAGAATCCTCAGCGTGACATGCGGTTTGCAAAAATGCCTTGCGTTGATGACCTCGGGGTCAAGTTTTACGCCGGGTTTCCGCTGCGCGCACCGGGTGGCGAGGTGATTGGAAATCTGTGCGCTCTCGACGGCGCCGCGCACAGCAATATTTCTACAAAGGACTACTCCACTATGGAAACTCTAGCGAAGTTAGCATCGGACCTTTTGATTCCAAACAAGGAAACGTAGTGAAGAACTGTGTGTAGTTACGGTAAAAATATATATATATATATATATATATCATCAATTAACAGGACCGCACAAAAAAAGGTTAAAACAAATACACACACAGAAAGGTATACAAACTCAAAAAACCCGGTACAGTACATAAAACACCGAGTATACATTTCAGTATTGTCCGGATGTTTATCCGGATTCAATTTCAAGGATCGCACCCTCGTCACTCTGTCTTCCTGAGTACAGTCTGCTTGGTAATGGCGTCGCTATCTCTCCGGTCCGTGCTGCTGCGTGCTCCAAGTGCGCGCTTCCCATTTGCCTCTTTCCACTCCAGCTCAGGGTCTCTGCGCACTCGCGCAGCGGAGCGCTCTCAGGCGGGTCCTTCGTCTAGCGACTCAACGTCGCCTCTAATTAGTGTTCGGAACGCCGCCACCTCGCATGGGCAGCTGGACGTGCTGCTGCCACTTCCGGGGGTCAAAGGTCTCACGCGGTTGGGGCTGGACAACGCAAACGCGAGTGTCCATGATTTAATTGAGGCGGTGCGACACGCGGATGCCTCGTTGAAGGCCGTGGAGATAGCTACCCCCGACGGCACCAAGCTTGCTCGCACTGTGCGCCTGGGTGAGCTCACGTCCATGTCCTTTTGCCTGAGGCTCAACCACGTGAATGTGCTGGTGGAGAGTGATGCCGCTGCAATGGATGACCGGAGGGCCAGGGAGGAGAGTGTGGCTTTTGCGACGGTTAAGGCCGAGATCGAGAGGGACCCCCGACTCATTGTGAGTACAAGGCCTCAATGAGGCAGCTTCATTTTGAAGACAAATGCTAATGCTTTTTGTGGTTTCAGTTGCCGCTGCACGAATTCTACCGAATGTGTCACAATGCCGGAGCAGAGGAGAAGGTGGCGACCAAATGGCTACGAGAACTACAGCGTCGGAACCTCGTGGCGCACTTCGATCGGTCCCGAAACCCTCAATTAGAGAACGCGGTGATTCTGCGGCCATACGTGAGGTTTTGTAACTTTTCTTGTGGGGTAAATGAGTAGAAACTGATAGTGTGTTGTGGCTTGCAGAGCTTGGAGAGTGTGTTGACGCTACAGAACGCTCTGGACTCGGAGCTGTACAACATCAAACACGATCGCAGGGTCAAGGAGCGGCAACTTTCCGAGCTGAACGGCAAGCTCAAGAAACTGCAACAGGTGGAGAACGAGGTGCACCTGGCGGCTCGCCGCATGCCAAACGCGCAGAAATGGGTGGGGCTCACGGGTCTCACGGGTTTCTACGGTGCGCTCATGTACTGCGTCTGGGACGTGTACTCGTGGGACGTCATGGAGCCTATCACGTACTTTATCGGCTTCACTGCTGTGCTGGGCAATTCGTTCTACTCCAGCATCACCAAGAAGGTGCGTGCAGTGGTAGTTGTGCTGTGAAAAACTTTGCCAGTATAGTTTAACCTAGTCGATGTGTTGCGCTGCAGGACCCGACGTACAGTAACATGTGGCAGAAGCGGTACGCAGATCGCGTCGAGATGCTGGGCAAGCAGCGCAAACTCGACCCGGCCGAGCTCAAGAAGCTCAAGGCTTGCATCGCCGACCTCGAAAATGACATTACGCTGCTCTCGCAGTGGGAAAAGGTGGACGTGGCCAACCCCAACTTGCACTGAGACTTGCTGTCATCGAAATGCAGTCTCATTTGTCATAAAACGGCAACTTCAACGGAGCGGATCCAGCGAACGAAGCTGCAATCCGGAGTTGCAGTCCCGCCAACTAACGTCCATTTTCGTGTTGGGCAATGTTTCCATTAAAATAGCTTCTAAAAGATCTGATTAACCTTTTCAACCAATCGCCGTCGTTTCTAAATAATATCTACCAAT
Organism: Phytophthora cactorum; assembly: GCA_016864655.1. NCBI lineage: Eukaryota > Oomycota > Peronosporomycetes > Peronosporales > Peronosporaceae > Phytophthora > Phytophthora cactorum. The sequence continues at coordinate 255,698 of NHQK01000051.1, forward strand.
CATCTGCTTAATTCCCAGGAAGGAACTTTATTTTGCAAAACGGAGTCCCAGCCCAAAAGATCCAAGCGACCATGGCGGCGAACCAGAGCATCAAGGAGCTGATGGCGGCCGAGACTAAGGCCTCCAAGATCATCAGCGAGGCGCGTCAAGGTGGGCTCCAGTCCGGGATCCAGCCCTGTATTGTATGAAAGTATGTTGTAACTTATTTCCTGGTGTAAATAAAAATATTTTAGAACGTGGCGAGCGACTCAAGCAGGCCAAACTGGAGGCGGAGGCCGAGATCACGGCCTACCGCAAGCAAATGGAGCGCTCATTCCAAATGAACGGCAACACTGACGTAAGGGAAACTTCGCCCAATATCACAGAAAAGCCGTGGGAGAGTTGGGAAATCCAAACTGACGATAGTTTTATTGGTATTTATTATTGTTATTGTAGCTTATGGGAGACGACCCGAGCATTCTCGAGGAGGAAACCCAGCGCGATATCAAGAAGATGCAGTAAGTTTTATATTTCTGTGTGTAAATCCTGTTAACTTTGCTGATTTTTCTTCCTCATTATTTGTGTTGTAGGGCGGAATTTCAGCAGAACAAGCAGTCGGTCATCACCATGATGGGACAGCATGCTGTTCGCGTGCAGATGCGTGTACCGGAGGCTCGTAAAGTCTAGTTGGGAGGGGTCTTAAAGAACAGAGAGAACGAAGTGGAGGTGACTGAGCAGCAGATTTCGAGGCTGGAGTTGGCAGCGGTCTCTGCGTAGTGAGGTGATGCCTCCTTATTCTTGTGAATCACAAGATACATGTTTTAATCACGGTGTTCTGGAGTAAGGCATTTTATTGTGGTGGCATTGGTTGTTGTCTCGTCGAGTGTGACAGATACCTTTTTTCCGGACTCGAGACGATAAGCAACCACCACAAGCTAAACATCCACGCCAGACTTCTATATAACGGAAGTTCCTATCGGCAAATAGCCGACCACGATAGTCATTGATATACGATTGAACCATCCATCACCGCAACTACAGCGGATGTTGTAGAAAGTAATACTGCTGGGCAATCCGAGTTGTGGTTAAAACAGGTTACAATGTTCTTGTATGACTGCAACGCAGGTGGACAGACTAGCTAACTATTTCACGATGGCGAAGTTGGAGCAGCAATAGAATACTTCGTTTCGACGCAAAGCTGGTCCTTGGATACTTTTCCCTCCCGGCATGAGCGTAATTGGTGCCGGACTTCTTTTTCTGGAAGCTCGAGCGGGATACCTGACCGGACTTCTAATACGTGCAGGACTTGTATTTGGAAAAATCCGTTAGTGTACATGGTTCACAGCAAGCATGTGCCTTTGCTGCATTTGCCTATACTGTATCCTTTTCACGCGACTATTGAATGATTTTTTCCCATAAGAATGAATAGCTACAGTATTCAGGAAGCACGGAATTGACAGAAGTGAGTCACTTATTTTAGTGTGCTGCGTTCGTAAAGCTGGGGCGTGATAAACCGGAACGTGGCCAGTATACTTGCGTAGGAATACTACTTCGAAGTACCTTCTAAATAGCTTGATCGACTGCTGTTCACCTTCTTTTACCTTTTTGTCTTCGCCAGCATCCTCCGCTTCGGGTGCTTGGCCAGAGGATGCTCATGGTTGCGTGAAAGTACTTCGGCGCGGTGCTTGTTGAGGTTGCAGATTGCAGCTCGACTCACGTGGTATTCCTTGGCCAGAGCTGACTGCTTCTCACCCTGAGCGATCCGCATCAAGATTCGTCGTCGATCGATCTCGCGCAGATACCGTGAGGTCTTGGGACGGACAAGTTCAGGCGCCCGCATAACCGGAGATGACGTCTTGCTTTCTTCCACCCTGTATTCAGGTACTTGATCAGTAGATTTCGACTCAAACTTGCTCCTGTTGCGACCCCCGACAGTGGTCAACGGCATCCGCTCTGAATCCGGGGAGAAGGCAGCATTCGGACTCTCTGTGTGGCGTGAAGGTGTCCAGTATTCGAAAGTATTATTCGTATCTGTTGAGTGACGCTGTTCCAATTCGTAGGCTGGGTCACGTACAGATGAAACGAGGCCTCTGGCCTGCATAGCGCTGTGGCGTCGAAGCAGAGAAGCCACGCCGGGAAGTCTGTCGACATGACCTTGGGTCGGAATCCGGCTATTCGGGTGGCGACGACGGTGTTCGTAGCGGACGAAAGGCTGGCGAGGGTGCAGGTACATGTGATACTCGCTCCGTACAAGGGGCGAGTCGGGTTGGCCCTGAATCACAAAGAGAGAGTTGTGGGGGTGATCACTTGGGGCCATTTCAGTGTTCGATCGGCTGAAAATGGAAATGCAGCTTGGCAAAAAGGGGTCCTCGAGTGAGGTGTGACCTGTTGATGGCTAAAAATTGAATGAAGAAGAACCGGTGACGGCAAGTGAAGTCCGTTTCTGCCCATAGATTTTTTTCAAGACTTTCTAGAGTATAAAATGTGTGGCAGGGGTTTCGGAGAACGCTTAAAATTAAGCGAGTTAATGTTGAAGCTCGGCCAAGGAACATGCCGCAACGAGTCTTATCGGTAAATTCACCACAGTCCCATATTTGCATCATCAATACATGAATGATTTCGTGGTCTAAACTGTGCTCTTCAGAAGCAGCGTGGATAAATGAGTGCGACATCTCGGAAGTCTCATGAATGCTTGGGATACTTGAAACGTTGTCGAAACTGTACTGGTCGCAACCATCTTTAATGGGAAGTACCCACCCCGCTCAACTTGCTAGTAGACCATACGAATGAGCGACTTTCGACGTTTTAGTAAATAACGAATGGCTGGTCAGACCAGGATTTAACACATGTGTGGCTGTGAGATGACCATTGATGTGTGGCGGGTTGGTAAGTGCCGATCGCCTTCGTGCGGCGAGTAAAATGAAAAAAAGAATCGACGGATTTTTCGGATTCACCGTTGTCCTGTCAGCTATGGTTGCGCAGGCATAGAACTGAGAAAAAACAACAGTAAAACTCGATCCCATACTTCAATTCCTACCTTACATGGGATTGTGCAGTATCCGATTTCACTTAACGGCTCGATTCCCTATTTACCATCAAGTTTTGGTTACCGTCCACTGCAATCGGTCTCAGTCATCCGGTGATGTGTCAAAAGTCGACGAAACGAATTGATGTTCATTGAATGAGGTGAAGTAAAATTTCCATAGTTTGACGATTCAGTCTTGGCAATGTGAATATCTCGGAGGCAATCGTTGTGCTGGAACAAGCATCGACTTCTTCGCTTTCTAGTAGGCGATTGCAAAGGTCGTGAGGCGATCGCACTAGCGAAGGAAAGGCAATATCGAACGTCACAGTAACGAATGAAACAGTAAAAGGAGAGGCATGGATCGTTCAGGTATGTACAGCTATCGTATGCTTCCCACTGTGTCTTGAGAGATGCACATCGACCCATTTCTACGCAAGTATCGCGAGCTGTTGACGAGAGCTGGCGATGTGGTAGCAGCCTGGGGAACGAACGGTAGTGGTGCGGCCTCGTATCTGCTTCCGTGAAATCGATGGCCAACGGGGACACCTTCAAAGCGGCCAAGGCACACAGACTGTTCTCCCTCCATTGACAATTGCAAGGCGCGAGCACGAACCTTGGAAGCTGCAAGACGCCTTCGTGGACTTGTGCGTCGACGTCGATGGTTCTGGGTTTCTGCATTCTCTACATCGTTCTGTAGAGACGTTTCTCGGTGCTGTGACGTACGGTGACCAGCGACTTGACCGGATACTCGGCCGTACAGCGTAGTGTCTGCTTCGCATACCAAGGAGCTGAGGGTCTGTGAACGCTGACAAACCCGTCGAGTTACCTTGGAGTGGCAGGCTCGAAGCTGCTGCAGGCGATCTGGAGTATTCGTCCGAGGGTATCTGGGCTCGACGCCCGTCACTTGCATACTCTTGGAGATCTGGCTGCTGTCTTTGCTGTTGTCTCAGTTCTGTTGGCTTGACTAGACTTTTGCGGTGAGCTCGGGGTCCCTGCATCTGAGGCGTGAGCGATACCACACTAGGAAGCATCGTGTGTAGATGTACGCTTTCTTCTTCCAACGATCTTCCTCTGGGTCGATCGTGCAGAGAACGAATTCTCGTTTCGCCGTTGTGAAAGCTACGTGTAATTGATCCGCCGAAGCTGTGGAGTCTAGGTAGGTTTGGTGGGAGGAGAAAAGGCCTCGTACGGAGACTGTCTTGGGAGGCTTGCTGCTCGCGAGGGAACATTTCGAAATGATGGTTTCTTGAAGAATGCAATCGCTTCACTCACCCACCCAAGCTTCTCTCCATTGTATCGGGACGTCGTCGAGAGAGCGTCCACAATGATAGAATCCGGCAATAAGTTAGGACAAAGCTTGATTCAAGGATAGCAATGACACGAAGCCTTTGGTTTCAGAGTTTTGGTTTCGGGCTGTCTGACTATGCCAAGGGGGCTATTCGAGAATTATTCGCTAGAATTCAACAATTTCGATTTTCTTAAATGGTCATCGGAGGGAGGTCTTCAAAAACGAACGCTTAAAACGTGGCAGCGTGGATGAATCTGGAGTATTCGGATCTCTCTCAAGAATGCCGTAACTTACCTTTGATTCGGTTATTACGGTAGTAGAAGAAGAAAGAGCAGATACAAACTACATGGTAGAAGTTGAGGTGGTCAGAAATGACCCCGCCGGTTGTTGTTAGCACAGCGGCTGGCACGTGGAGCTGAATTCTGCTCGAACGCAGGTAGACTAGATCTCTGACGAGCCTTGTTGACACGTCTACAACTTCGTGCGAGCAGAATCCGGAGCAGCAACTTGCATTGGCGAACTAACAGCGACGTCTGACCTCCAAGTGGCGGTATACGAAAGCGGAAGCGACAACAATTAAATTTATCGACGACTGCTCGTTTTTTTCTCTTTCTGGAAGTGGGTCTGTGGTGCAAAGTCACAAGACTTTCGCGATCCTTGTGCTTGTACAAGTAGTTCCCAATCCGACGCAAGATTAGCACAACCTCTACTCCAGTATCGGAAAGATTGCGTTTGCGACGCCTTGAGTCCTGCAGAGGGGTTTCAATCGAGTCAAATTAGAGCTGAGCTCCAAGTCCTCATCCCATCCCGAATTCTGCGCGTATTTGCAGCTTTTGGCAGGTTTGGGATGGTGTTTTATGCTCGATAACGTTGTCTTCAGAGTGATAACGAGGTGAGGCTTTTTTTCTTTCTGGAAATAGCGAGTTGGCTGCTACAAGCCGTTGGCTTTTGGCTAGTCGATGCATGGGACGATGACGAAAGTCACCCACTCCCAGCACACATGGCCATATTTCTATCGACGATTGCAGCGAGATGCCTTCGCTTTTGGGCTTGCGGCTGGGTCGATATGATCCTGCGACCTCCAAGCCTTCAAAAGGCTGGTGCAACGACGTTCCGTACGACGACAGCGACGCCGAAGCCGAGTGGGAAGAATACATCCGACGCCAAGGCAGCCTCCAGAGCAACCAATTCGACGACAACGAGAGCGTCGCGAGCTTCAAGAGCGAAGAAGCAAGCGAAGAAGCCATCGAGAACGAGATCGAAATATCGAAGCGGGAAGTGTTTTGCCAAAATTTCGACTCGGACACATTTCGCTACCAAGTTGAAACACCTGTTTCTCGTTTTCTGACCTTGCCAGTTCGCGTAAACTCGGAGATGGATTCCGTGAGTGTGAAAAGTAGAGTAGACGAATTGCCAGATAATAACGCGGAGGAGGATACCGAAACGGACGCGATCGCTGCAAAATACGTGACACCGGACGAACTCGACGATGGGGACGACGATTTCGACAATGAGATCTTTGCCTTGACGCCGGAAACGTGTCCGAGCCCGCCAGTATCTCCACGTCTAGTGGCGCGCAAGATCCCGCTGCGGATATTTGTTGCAACTTGGAACATGGCTGCAAAAGACCCTTTTGCCCATCGTCGACGTGGACAGTACATTGGCGATGATCTATCAGCAGAGGCTTTGCGAGAGTTGCTGCCGCTGGGATACGATATCTACGCTATTGGGACGCAGGAGAAGGTCACAAAACACTTGCATGCAGCTGTCCTTGCTCGACTCAATCAGCAGCCGGTAGTGAGCTTGGAGAATACAGGACAAACGTACCAATGTTTGAATTTGACAGTTAAGCGAAGATGGCTACACAGTCGAAGACGAAGGCGTGAAGACGAGTGCCAGCACTGGAGAACGTATGAATCGTCGGATTTTGGTAACGTTAGTTCTGTAGGTCTGTCGAGCTTCTGTGGCAGCGAATTGCCTTGTAACATGTGCAGTCCGAACGCTAGCTGGGCGTACAGCATCAACAGCCCCAACGCGAGTTTTACCTGTGGTGACGACGTGCCTCTTACCTCTCAGCAACCCGTCGATACTGTAGACTGTAGCTCAGGTTGCTCGTGGCGGAACAAAGAGACGGGCGAGAAAGAGATCCGAGGCCACGGCGACCACGCGTTTATCCGTCGGAAGTCCACGGGGCTCTCTGTATACTACGCTAGTCATCTTCACGGTCAAATTGAGGTCGTGGCAGTGGGATCGCACAAGTTTACAGGCTCGAAAGGAGGCATTGCCATCACAATTCGCATTGCAGGGGACCCCCAGACCCTCACGTTCGTCAACTGCCACCTTGAAGCGCACAAAATCGAGCGGCGAAGAAGACAACTGGTGAAGCTGGCTCGAGAGCTGCCTCGATCTCTAGCGCTCAATAAGGACGTGGCATCTGGTAACACCACACTCGCCAATTGCAGCGACCATGTGATCTGGATGGGCGACTTTAACTATCGAATCCAGATCCTGGATGGCGAGGAAGTGCTACGTTATTTGAGTGCAGGTCGACTGCAAGAACTGCACGACCAATACGACAGCATGACCGACGACTTAAAACACGTACCGGGACTGAAGTCGTTCCGTGAACCAGCCAAGTGGCCTACGTTCTACCCGACGTATAAGAAGGTAGCCTGTCGATCTCGACTGCCGTTGAGCGGCTCCACCACCGGGACGGGGAGGGATACGCGATGGGCTCAGCACGTGTACAAAACTACCTACCGCGAGCCGTTCTACAAGGGTGGACGAGTTCGAGAGCGGGTACCGGGCTGGTGTGACCGAATTTTATATTGCTCTCGGGCGGAGACTCCGTGGGAGAATTGTCTCAAGGTGGAACAGGCTGTATGCTCGGACTCGAGTCGAGGAAGAAGTAGTTTTGGTCCCGAGGTAGTCCGAGACAATTACCGAGCGCTGAACGACGAGCTGCGCGGCAGTGACCATAGCCCCGTGTCCTGCACCTTTCTCTGGTCGGTGCAGCGCTAGAAATTCATCGCTAGAGCGATACAATCGGATATTCTACCTAGGAAAGCTAACGGACTCAATGCCACATTGAAGTGGAGATGGCTACATTTCTGAACTTCGTAGAGTCAGATGTCCTTTACAATGTTCTTAAGGAAAATTTACATGTAAGTTATGAGCCGTAGTTCGTGTGGATGTACAAAGCTCGCGGCGAAAAAGTCGACCAGCGGGAGGGCTGGCGCTTTTGCCATGGACGTGAGTTGCTGAGAAAAAATGTTTTACTGACATTGGCAGCCATGAAGGTCAATAGGGTATGTGTTCGTTGGACTCCCACAAAATCTAGCTTGTCCTGTCCGAGGCCATGATACTTTCGCTTGGATACCCTATCTTAGTCCTGGAGCCTAAAATGATAACTGCGATTTGCGCGCGACTTGCATCGGCAGCACGCTGGCGTCGTTGCCTTGCGGCAAGCACAAGTAGGCGAAGCAGATCAGGTAGGTCTTTTAGCTTTCGCCATGACCACGCGGTGGTCTTTACCGTCAGTATTTCCAGGTGTAGGACAGTGCCAAAAATCAAAACATGGTGAAACAACCAGCTTGGTGGAACTTATTTGGTCTTTTATTCTCTGAAAAAATTGATTCAATACTGAATATAAGATTGAAGTCAATGTAGTACCTTGTTCTGTAAAATACATTCGTACCTATCACGTTTTGCAAGATGACTGTTCCCACCCCTAGCCGCGTCTGCTCACGAGCAGCTGTGCGAAATCCAGTCAGTTAAGCTCCATAATCTTTAAATATTACAATTTCATACTAAAACCAAGCCACAACCTTCGCCAAAAGACCATCCCTATTACTAAATTTCGACAATTTAGAATCCACACTCTCCGCACAAGTCACTTCTCCTGCAGTGGCGTCGAAGGCAACGAGCGTTAGGCGCGAGCTCCGAGGCGACTTCCTACAGGCGCAGACACCCACTTGGCATCCGCACGGGACCCGACACACCCTACTGCTTCCCCACACCCCGCGGTCACCATGATTATGAAAAACACCCTCCTGAGTACGTGGTTTCCCCTCGTTGTATGCTCGCTTTAACACTAGCTTAAACCTGTGATCTGGCAATCGATGGAAAAAGACGACCAAGCTAACGCGTCCGTTTGGCGTTATTTGCAGCGGTGTTCCTCTCCCTTGTGTCGGTTGGCACCGCGTTCTACGCTATGGTATACCCGGCGTGGTTCCAGCAGCACTACCGCCGTGACGGCACCAATGTTTACCAGGGGTACGGACTGTTCGCGTTCTACTCAACCAACAGTCTCGAATCGCCGTTCTACGCCTCGGCCACCGTGTTGCAATACTCGGATTTTTGCGTGGAAAACTACACGACCCCGAACTACATGTTGGGTGACGGCGCCGACTTCCACGAGGTGCTCTGCGGCAAGCGGATGAAGTCAGTGCAGGCCACAACAGCTACGGGCGCCGCTATCTCCGTGGTGGGGCTACTCACGTCCATCGGAGCGGTTTTCAACCCCTCAGCCGGGTACATGGAACGTGTCGTGTCATTTTGCACTCTAGCTGGCTGTGAGTGATTGTTTTTTCTTCACTTTTTTCATTTAGATACTGATTTTTTCCCTTCATTTTGTGTGTGTGTGAAACAGCGCTACTATTGGCGGTATCTTTGGTTATTTGGGGCGCACTGTTGCAGCAGACGCTGTACGAGATAGACACCATCAACTCTGCCTACACGAGTTGCAAGGCAGACAACACCAAGTGGCACTGCTGGTTCTACGGTTATAGCTTCTGGGTATGTCTGGCGTCGGTCATTATCCTGTCCATTACTGGTTATTTGAGCTCGGCGGGTCGTGCCGAAAAGATCCGATACTTCCGCAAGGAGTACGAGCGAGATCTGGCAATTGCCATGCAACAAAGTGTGGAGGCTGACGCGCACACGCAATTTGTACGCACGGAGTCGGCTGGAGGATTCGGGGTGAGTGCAACGCAACAAGCGTACGGACAGGCCCCGACGCCCTCGCAGCAGTACAACCCTAACACGGGACACCCGTACACGACCCCGCAGAACATGCAACAGCAGCCGTACGCCAATGTCTACGGCAATCAGAACTCGGCTCCGAAGCCCATGGGATATCAGCAACAGGTCGGCAACGTGCCACTAGCAGCGCCGACCACGAACAACCTCAGCCGGACGAACAGCAACGACAGTGACGCAGTGTACCCCAGCTATAGCGAACAGCGCAAGAATCACTCGTTACTGGGTCGGCAGCCCAGTGGTGGTGTTGTGTAAGCTTTATGTCCTTATGTTAGCTATGGACTATGGAGTTTTCAGTCTTCAGTACAACAGATTTTCATCTTTCAAGTGAGAGATTAATCGGTGACAGTGATGCGAGACGAAGCTCAAGGAAGATGACAGACTGAAGCTTTGGGCGTGGCATCTATTTTGATTTTATGTGTTTTTGGATCCTCGCATCAAGATACCGGGGCATCGAGGAATGCAGACGAAGGCAACAGTTAGCGACGTTAATAAGTACCGAGTAGAAATATACCACAAGAGCATCTTTGCCAAGAAAAAAAAACTTGCTTTTGTGAACAGTTCGTCATCCGTCGACGCTGAGAAGTTCCTTGGTGGCTACCACTTGACATTTTAAAGCTCTTCATTTGCGTATTTAGAGCTTAACTGGAGCAAGAGACGAAGATACTCGATACTCATGCTCCAGGACTTATCGGCCCTTGATACTTGTGGCCAATCCGGAAGCGAGATGGCTCTTCGACGACCCCCAGCAATGATCACGACCATTGTCCCGGGGCGTCACGTTACTCCAATTTCAAACGTCAAATTATGAATCGACATTCTGCCAAGTTAAAGCAACTTTTGTTTTCTACGGCAACAGTGATCCGCTTCGTCGCTGCCAATGAAATTTTCAGGTAGCCTTGTTTAGGAACCCCGAGGGCGTGGCGATTTACCGTATCCTCATCTCACATACCCCCCCCCTCTCTCTTTTCCAGCTCGCCTGACCTTCTCAGCCCTCCAGCCCTGCAATGATCATGAGCCATAGCTCTTGACGTATTGATAATCCGAATAATATAGCATTCACTTCTGTAAAAGTTTAAAAAAACAAAATACCCACGTTTGAGCCTGTTATGAGTACTGAAGTATAATCATTGACATGATGGGACTTGTCCTTTTTGGCAGTGCTCACACTGCAACAAAAACTATTAGTCTCCATGTCTTTCAAATATTATTCTAAAAAATAATACTTAAGTCAATTTCTCCAGACCTCATTGAGTCTTTGAAGATGTCGTCGAACAGGACGATGCCCAGTTTGTCTTCTTTGGCCTTCATTATATACGGTAGCATGGATCTTAAACTGCCTTTGAAGATGCCGCCTGATATGACGCAGGTAGCGTCACTGGACTGCTCTCCAACTGTCCGCTTCGTAGAGTAGGTGCCATTAAGACAGAATATACGTAGGAAACACGAAGTATGTAGGGCAATCAGTAGAGGGACGTAAACACAGTAAGTGCCGGGCAAAAGGCCACGACAGGGCAGCAGTACTGGTGTGGGGCTTGCTCTTCTCTTGGGTTCGCTGAACCGCAAATTGAGTTGTGTGTGAGAGAGAGCAAGCCGCGCCACGCAAGCCAGTACGCCGCACCGCAAAGTTCTATTCTATACATAAGGCAGTACAAAGCATAGTCCACCTAAGTCAGGGTCATCGTGAGTAGCACGACGACACGGTCACTCTAGACCAGCAGTCGCAGATTGCATACTGAACTTGGTATGTCCGCACACAGTCGTCGGACAGGCACGCAGCCGCAGCTGCACTCGTCAGGCGTAGGATAGACTTCAGGATGGGATGCCAGTGTCAGGCACTGGGCACTGGCAGACTACTTGTGTGCACTGCTGGGGCTGCATCTCACACTCCCACTTGATCTCGGCAATTGAGCGCCTCGTTGACGCGATCACACACAAGACTTCAACAGGCTGAAGGCACAGTCCTACAGCACCGCAGTCTGCACCGCAAACAGCACTCGCCATGATCATCACCGTCCGTCTTCCATAGCAGTAGCCATCGTAGTCAAAATCATTGTTCTCAGCAATCGTCCTCGTCTTTTGGCAGTGTTGTTGTAGCGTACACAGTGCCGTGGTGCAACCACGCGAGACAGGTGCAACCTGTCCGACTTTCTCAGCACACCGCACACACTCGAACGCACTGTCGTTGTCGTTCTAGTCGATACATCCGTCCTAGTCCGTCGTTGTTCGCCGAGTCCATCGCAGTCGCTCTAGTCCGTTCTAGCTACAGCAGTAGCAGCTATGGGTGGAGGTGCAATTCCGGAGTAACTGCAGCAGTAGCAGTCGTAGTAGAAGCCGCAGGCTCCGTAGTAATCATGGCATCATCCGAGGTAACCGCCGGTAACACCTTCATCGCTTTACGAAAGCGAGTGAGCTTAACCACCGCAAGTGGCTTAGTCATGATGTCCACGATCATCTGTTCGGTCGCAATGTGCTGCATCGTGAGTAGCTTGAGTCCCACGTTACGCCGCACCATGTGATACTTGTTATCGATGTGCTTGGACTTGGAGTGCTTGCCTGGCTTGGTGATCAAACGAGATTGCTCCTTCATTGTCACCCAGCAGCAATGGCACTGGATGCTTCCAGGCCAGCTCCTCACAAAGACCAGCAAGCCACAACACGTACTTGGTAGCTTCCGACATTGCAGCATACTTCGCCTCGCACGTGCTCAACACGTTGATCTCTTGCTTTCTCGACGCGTAAGACATCACGTTGCCGTCAAGCATGTTCACATAGCCACGGATACTCCGTCTGTCGACCGAATCATTTGCATAGTCGGCATCCAAGTAGCAGCGCACGTTAGCAGCAGTTCCGTCTGGCACATCCATCACCAAACCGTAATCACACGTAGCCTTTAGATACCGTACTACCCGCTTGGCTTGAGCGTAGTGTGTATGGTCGTAGGTGGCCAGGAACTTGCCAAGATGTCTGGTAGCGTGCGCAATGTCAGGCCACGAAGCGTTCACGAGGTACTGCAAAGCACCCACCAGCTCACGTTACGGCAAGTAGTCCTTCGTTGCAGATACCACAGCCGTCGAAGGCGTCGTAGCCTCTGGCGTTGCACAGCCGTTGCAGTCTGACATGTGGAAGCGCTTCAGGACTTCCGGCACGTACCGCTTCTGACAATAAACGATATGTCGATTGGGTCGGTCGATCAGAATTTCAATGCCAAGTAGATACTTGACAGTACCCATGGTAGTCAGTTCGAAAGTCTCTTGCAGAGCAGCTGCAATCTTGGCGCACAGGTCTCGGGTTCCCATTAGCAGTAGGTCATCCACGTAGACAGTCAACAGCAATTTGACTTCGCCATTCTCTTTTAAAACATACAACCCGTAGTCCGAGTCCGTACGTTCAAAACCCAACGTGACCAACTTAGCATGTAAAGTCCGGTTCCAAACGTTAGACGCCTGCTTCAATCCATAGAGGCTCTTCAAGAGCTCGCAGACAGCACTTGGGCCATCAACTTGGAACCCAGGTGGTTGATCCATGAATATCAGTTCGTCGAGATCTCCATACAGGAAGGCAGTCTTCACATCGTATTGTAGGATCTCCCATCCTCGCTGCAGCGCGAAGTAGATGGCCGCACGAATAGTCTCAAAGCGAATCACAGGTGCATATGTTTCAGTGTAGTTGATGCCGAATTGTTGTTTTAAGCCGTGGATTACGAGACGAGCCTTGAACCGCTTGACACGGCCACGCTCATCTCATTTCACCGCGAAAACTCATCGACATGTGATCACCTTGACACCTTTCGCCTTCTTTCGCGGTAAAAGTCGCCAGGTCTCGTGCTTCTTTAGCGACGCCTGTTCTGCTATCATTGCAGCCCGCCACTGGGGCCAGAACTTGCTCGCTCGAGCTTGTTTATACGTCGAAGGTATATCCACATCCATGCCGTGTGTCATCACTTGGTCCACCACGTAATCACTCAGTCTCACGTTCGCTTTCTGCGTCCTTCTTGGTCGCTTCGTGCATGGTTCGACGGGAGGTGTCTGGATTGCAAATCCAGTGTCCTCCTTCACTGGTTTCTTTCGCGCTTTGCGCTTGCGTCTCTTCGTCACCTTCACCGGTGTCAGTGTCAGTGCCTTCTCAGGTACATCCTGAGGTCCAGCTGGATTCTCACCAACCTACTGTTCAACGCTCGACGAGGTGGTGTTCGCTGAACTCCCACTGGACGTCTGCTCTGCGCCCGCAACCCACTCAACTTCTTGAAGCTCCTCTGCCATGCTCGTAGGCACAGGGCCGCTGCGCTCTGCAACGTAGGTGTCAATGCTCGTCTTGATTCTCACCACTGGTGGCTTCTCTGGCAACACGTGCAGCGTGTCCAGGTACCTGTTCTCCAGCAGCTGCTTCACGTAGGCTCTATCCACTGTGAACTCCTCGTGAAAGCGGCAGTTCTCGCACTGCGCAGTTGTCGCTCGACACGTTAACCGGTCCAGGAACTTGTAGCCCTTCGTAGAGTTACTGTAACCGAGCAATAGACACATAGGTGCCCTTGGTTCCAGCTTCTCCTTCCTTTGTCGTGTCTCAGGTGGTACTCGCACATGAGCAATACATACCCAAGTACGCAGTGTACGCAAAGGTGGATTCCGTCTGTACAGCTTCTCGTACGACGAAGCCGTTCCCAACATCTTGGTAGGCAGCCTCTTCAGGGTAGTTACCATGTGCAACAGGGCCTCACCCCAAATCATGTTCGGCAAGTGCGAGGCCGTCAACAGTGCTCGCACACGCGGCAACACGATTCCGTTTGCCCGCTCAGCAATCCCGTTCTCTTGCGGCGAGTACGCATTCGCAAACTGCTGCACAATGCCGTGCTCAGCGCAGTACTCGTGTAGCTCGTTACTTGAGAACTCACCACCTTGGTCCGACCGAAGATGCAACACCTTGTGATCCTTGTGATGAGTCTCTAGCTCCCGTAGCAGTTTCAGGATGAACCAGGTAGCTTGACTCTTCTTTTCGAGTAGATAAACCCACTTGTATCTCGTGGCACCGTCCACAATGAACATGAACATGGTAGCTTTGCTCGCTGTCGCCACGTTCATAGTACAAATATCCATCACCAGAACTTCAAGTCGTTTCGTCTAGCGGGCAGGAAGACGTTTATGGCTCATCGATTTGGCCTTGCTTACAACACACGCAATGCATTCGTAGGTGGTCAGATCTTTCATGTTGAATTTTACTCCCAAATCCATCTTGTCTGCCATCGTCTGAAGCAAAGCCATGTGCAGGTGGCCAACGGGCTGATGCAACAGCTCCATAGTATTCTTGTCTTCCACAGCAGTCTTCGCCATTGCCACGACCATCATACCGGTCACCTTCTCACTTCGGAGCCGGTAGATGTTGTCACGCATGTCAAACTTCAAAATCGTGCCGGGCTTTGACATCCAGGCAGTCTTCTGGTCAAACGCACACGTCAACCTGTAGTTTCCCGTAGTCTGAAGGTAGCCCATGCTAATTAGGTACACCTTGGCAATCGGTGTGTACACCACGTCGTCCAGAAGACGATCTTCCAGCTCTCCCGTCGCCTGATTGACAACACGTAGTAGAACAGAACCGCACACAGTTGCGTGTTCAGTAGTGCCGTTGGCGAAGTCCAGTCGACTAGTCTTGTTTTCACGTAGGGTCGTAAACAGTGATAGGTCGCCACAAATGTTGGCCTGCGATCCTGAGTCAAGGATCCACTCGGTAAAGTTTCTCTCATCAGTTTGCATACCTTCATTGCGTCCCACTGCATTCACCAACAGAGTCTGATCTTGGTGTGCAGCACCGTCTCCGTGGCTGGTCTCAGCTCCTTGAGACGCACCACTTCCTTGACCCGTCTCAACACTATGAGGAGGCCCACCATTCTGGCCAGTCTCATCACTATGAGCAGGTCCATCTCTTTGGCTGTTGTCACCTCGTTGAGGTCCGTAGTGACTCGATTGACCTCGTCTTTGGTCGCAACGTGGGGGTCGACTGCGTCCTCCGCGTCTGTGTTGCACTGGTTGCTCACGTCTTGGTTGTCTTTGAGGTGGCGATCTTCCTCGACTCGGAGGGCTACTCAGTGGCGATCGTCCTCTCGCTGGTGACCAACGCAATCCAGTACCGCTTCTTGGCGGCGATGACCATCGTGACACAGTACATCCCCGAGGCGGGGAACGCCCACGAGGTGGCGAACGCCCACGAAACTGCGGTCCAACAGAGCCTCTCGGTGGTGAGTAGCCACGCCATTGTGGCTCTGGTCCTCTTGGTGGTGAACGACCACGTGGTAGCGACCTGCAGGGTCCAGCCTGCCTACGTACTGGTTCTCTCCGCTCTTCTCGACCAAACACAGGCGTGTATCCTCGTTCAGGTAAACTTCCGTACACATCTCTAGATCCTTGTCGTTCACCTCCGTACAATCCTCCGTCATACGGTCTCTCTTCAGGTCCTTGGCGTCGTCGTGGCTCAGCGTAGCAGTCTTGATAGTTATCCCCTGGCACAGGTGGATCCACTCGAAAGCCCTTGGCCCAAATAGTAGAACAGTCTGTCCCAAGCAGGAGGTTGTCCTTGCACTTGATTGCCCTCCCACTGGCGCTTCACAGCGCCCACAGCCGGAGCTCGCCATCCATACGGCACTCCGACGTCATGGTGAACATACTGCGTAGATTGCATCAGTTGAGTAGGTTGCACTAGCTGCAAGGGTTGCACACTTTTCACAGCTTGGGCAGGCTGCAGCTGCAACTGCTGCGGCGTCACGGGAACGCTCACACCATTTACACTCCTCACCACTCGTCCTTGGTTCTCATCCGCATCCTTGTCACCACTCGCAGGTGACGTCGGCGAGTAGATGGGCGATTCCGCACGCTTCGTCTGCATTGCTCCAGTCGCACCTGTACTTCGGTGTGATGGGCTCAGAGCCAGATTCTCAAACAGGCGACGTGGTTCACTTGTTGCTAGTGTCGTACGTACACGACGCACCGAATTGACCATCGACACCGCTTGTCTCTTGCCCTTCTTCTTGCTTAGACACTGGGCCAGTTCCGGCTTCAGTTCCATGCCAGTGTTGGCAGTACACTCAGCATACCAGTGTCCTTCCTGGCCGCAGTTAGCACAAGTGTAACGCTACTTTTTCTCCGCATTCTTGCCTTGGCGTTGTCTGTGCCGCTTGCGAGCATGTCCTTGTCCTTGTCCTGTGTGTTGGCCAACGTTGTTCACTTGGTTCACACTAGACTGCGACGTTCTTGGTGCAGCCAAGGACATTTGCTGCTTCAGCTAATTGCTCCAGTGCTCAGCCGATCGCAGGCGCTGCAATGCCTCAGCAAGTGTCATGGTCCGACGATCATGCTTGCTTATCCAGAGCGAGTGTTCTCTTGCCAGGTCTGGAGACACGAGCAGCGTTTTCGAGATCAGTAAGCTCGCATGTTCCCACTCTTCGAACTCGCCCTTCGCCTGGCGCAGCCGGCGGACCATGCCGTCAATGTCTTAAACGTACTTGGTCACAGCCTCCTTTGACTGCAACTGTCGGTTCATCGGTTCACGGCGTAGGTAATCTGGGTTAACACCGTCGCCCGCCTCAAAATGCTCCGTGATGCGCTGCCAAAGCAATGACGGTGCCTCCATCTGGTCTCGGAGGAGTCGATCTTGAAAGTCGTACGTAGGTCCACGGACAGTGAAAGCGCCAAGGCCGAGAAGGCCTTCACCTTTCTCGCCTTGTACCATTCAGCGTACTTGGGTCTCTGGCAGCCCTCCACGGAGTCAAATCTCTCCGCACCGTACGTGATCTTGCCCAGCAGGCGGCTCTCGAAGTGTAAGGGCACTTCGCTGAACCAGACCTTGTAGTCTTCCTTCTTTGACAGGCTGGGCAGCTTGATGTCCGCTGTATTGCGCAGGGATTTCGTGTGCTCCGCGAGCTCCTTGTCGTCGTAGCGTCCGCCGGGGTTCTGGTTATCCAGCATGCTTGGCCGGCTGCTCGGGGCTTTGCTGGATTCACCACTGGAGTACCCGCCGTCACTTGGGTTGTTTGGTGGCGGTGGCTGATTTCTAACTGGGAGATTGCGAGCACGCAATCCTTCCAGTGAATTTTCGACCAATGAGCGACCACCTTGAATTCCGGTTATCGACCAGATAAGATGCTCGGCTTCTTCGTGTGACAGCACATCGTCACCGCGACCAGTCGCCGTATCCGTCACATTATCCGCCAATTGACGCGCTCCTCGGCTGCCATTCGCCGAAGCTCCGCCGGGGATTGGGTCTTCCACACCAGGTGTGTCCGTTGTCGAGTCATGTACCCTTATTGGGCTCATAACCTGAGGTGAAGCAGATAGCGTCACTGGACTGCTCTCCAACTGTCCGCTTCGTAGAGTAGGTGCCATTAAGACAGAATATACGTAGGAAACACGAAGTATGTAGGGCAATCAGTAGAGGGACGTAAACACAGTAAGTGCCGGGCAAAAGGCCACGACAGGGCAGCAGTACTGGTGTGGGGCTTGCTCTTCTCTTGGGTTCGCTGAACCGCAAATTGAGTTGTGTGTGAGAGAGAGCAAGCCGCGCCACGCAAGCCAGTACGCCGCACCGCAAAGTTCTATTCTATACATAAGGCAGTACAAAGCATAGTCCACCTAAGTCAGGGTCATCGTGAGTAGCACGACGACACGGTCACTCTAGACCAGCAGTCGCAGATTGCATACTGAACTTGGTATGTCCGCACACAGTCGTCGGACAGGCACGCAGCCGCAGCTGCACTCGTCAGGCGTAGGATAGACTTCAGGATGGGATGCCAGTGTCAGGCACTGGGCACTGGCAGACTACTTGTGTGCACTGCTGGGGCTGCATCTCACACCGCCACCTTCAGACCCTGAACGAACACACAGCCGTGCACTTCAATGCCTGCTGCAGAACCGTCACTGCCGCCGATAAACACCACGAGTCGGTCGGAAAACAAGGCCGTTCTGGACAAGAAGACGCTGCATTGGATCGTTTCGTCATGTTGGTTGAACTCGTATGATTGGCTGAAAATGTTAACGTCTGTGTGATAAAACCCGCACTACCATATCGCATGTGGATTCCTTTATGAGGTTTCACCATTTTTCTTCCCCCGTTGCGCGGCCTACGTCACGCAAATTCTAATCACAGGCAGAGGTTAGGTTTTTCGAACTTGCTCTTTACATGTCGCCTCCTACGTCAAGAGCTATTATACATGTAGCATATCATATCCTCCGACATCGGTGAATGAGGGGTTAATCAGCTCACAGTATCATAGTTGAGCTTTAGAACTGAAAAATCGCTGTTTTGTTCAGAACCATTATAATAATTGGATTATTAATTTCTCGGTGTCTTGGAAAAACATTAATCTAACAATTGCATTTTTGGGACCTCTGGAAAGTACCAAGAATACATGATAGCCCAGATTCCATTGTGCTGGGTTGAACGGCCGTAGGTTTGGGAGCCCCAGACAGGTCCCTCGCAGCCGACGCTAGGGGCTACGCTTATCTTTAATCGCCATGGTCTGACCGACACGATTTTAATATAAAACAGGCAGGTGCTGCACATTCAGTCAGTACTCGAACTTATGCAGTGCTGAATAGCAGTACTCATAATGCAATATAATGCATGGCCTGTTAATTGGTAGCTTTTTTAATCGTGCATCTCGCCATCTTCGGCAATGCGCCTTTCACAGCGAATGACAAATAATAAGATGTCGTAAACCAGCTATGGCACAAGCCTTACTTATATCAATCGATATCCGAGACTGCTTAGCGCTTCATTATGACTTCTCACTGCAGGGAAGATGTGCGACTGGAGTTAAGTTGCAGGATGTCAAACTTTTTCGGGCCGCCTAGAATACATGTACTGCCTGGGTCAAAATATCTGCAAGGTTGCAATATAAGCATCATCAGTACTTCCAGTTACGTAAAAAAAAAAATGTTGTCTAGATACATGCACATCTATTACTCCACCTCTTCTTTTCTAGCGTGCTTCAGTTCATCTAGCTGCCGAATACCCGTGAAACCCACGACTTTTTGCCCTCGTCGGCCTCATCCGTTTCTTTCTGGGAGCTACTGACCACAGCTTCATCGTCACGCTGGGCATTCGTTCTCTCCGATGCTTGTGCTGGTTCTTGTTCACGTCGCTTGGTCTTGTCATTCCTCCAGTTCTGTCTGTTGCTTCGATTATCGCCGTCCTTCATCTGCTTTCGAAAGCGATCCGCATCGAATTGACCTCGTGGAGCGGAACGGCGTCCATTAGTAGCACCACTGGACCACCGCGTCTTCTTCTCTTCGCGGTTATAAGTGGTATTCACGAGTCCCTGCTCCACCAGCTCCAGCACTCTTGTCTTCAACTCTAGAGCCAGATCCTTCTCCACGAACGTGTCCTCAAATCGGAAGGACAGCCACAAGTACAGATCAATGATCTTGGCCTTGATCTCCACGTCACCCAGAGCTTCGGCCGTGCGAGGGGGATACTTCGGCAGGTAGATATCCAGCTTGACACTTTGACCCAACGAGTGAGCCCGCGCGTACTCGAGGAATACCTTTCGAGCCAGAGGGTTACGCAGGCTCACTGGCGACATACAGAACGTAAAGCGGTCTGAGAGTGTAAGCTCCGTATCCCGCAACAACGTCGCCGCATCCTTCATGTCCTGGTGGTTACACATGAAGTAGTCACCATCTAGACGCGCAAGCATCACGTACTTGTCCACTAGATCGGCCAGATCGGTAATTCCCGGTAGTTGTTTAGCGAACTCTTCCATCTGTTCGGAAGTCGGAAAGAGGCCAGCAGACGTGAGCGGAGTCGGCACTTCGTCGTACGATTCCTTCAGATACTCCAAGTCTTCTTCAAGCAGACACGTCGCCTCGCCTGACGCAAAGTCGCTACCGTATCGACCTGCACGCCCAGCAATCTGCTTCGCCAGAGAAGGCGGGATATCGATCATACCGCCACTACTGCCCGAGTACTTCTTCACCGTCGCGAACACGACACGTCTGATGTTCAGATTCAGCCCCATTCCGACGGCATCGGAAGCCACCAAGATGTTAAAGTCATTGTCCCGGTCGTTGAATAACCGGGCCTGCTGCGACCGAGTCTCCGGTGGTAACTGGCCGTAAATGATGCAGCATTTCTGTCCAGTCTTGATCTCGATGTCGCGTTTGATCTGGAAAATATCACGACGCGAGAAGGCCACCACACAATCACCCGATCGGATGTGGCTGTAGGATTCCAAGTGCTTCGGAGCGATCTCTAACGGCGATCGACGCTCGTACGAACGCAGCTCAAAGTCGTCGCCTGTAGTCTCTGCAAACTTCTTCACGAGGTGCACAGCTTCGCCCGAGCCACACACGTGGATCTCCTTCGCCTGAAGTCCGAAGAGCGCACGCGTCCAAGCCCAACCGCGCTGCGGGTCACCGATCAACTGGATCTCATCAATCACAGCCACGTCCCACGGTCGGTTGATGTTTGCCATCTCTACTGTACACGACACGTGTGTCGAGTAAGGCACGAGTTTCTTCTCCTGCCCAGTGACTAGTGATGTGTATAGTCCATCCGAGTTCATGCGCTCGAAGATCTCTAGCGCCAAAAGACGCAGTGGACCACAGTAGATACCTCCGTCCTCTCCTGCCTGCTTCAATCTCTCCAGAGCCTGATGAGTCTTGCCACTGTTGGTCGGTCCTTCATGGTATATGATCTTCCTTTTCATGGCTGTGGCGAACGGGAACATTTCGTGAGGCAGTCTCAAGTCTGTGAGTTGCTGGAGAGACAACACATTGTCGTTATCTTGGTCTGCGGGCATGTAGCCGTTGGCCTTGGCATAGTCCAAGAAGTACGGGTAGAAGATGAAGGAATTGTGGCGCTTCACGTCGTCCAAGTCCTAAACCAAACACAAAAAATATCAATATATCGGGTTCTAGAGCTCCAAAAAGAATAAAAAAGACAGCGTTCTCGTACCCGTCCA
Source organism: Phytophthora cactorum (assembly GCA_016864655.1). Lineage (NCBI taxonomy): Eukaryota > Oomycota > Peronosporomycetes > Peronosporales > Peronosporaceae > Phytophthora > Phytophthora cactorum. The sequence goes on from NHQK01000051.1 coordinate 276,977, forward strand.
AAGGCCAAGAGTTCTGTCTGGTCTTCAAAGTATTTGGACGGCTCGGAGAGGAAGGATTTACGGAAACTGGCCGCTGCGATGGCCCATTCCGCTTGGTTCATACCGGCCTCCACCACAAGCTCCTTAACCTCGTAATTTCGTGGAAAGTGGCGCATCCGTCGGTGCACGCGCTTGGCTAAATCTGACGGCCACTTGACGCTCGGCGGCTCTGTGTCGACGGCGGTAGAGGCGAAAGAACGCTGGAAGGGTACACGGAGGAGAACATTGGCGAAACTCGGGTTATGGACAGAGTTGAAGCTGGAAAGAACCACGGTTGGAGCTGCCAAGAGCTGTACAGAGGGGTGGCGCAAGCGAAAGAACGACGCGGACGTTTGCGCGGCCTTGCGCAGCGGGCGAGCGATGCGCAGCATGCTCAAAATCGGAGACAGCTGATGAATGGCAGACTGCGGCCAACAGCTCAAGTTGATGTAAGTGTGGACCACATGCTTGTGGACGGAACATATCTTACGGTGGACCACGTAATCTTCACTTCAGCCCTTCAACACTTCAGATTACCGGTAGTGTATTAATACTGTAATCTAGGTTATATCAGATCGTGGCAAACTGTTTGGCTTAAAAGATGCTTGGATAATTATGTAGTTTAGCATACCTCAGTGGCTATTTAGGGTAGATATTGATATTCTTGCGTAATTTTGAATCACCAGCTTCAACAGCTTTCACTCCTCATTCCGCAGCGCACTAGCGCCACGCAGAGGGGGTCTAACCGCGAGAGGTATGGGCAGGGACTATAGGAGGGTGGGAGGCGCTAACATCTCGCTACGATACAGCTACCATGGACCCAGATATGCCGTGTGGAAACATATTGACAGTGTTGCTGGAACGAAGAGTGTGATTCATTTGCTTCATTATGTCGACTAACTTGTTCTTGGCTTTGCCGATATCATCAGGTGAAATACCATACTTCACCAGGCGTTTTTTTTTTTTCTGGTGTGGGTCCAATAACGAGGCAACCAAGTGATACACATGCAGTGGCCACTTTTGAACTGAGTGTTGCCGCATTAACTTCTTAATAGCAAGCAATTTTTGCTATCGGGAGGAATCCCCGCAATGTCGTGAGTATCAACAATATCAAATGGGCCTTCTAACACAGTTTTCTTCCCCTTGTCGATCAACACACGATTGTGCTGAGGTTTCAGAAGAGTGATCAGTTTATGTCGTTCATGAACCACAAGATGAAGAGTAGGCTCCTTCCATTGCTTCAGCCGTAATGTTGATTCTTACGGAAACGCACAAGCTCTTCCAGCAAAATTTAATCAATGCACGTAAGATACACAGATTTATTCCGCTTCGCGGAAGTTCCGCGAATTGGTCGTATGACTTCAAGATACTTTCTAGCATGACCAGCTGAGAATTCCATCGAGTAACGTTTTCCTGCTTCAGCGTATTCAGGAGCTGGTTTTGCAGCTTGTTTTCTTGAAGTAACCAACAAGCTCTTTGCAGCGGTCCATCAGCTGAAACACTTCTGGTGCTGCGTCGTGGTGGCGATAAATAGGAGCGGAAATAACTCCTGCTTCTGTCGCAGTCTTCTCACACATAATGGTTGTTATCATAGTAGCTATTTCGTGATCCGCACAAGGAAGCCATTTGTATACTGATGGAATTCCTTGTGATCCACATAGGTTAGAGCCGCAATCGGTGACTACTGAGCATCGCGAGGTGTCCAAAATGTCAATGTCTCCGTAAACACGCCTAAAAGAAGCTATATCGTGTGTGACGATCCCTCAATCTCCTTCACCATCAGATTACGAGAATGCAATTTAAACGCCTCGGTCAAGTAGTGAAACGTTAGATGTATATACGATCTCTTACGATTTGGATCTGACCACAAGTCAGTGGTAAATCCTGCTTCCCCATGTTTACCAAAATGTTCTTGACAAATTGCAAGAAATGCCTGTCGAATGGTGTCGGCATCGCTTTGAACATTGTTGCGCACTGTGTTAGGAACGGGAATAAGTTCTTTAACGTCACACATTCGCTGGGAACGCAATCCAATCTCGAAAATAGCAGCCACCAAAGCTTGATATCCTTCACCAGCAACAATGTTAAACGGAAGCATGTCTGAACAACACATTCGGGTCGCAGCTTTGATGACACGTTTTGTCAGCAGTAGAAACACCCAGAGTTTCTAGATACTAGATACTGCGTAATACCGCTCGTCTTGGACAACAGGGAACCTGAACAATCCTTTTCCATGTGGTTAGGCAGAGTTGATGTACCTTGAGAAGATCGATAGGAATAAACTCGCCCGCACTTGTTGCACCCCACAAAGCCGTTATTGTGAGCTACAAATGCGACCCCTTTCTTCTTCTCGTAAACGTGACGGAATAGTCTCCAGCACTTTGCATTTGAGTTAGCTCCATCTCGCAGAGTAAAAAGGGGGTCACCACTCTTCATTTGGAGGATGCAAAGACTTTTGCTTGATTCATTAAGTGAAAAAAGGCGAAGAGTTGCAAACCGGGCCCCGTGATCTTCGTCGTCTGTAGCCCCCCCCCCCCCCCGGATCTTGAGTATCCGCAGAATTCATGCTCTCTAATTGGTGGTCTAGAGATAGATGCGGCAGTGCCAAACCGAATGCGAGGTGCCGCACTGTGCTTACTATTTATGTGAACCTATAGATAGGTTGGAGTGAAGATGATACTAGCGATAGCGAGGCCGTACACCCGTACACACCCGACAACTCCTTCGAATACGAAGAATCCGATTAATCCCGTTGTGCAAGCTGTCATTCCAGTCAAGTAGCAGTCGTAGCAGCTTAAATTTAACTCAATTTTGCATCTACTTGATGTAAAATCGTTTGGTGTGGCACATCCTCTAGCTTGCAGAGCTGTCATCGCGTCTACTTAGAGCTATTACCCTCCTTTCGCTTTCAGTGAGTCCACCGGTTCTTCGCCGCGGGTAAATCCTGATCGATCTGATTAATCCAAAAACAAAACTGGTTTTCACCGCGGACAAAACAACATTAGGAGTGATGGTCGTATGTAGCCTCGTCATCAACTCAGTATATCAAGCATAAGAAAAAGAGATAAATTGTCGGCGTTGGCATTGTTACTCTGCATAGTCAAGATGTTCTCTTGTTACCTTCATGTCATGAGGTTCGGGCTCGAGGCGCAGTCCGAGCGTCAGCAGCCCCGCAAGATTCATGCTTCGTTCGCTGTGCCGCAGTATCCGACGCTGAACCGCTTATTGTAGCTGTGCCGAAGGCATGACCGTTGGCGCAACAGCCTTCGGGTAAGCCACTTCAGCATGTTCCATCTGATAGCGTGCTTGCGTATCATGGCAGCGAGGACTTCGTGACGTGGCACCATTCCTCGTTGAGCTTCAATTTCACGCAGTTGGCGTTCGATTGTAATCCGATTAGATATATCATGCGTTAGACCTTTAGATCGATCGATTACCAGATAACTGGACATCTTGGTTGGTTTTCACAACAAGTGGTTTTAAAATACAAAATAAATTACAGAAAAAACGCCAACATAGAAAAAAAGCAGATGCATTTGTCCATGAGTTACTTATGAGCCATAACTTATGACCCTTGTTCACCTGCCGAGTACCCAGTTGGTCACGGGTACCGGGAGAGGGGGCATTACAGTTTCTTGCTAAATATCCCGTAAGCTTATTTGGTGGCTGGTGGCTCGATATAACATAAAGAACGAACCGAGCTATTTGATTCCGAGCGACGTCTTTTTCGATGCAGCCGTTTTGGAATGAAGCACAACTCAACGGATTCTCGACCGGCCATTGTTCTCCAAGTATTCTAACAAATATTCTTGTTTGCCCTTGTCGATGCAGACCACAAAGCTTACGGATAATTACGGTCAACTAGAGTTTTGCGTTTGGGACCTCTGCTCTTGAGCGAATAATACGTTGCTGTAGCTGCGTCAAATATCTAGACCCGTCTTAATAAAAATGCCCTGTCATGAAGAAGTTAGTCGAAAACATTTAGTTGGAAAACGACGCAAAGTATTGTTTGAAGAGGATGTATTACTTTCGAAAAGGAGAGTCTCAGACCCACGTACAAAGCATCGGCGATGTAGCGCGGGCTGTAGCAACCGGTGCCGTGGAAGAAGTACTTGTCTAAGACGTAGGCGTACCCCCCTGCTCTCGAATCCATTGGGGCCTCTTCTTGGACCTTTCTAGCTGCTCTTTGGCTCTCTTCACCGCAAAATCTTCCTTCCATTTGGAGGGAAGCTTCTTCAGATAATTCCCGAACCTCGTCAAAAACCTTTCTTCGTCTTTGGTCTTCTCATCGAAGGCGGCATGCTTCTCGGCTTGACGCAGATGCCGTTCAACATCCGTACCGACGATGTCAGAAGCTGCCACATTTGCGAGTGTAGCCTGGATGGCACCCTGGGCCGTGGGGAGAGCGGAGCCGCTGGCGTGAAGAGTGGCCGCGATGATCATAGCAAATAAGTAGGCGAGGCGCATGTTTGCTGTCAGTTAAGCTTGATTAGGGGGGGGGGGTTGTGGACTGCCAAGTGTGAATTGTAGAATGAGCGACACAACAAGACTTCGACTCCTTCGTGGATTCGAGCGTAAACATCCCATATTTCGACTTATAATTCGATGGTATTTATCTTGGGATATGCACAGAATTCTGTCTTGATCGTTTCAGTATGAACTTCAAGACCCTCGAATTTGAATTCAAATCCTGGACATTTTATACCAGTTGTCATCCGCTCATACGATATACTAACAAGTTCTTTGAACTGCTACAATAGCTATACCTAGTAGTGATGGGGGCGAAGCGACAAGAAGATTCATGTACTTTGCGGTAAAGTACAGTACATGAATCAATGAGCATAGATCCACAATTTGCCGTATCTCCTTCTCTCTCTCCAAAGCACTTCAAAGCAGTCCAATTCAATACGCCACAAACATCTCGCTGCAATGCACGAAGTCACGCTAGATTCACTCTATCTGCAGGTGCACCTCTTCTCTAGCACGCATAGCCACCTAAAAGAAATTTTCCTAAGTGAACTGCGTCAGCGCTCAAACAAAATGTCTTATTGTACTGGCGAGATGAAATGATACACCTACTTTGGAAGCCAATAGCGAATCATCTACTGGGTAAATTTTCAAAAGAAAGACAGCGTTAGAGAGCTCTGGATTTGCTCATTAAAGTAAGCTTTCCGCTGCGTTTATATCGCATTCAGTGACAAAGTATATTTAAACAAAAAACTTGCCTTCCTCATAGGCCCAACACGTTAGGGGCTATGTACCACCCAGCTGTTTCCTGTTGGGCCTTTAGGGTAAAATACCCAGCCTTCACAATTGAATACAAAACCGATAGTGAATAACCTTTAACATTGTATTCTTATAAGGCAATCACGAACTCCTCGAACAGAGCGCTGGTATCCATCCATCTCGCCCGTGATGTTACTGCAATGGACCTTGTCGGTGGCCTCGCCGGCAAGATCCTGCAGCTCTTCCATAGTAGGCGCTGGCGCTATCTCCGATGGGGGCTGCTGTTCAACGTACGCACCTCCTGCAACGTGATTTACGTTGCAGTAACTTTCGTCCAAATACACCTCAGTTAACTTTAGTACCAAACACGCAGAGAGGATTGTCAGCTACTTTTCCAAGTATGCATTTCTAATAGCACTGTCGGAAGATCAGCCTACCGTAACGTAAAGGTAAAGCTGCAACATTTATAGTGCTGTATTAAGTAAATTCAGACAAAGCAAAAGTGAATAAACAGGTTGAAATTGTACTGCAAGACTTAGGTTCTTGTCAGCTGCCTGTTTTGCATTCGTCTTGGTAAAAGCTGAACGTCAAAAGTGGTGGAAAGACGTTGTAGTTGGTGCGAGCCAGCTGTAAATCATTTATCGATGTGCACTCCGTATTCTGCAGACTGAGTATCGTACAGTTGCTCACAGATAGAGTGATAGTGACGAGGATCGATAGCACCCGACGCGAAAACAGCAGCTGAAATATATCGGGCACCTAAAGGCAACGGTCACGGTGAAGTAAGCAGGATATCCTACACAGGGGACGTAACGGTATTTCTTACAGATCCCATAGAGCGCCCAAAACCCAGCAACCCAAGCTGTCGTGTCATGAACAGTGGTCGAAGCAGGTTTCATTTTTTTTTTTATGGCACTGATAACGATCATGTACTTTACGCAAGATCCATCTCATCTGTCTCCTAACGGAGCGACAGAATGGGCACGCTTCAGATCTGTCCGCAATAGAGCTTGCTCTAGAACTGAGTAAGCTTCTCGTTGGATCAGCTGTGTACCTTGGAGTCTTTGGATCAACGCGCGCTCCGCTTCCTCCATCTCTTGAACCTTTTTACGATGCTCTCGGATCTGACGCTCTTCTGCAATAGCCTTTTTCATCAAACGTAGCGCTGCCACTTCATCGACTTGCTGACGCTCCTGTAGCTTTTTCTTTTTGAGGGCATCTTCTTGTCGTCTGATTACTAGTCGCTTTGCTCTGGCGTCTTCCACTTGTAACAACTGCAGTCGTTCACGTTCGGCTTTAAGTCGCTTGCTCTCCGACTTCACCTGTTCTACGTCTTGGTACTTCTTGGAGATAATCTGAATGGCTGCGTGCTTTTTCTTAATCACCGACTCCTTCTTGAGGCCGTTTTGCTTCTTCTGTGCGGATCGAGACTGTCGTTCGCGCTCTATTTGGTGCATCGACTTTTCTTCCTTACGGTGCAACGTGGCTAGACGCATTTCGAGGATTTCCTGCGCACGATCTTTTGTCTGTGCAATTTTCTTCCAAGCCTTGGACTCCTCTTGCTGTCCAAATATAAAGACAAATTAGTCAGATGCCTAAAATGTTAACCTGTCAATCTTGACATCGCACCTGAAGCAACGCAATTCGATTCTGCAGTAACTTAAGATCGCACTCTGCTTGCTTTCGCTTGGACTACATGGAAGAAGAAGAAAAACATTGTAAGTAGCTGTTAAATAAAACTACTGAGTAAATTACCGTACCTCAAGCAATCGACTCCGAATGATGGGGATGTTGGCCGCACTTTTCGATCTAGCTTTTCCTGATGTCTTGATTTTATTCCCCGCTACTAGTTTCCCCCATATACCGAGCACAGCATGTTTTGGTATCGATTCTTCTCGTGTTTCGAGCAGCAGACGAACTAGTTGATGGGCTCGTGCCTCTCTTGGTAGTCGCTCTAGCTGACGCACCAGTAGCTCCACACTCACTCTATTATCAATGCAATGCGTCAGCACTTCGATCTCCGTCAGCTAATGCTGTAGTCCGTTAACTACGTACTCATCTCCTGGTGCTTCTTGAACTCGCTGCAGGACACTAACCACGGACTGCAGAGCCCAACTCTCGGCATCTTCCCCGTCCGGCGTCTTAAACCTCGCTGCTTGTGTCTGCTGGTCCTCCTCGTCGCTCATACAGTGTGCAATCTCTCTCGCCTCCGCCGCGTCCATCGTTCCCATCGCCCAGCACGCGCCACCTCCGAATGTGTCACTAATGTAGCCATCTCCCACGAAGGGGTGCGACGCTCATCACCCCAAAAATAAGTCGTCTATGTGCGACACACCACTATTACCATTGGCTGAAAAGCATTTAATCCAATCATATCACGCCTTTTCTTCCGACCAGCCATTTGAGGTGCTCTGTATCATCAGTACATTGACCAGCATGGGCCCACGTAAGGGAGGAGGCAAGAAGAAGGGCGGCCGCAAGCGCAAGGCCAACGTATGGGACGACGCCGAGCCCAAACCCAAACGAGGCGCCGTATCGAGCGGAAATGAGGTCAAACCACGCAAAAATGGGTCCATGATGGGCCAGTGGAAGACGCAGAAGATCACGGAGCGAGCGAAAGCTCGTAAATTCTTCTCCAACGTGGGCGATAAGAAGAACATCCAACGCGACCAATACGAAGAGACGCGGGAGCGCACGGCCAATGCGATTTACAAGAACGAGAGCGATGAAGAAGAACTCGACGAAGAAGAAGAAGAAGAGACGCAGAGTGAATACAGTGACAGCGACGACGAGAACGTTCTCAAGAAAAAGAACTCGTTGTTTGCTGAGTTTGTGAACACGTTCAAGCCAACTGAACCCATTGAAGACGAAGAAGAGGATGAAGAAGAAGAGTATGAAGAGGTTCTGGTGGATGAAAACGGTCAAGAGATTGGTCAAGAGATTGACGCAACAGAAGAAGAGAACGAGATGGTTGAAGAAAATATCGACGAGAATAACGAAGATGAAGAACAGGTTGCGTCAATGGAGAAGGATGACGAGGAGCAGCTTGAAGACAAGGAAGAAGAGGAACAGGAGGACCCATATCGACGTCGATACCTGTTAAGTTCGTTTACCGAACAGGACGCCAAGAAGTTTAACGCGCAGACAAGAAAGTATACCAAGGTGACTTTACCAGCGCTTAAGGAGGACGCGTATGACGTCACATACAGGATTGGAGCTGAGGAGGTCCGTGGACTTGAAGGTGTAGTGACAGCTCCAGAGACTGCAGACAAGAAGACGCAGTACGTGCGTTCGAGACTGTTATCGACCTGGAAGCAGCGTGGATTGGACGCCGAGACCGCGTTCCCTAGGGGATCAGTGGAACACACGCTCTCACAGCAAATCTCAGCGTATACGGACGTGTTTTTCGCTGGCCAGACGTACGAGAACACGGAGAAACTGCGGCAACTGAGCGCGATGCACGTGCTGAACCACGTCCTTAAAGCTCGTGATACAGTTACGCGTAACAACGAGCGAATCAAGAAACAGAGTGAAGAGAACAAGGAGTACCGGGACCAGGGTTTCTGTCGTGCAAGTGTGCTAGTATTGCTGCCACTTCGTAGCTCTGCAGTGGCGTTCGTGAACCAGTTACTGAAGCTTCTACCCTCGAACGTGGATACTTTCCACAATAAAGACCGATTCTTCAGTGAATTTGGCAGTGCCAAGGATGAAGAGAGCGAGGCGTCCAGTGATGAAGACAAGAAGGAGTGGCAGCGCGTGTTTGACGAGGGAAACAACGACGACTGTTTCCAGTTGGGCCTGTCATTCTCTCGCAAGGCGGTTCGGTTCTACAGCGAGTATCACCACGCAGACATCATCCTGGCGTCTCCTCTTGGACTGCGTCAACAACTCGGAGATGAAGTCGCGATGCTGGACGAGGCAGAGACCAGCGACGACGTGAAGCTGTCGAGTGATTTTTTGTCGACGATTGAGGTGTGTATCGTCGACTCGGCTAGTCTTATGGCCATGCAGAACTTGGATCATTTGCGCACTGTGTTGCGTGCCACGAACCTGCAGCCGAAGGAGGCGCCGAACGCCGATTTCTCTCGAGTTCGTGAGTGGAACTTGGCCTTCTTGGCCTCGTATTTCCGACAGACTATCGTCTTTGCGCACGGCGTGGAGCCTACACTCAACGCTCTGGTGACCAAGTCGTGTCGTAACGTCTCTGGAGTCGTCAAGTACACCCGTCGATACGACGCTGCTGATGGCTCTGCGTCGATCTCACGAGTAGTACCGCAAGTGAAGCAGATCTTCCAGCGTGTGGATCTGGAGCATACTGGACGTCTCACTGCGGCGGACGAAGTGGAGCTCCGCTTCGCCTACTTCAAGAAACACGTGTTTGAACCGCTATTGGACCACCCCAGGAAACGCGTGCTGATCTTTATCCCTTCCTACTTTGATTACGTGCGTGTACGCAACCTGTTCAACGACACGATGAACAAGAAGTTGATTCGCAGTGTGCAGTGCTGTGAGTACACGACCAGCAAGCAGGTGTCTCGTGCGCGTACGTCCTTCTTCCACGGCCACTGCCACGTCATGCTGTACACGGAACGTTTCCACTTCTACCACCAGTACCAGATCCGCGGCGTGCAGCAGCTTATCTGGTACGGACTTCCTGTTATGGGCGACTTCTACGCCGAGATGATGAACATGCTGCCGAGTGACACGGCCGAGCAGAACGACGGTGGCTTCGCGGACAATACGGACGGGAAATCGTCGATTGCACTGTTCACGCGCCTGGATTTGTTGCGGATGCAGCGCATCGTGGGCAACAAGCGTGCAGAGCGCATGTGCCAGGCGAAGGCTGCCAAGCCGACGTTCCTCTTCTGTTAAGAGTCATGTAACCAAACAATCATTGGGCTCGTTTTTTTCTTTTCCGCTGCAATCAATCTACCTCGATTAATTTTTTTCTAGCATAGTGTACTAGGTAATAATTAAGATCACGAAAGACCGCCACCTTACGCCCGAAGTGTTCTTGCACACATTCCTTGGACGCGTTTCCCTGTCTTCCCCTGTCTTGGAATCCTAAACATCAATTGGAATGACCTTCAACAAGCTTTCGGATGTTTATCAATACCGACCACGAAGGCATCACACATTTTCACAAAGGCATCACAATTTCGCACCTCACAGTGTGTGTGGGCCGCAAACACGATCTTTTGACACAAGTGACGCCATCTTGGTGCCGAGTAGTTGGATTTGGAGAGCACTGGCTTCCGGGTTGACTTTCCAAATTCGCATACTCTATCTAACAAGAACGTAACAGAAATGCCATAAAATAGAGCTGCAAGTTGGCTGGTATGCAATTTTGCACTTTTTAAACTTTATTTCTATCCCTTTCATTTATTAATAATAATTAGCTCTAAAAAGTAGGCGTTTAAAAGCGTCTAATGTTATGTAGTGCGTTAGGCGCGCGACTTCCGAGCATGGTCGACAATACAAGCGTTCAAATAGCACTAAACGCAATTGATGAGATTCAGGGCAGAATTGCGATTTCGACGCAAATGCGACCGCCACACTGCCCTCATACAACTAGTGGGTACATTATGAATCATTGATGCTGCTACGTGGACGATTGATGATCTTTGTGCTTGTTTCACAAGAAGCATCGACCGTTCACGTTGTCGGTGGAAGAATACGGGAGTATAAACCTTTTTTTTAGCTTATGTAAAATTTTTTTTGACATCTTGTTTATTTGGTGTGATTGGGATACTTAATTAACATATTTTTTGGACGCTGTGGGTTCATGTAAAATACTACCGTCTTCCCCCGCACACTGCGCCTAGGCGTTGTAGAACGAATAGTAGTACTCTGTACGAAATATTCGTTTATAACGCCAAGGCGTTATGCAACGAATATTTTCTCAATCTTGGATGAGCAGGTTGCAAGCGGGTCCTAAATCTAGCTTAGTGGTGAAGGCCTGACCCTCCTACGCTGCTGGCTGGAATTCAAGCCCGCCTACGTGCAGTTCACAGCGAGTGTGTAACGTAATGAGTCTTTCTTTCTCGGTGGCTGTATTGAATACGGAGGTTTTGCTGAAAAAAACTCTAATTTTGTGCAAATTACAAAAATAACACAATACATATTCTTTTTCGTGCAAAGGAATATGTATATTTCAAGCTTTTACCGATGGGTACTAAAGCAAGTGGCCATCTTCCTTGATAGCAAAGAATGACCCGCTGCGTGCAAGCTGCACCACCTTGTCAGGCTCTTCGACGCTATAGATAAGCGTCGACACTACCTTACAGTCTGCGTTGACTGTTTTGACTTCGATGTTCCAGTTGTGAAGCTTGGAAGACGCATAGAGCTCAAGCTCTCCCGGGTCTGCTTCGCCGTGCCGTATATTATCCAGGTAGGTAGCATCAACGAGCCCTTCCAAGTCTTCTAGTGTCACCATGTAGTCTGTAAGATCAGCGACGAAGTCATCTCGACCAGTCCCAGGCCATGAATGAGGCACGAAAAGAGGCTGGACCGTTTCTCGTCGGGGAGATACCACTCTGGAGCTGAGGGGCATAGCTGCTCAAGGTCATACGTCTGTTCCAATAGATGCTGGTAGGATGCGTGCCAGCGATCCATGTCTAAGTCAGGAGACAGGATCTCCCGAAGAGGGGGGTGAAGCTTGTCCTCGCTAAACATCTCCTTGGGAACCAGGCCACATAGCTGAAAAGCCTTCACGATGCTCTCAGGCGTCCGTGAAGCCATCCAGTCGAGTGTCCATTGTCCGACCGTGTTGTAGTTGGGGACTCTGGGGTTGCCTGCCCTTGTCTGGAGCGCTGGATCTTGTAGAGCGTTACCGATGTACTCATCGTACTTGTTCCTGTAGTACGCCTGGAAGCTACGGTTCACTGCCACGTCGAAGGGCTGCAAGATGTTAGTCAAGTTGGGTGGAATGATAACTACGAAGATGTTGTATCGCTCTAGTCGACGCGACTCCATCAACTTGACGTGGCATCCATACGAGTCGATCAAGTAAAGCACTGGCTCAAGATATAGCTGTGTTTCCTCCGGCTGCACAGCACCTTCTTGGCATAGTCTAGCAGGATCTCGTCACTCCACATACCCGTCCGATTGACGTCAACGATTAATCCGTCAGGCACAGAGGGCCTGTTCTTTAACTTAGAGAAGAGAAGGTGCGGTTGCAACATTATACCGTCCGCCGTGCTTGAAAATGTGGCGGGAAACAGCTTGTAACTGGTTCCACCCTTGCGCAGTAACACCTCACGTGATCCTCGCGTTGCAATGGTTGTCTTGGGTTTCGTCTCAAAGTACCGCGGCACTTGATCCATGTTCACGATGTTCCGTGGCTGGATTTGGTGTAGCTCGATGAGTTGCTGTACACGCTGGATGAACTTACGACAGGTATGGGTAGCGTCTTTGGGCAGCGTTCGTGTCGTTGTCTGACGCCGAGACACCAGCGGCTTCCGCTTCTTGAAGCGCACAAGCCAGCCAGCGGAAGAATCGAAATTGGGGCCGTCTGCGCCACGCAGCTTCCGGTAAATGTTCTGCGCTTGTAGGCGGATGTAGCTGGACTTCACCCGTAAGCCCTTGGCGTTCCGGTCGAGAATTCACAGATGCAGCCGCTCTTCCACCTCGGGATACTTGGGCCCGCGGCCTCTACCACCTAAGCGTCTCGCTGTCCGCGTAGCTATCTGCCTGTCCTTGGAGGCATCTTGTAGCTTCTGGCGGTTCTGCCACCACCCACGCAGCGGACCCGACGCGACATCGTGCTTGTTACTGAGGGCATAAAAGCCACTCCCAGCAACGCCTTCTTCGTGCTCAGCAATGGCAGCAAGTTTGTCCTTGATACTGTAGCTCCGACGCTTCTGCTTGGCCTTGGTGTTGTTCACGGTAGGAAATTTGAAAGTGGCAGCTCCAGTATCGACTTAAGTCTGCATGTAATGAATGGTGACGGCGTGCACTGCCGAACTGCTGGTTGGCATCGAGTATTTTTAAAATTACCGTATTTTATCTAAATGTGCATCAGCGTTATATTCCAAGTTGCGCTCTAATCGAAATATTGGAGGTCAATTTTGTAATAGGAATATTCGAATAGAGCGCCTAGGCGCAGTGTGCGGGGGAAGACGGTAGTAATTCTCCCGTCTGATAAAGAATTAACAGTTAGGTTTTCCTTTAAAAAAAATCACATGTTTGATTGGTCAATGTCCCTTCTGAGATTCCTGTGATTGGATAAAATGTGTGAATTGGGGATTTGTATGCAAACCAATTGGCTGTTATTAGCACGAAATTGAATTAAATTGCTTCTTGTGATATCCGGCTTAGATTAAGCTCTTTTCCTATTTTTGTGAGTATTTTAAAATCTGATTCCGCTTAGTTGTGGTGGCAAAGCGAATTTTTTTTTAACCCCTCGATAAACGGCGTTAGCGGCGGGAAAAATGCTTTAAAAAATGTGTGACGCTACGAGTGAAGAGCTTTACAATAAGACCAATTACACTTCTATTGATACAGTTTACCGGAAATTATGGCTGGTTCGAGAACTGTTAATTCTTTACCGGATAGAGGCAGTAAAGTCAAGATATCGCTACTCGTACACTCACTATTAATAAACAATGGGAACTACAGGATCAGGACGACGTGCTCAACGTTGTGATGACACCAGTATGTATATCATTAATATACACTCCGTAACCAGTGATGTTAATCCAAGTACAGTCATGTTTTGAGCACCAACCCCAACTCAGAGTACAAGTTTCTTTTGAACCGAGTGTATTAAACAACGCCTCGCAGGTGTTGTAGGCATTTGGCAGATATTTGGCAGAAAGGCGAGGCACGGTCTGCAAAGGCGGCAGCTCGACTGCTCTAGGGCATAATCGACGCTTTCAAGTTCTCACGGTTACGCCTCCACTTCGCCAAATGATCTTTAGCTTTCCTCACCTTTATAGCTTCTTTCCAGCTTGCAGTGAACGGGATCTGCTTCTTTAGCCAAGCCCCCAAACTCAGTCCAGATCGTTTTTCTTCATGCTCCGTGTTCTTCTCGACCCGACGGAGAAATCTCCCGCCATCGGTAGCAATCGCATCGACCGTGCCAACGCCGCTCCGTTCTCGATCATGGCCTTAAAATCCTTGGCCACGGGGAGCGCAGTGCCGCTGGCGCGGAGAGCGGCTGCGATAATCACAGCGAGAATGTAGATAAGCCGCATGTCTGCGAAGTGGCAAAGTCAAGATTGTGCGGAGCTTGTGGAGGTGCAGAGAAAATTGCCGAATGAGGTTTGAGTGCAAGTTTGTCCTAGCTTCCACACGTTGAACTGCTTATGCCAGGTGTTTCAACGAAACTACATGCCAGGTTGTGAACTTCGAAATAATATGAAGATAGTACAGGTAGGCGCCACACTGACTTGTCGTAAATTCGAGGGTTTGGAGTGGACTCCTTTTTAATCGCTTGATCGTTTGAAGCACGGTATGCTACTACAGCACATGCTCAACAATAGTTGTTTTTTATACCTCAGAAAAGCTTGTCAGCTCTCTGAGAGACCAAACAAGCTGAGTTCAGACATACATGTACCTACTTAATTCGATATTATAGATTTTGTTTTAGCAATTTCCCCTTGTATATCTGCGATTCCGAATCAACGCTTGGCTGCTGTAGGCTTCAAGATGCAGGCATAGAAGCTCAGCGATTCGAATGGCTAATCGACAACAGGAAATAATACAACAGCTGTGATAAGGTGTCCGCTCTGCAGGTTGACGGCAACAAAATTAGCTTTCATAAAGTACCTCTTTGATCTTTAGGCTATCTCCTCTTGGCACCACTGCTTCCTTCACTACTGCCTCTATTTTAGTGGAAGAAGACGAATACCACACCGCTGTTTGCGGACCGCAACTTTTCATTGCTATCAGTCCTACAAAAAATCACTGGATAAGTGTCATGTGCCCCCCCCCATCTTAGACATAACGGAAAAGCTGATTAGGTTTAGATGGACATAACGACACTCTGGTTGACAAGAAAAACTATAACGCCAAACGTGATGACACGAATCGATTAAAAAAGCAGGAACTACCGGGTTGTTAGACTGCCGGTACGCAGCTGAAGAATTCTAGAACGTTACTAATTTGCTGGAATGCAGCACAATTGTTCTAGGTCATCTAGACAGCACATATTTCAATTGAACAGCGTAAACTTAAATACTGTGGGGGCGTTTTTCAGAGCTCGGCCCTAATTTCAGGAGCACAACTTCACGTTTTCTTGGATCTTTCCAAAATTGGGCAGTCATTTCTTGGGATTTAAGGGCTCTATCTGATTTAAGTTATTTAAGAGGGTTTTTTAAAGTGAAATTAGGGTATTTAACGTCTAGTAGCCGAAAAAGTAGGAGTTAAAAACAATAAAAAGCAGCGAAATGCCCCAAACGTGCAGCAATCACTCGACTCGTATTGTGCCTTTCTGTCTGTATGCTGGTGCGTTGCGATAGCTGCGCCGGCACCTGGAAAACGAAATCGGGCTTTGCAAAGGCAGGCTTCGGACCCACAAAACGTACCCAAATCCTCTTTTTTAATCCAATCAGTGAAGGACACCTATTTCACTCTCGTGCGCCCAGCTCCCTCCACTCATTCAAGAATCAAGCTGCCGGAGCTCAAGCGAGGACGACAGCGAGGACGGCACCGGCAAGAACGACAGCTGATCGATTACCGTGTGTTCCTGACATTTGCTCCGCTCCCTGCTACCACATTACGTGAATGCCTGGGTAGCATAACGGAAAAGCCCCGCTCGCGGGTGATAGAGGTACAATTCCTCTCGCAGGCAAATTATTTGTGGCAGGTGAGCGCGGAGAGGCACGACCAGACAAAGGACGAAGGGTATTGCTTGTGGCTTGGTGCAGGCTTCAGCAGCAGAGCAGCTGGAGTGATTGCGTGAGCGGTAGTGCAGCAGCAGCAGCAGGTGGTAAGCAGCAGCGATGACATGAGCGGCAGGGTAATCGCAGCAGCAAGTGGCCGGTGCAGCGGCGGTAGCGGGAATGGCAGAGCAACAGCATCAGGTAACCGAGTAGCAGTGGTGGCCGGTGCAGCGACATCGTGAATGCAGCTACGGGCGCCGAGAGAGCTTCTAGTAGTGGCTGTGCGGAAAGCATCAATGCAGTGAGCATACATTTCTGGTTTTGAGACGAACCAACTAATTCCCCTACACGAGAGTCTAACCTGTCGATTGTTCATTAAGAATGGCGACCCCTACGGCTCGTGTCGAAACAAAGGGTCTCTATCACCAGCGTTTGTGTTCAACGTAGCAGAGGGACACCGTGTTCTTTGAGCAAAAGTCGAGGAGCATTTTGAGAGCAAGATCCCTGGTCAGTGGCGTGCTGACTTCGCAATTTACTTCAAGCCAACTAAAAACGCATACCAGAAGGACTTTCGGTTGATTTGCAGTGACAGCGAGGCATTGCGAATCAATGGCACAAGGCGAGACTGCGCAACGGTGGACAAGCTCGATTCGTGTTAGAGCTTTTTATCTACGTGCCAAAGCCACCCGAGGGTGCGACAACACTTCGACGGGCAACGCGGCACGCATTCAAGAGCAAATGCCCCGCGTTGCTGGATTGCTAAGGGAGCAAGGAATACCAACGGGTCCCGCCACGCAAGTAGATTCTCAGCAGGCGGCAATGGACGATGCAATGCAGGGTGATCAATAAGAAGCGAACGCAGAGTACCATCTCGTGCGCATCAAGATACACGGCGTTCCCGTCGTATTGCATGTCGGCGACCTCCGCACTGCACTTGGTCTTCCCAGCTATAGCCTGAGCCCACCATTTAGAGAACCTGCCACTGTTGCCATCCCAGCACCTGCGGGTCACATGGACGACACTGATCACTTAGACAGCTAGCAATAAGGATGCAGCAGAGAAGGCAAGAAGAGCTATATTTCCTTAATCGACAAGGCGTTACGCTTATATCCGCAGTGACTATACATATTCTCCCCGACTTCCTCCTTTTGACGCGTGCAATAGTACATTGCTACGCGTAGAACTGTGAGGGGTTCTCACGAAACGCCATATTGCCATGGCGTTGAATCCAGCGCATAAGAAGCGAGAATCCTACCTCAATTAGATTGAGATCGGGCGAAAAAGGAGGCAGGAAAAATAGCAGTGCACCTGTTTCGTGAATCATCTCCTGCAACTCCTTGTACATATGTATCTTCGGATTATCCATCACCACGATAGATCGTGGCAGCGGCCACGGATTGAGGAAGGGTAGGATTTTAGACTTGAAAACGTCGTGAAAGCTGGCACGAGTGAAGGTGTCCTGCACATCACCCCACGCAAAAAAAGCCTTGTAAGTCCATGGCAACCAGAGCCGAGACGCGTTTTCCGCGGCTGAACGGTAGGGTTGCGTGCGCCGGTGTATTCCGGGCAGACCAGCCGTAGCGAAGAAGTACAGATCTACCACCATTAAAAAAATCAAAAGTAACCCCGTTAAAAAAAACTAGAGCAAACAAATTTACCTCCCGTCTTTCGACGTTTCGTCGATAAAGTCAATTTGGTCTGGTCCACTGTAAAATGGAGTAAGTCGACCAGCACACTCCCGTCTCTCGCGAGGTACGCTCTCCCTTGCACGCTTAGTGAGCACCTTCCGTGTTAGCTTGAGGTCGAATCGTAGGGCACGGCAGATTGTAGCATCAGAGACGCCAATTGAGTCCTTGTACCGCGTGCGTAATTCATAGCGCAGGTCTTCAAAGTAGAAGCACGGATGTGCTGTCACGAACTCCTGTACGAAGGCGCACACGTCGCGAGGCCACCTTGATGTTTTTTACCCGGGTATCTACTTTAAGAACATTGCCAGTTGTTCGGAAAAGCTTGTACCACCTAGCAAGACTACGATCCGAGATCCCCAACACACTATATACCGTAGAAATATCGATCGAGTGAATGTACATCAGCACGATGCCTCTCCAGCGAATATCTAACGAGTAGGTCATCTCGTACTCTTACGTCGGGGTCAACCTCCGAATGCCCAACGAATGCTAGCCATTCGGACATTCGAACGTTTACAGGCTGTTTTTTAGTCTGATAAAAGCCTGTTGTCGGAGTTTCTCTATCCTCTCAGTAATTGGTCAAAATTGATGATTGGTTCTAAAAATAGGTCTAATTTGTTGTTCTGAAGCCATAACGCAATAGCTGGGACCTAACCGCACAAACCAAAAAGGCAGTTTTTCAAGTCCGATTAGCGAAAAGCTCTGAAAGGCACAATACTATTTCTTTTTTACAGGGTATGTACTCAAGGAAAGAGCACGATCTCTTAACGCCCCGTACGAGCGGCTTAGCTGTGATGCTGCCACGGACCTGGTGGTGGCGATGGCGTGCTGCACGGTGCTCGCCGTCAGACACTGATCAGTCATACGACCAAGGACCCGGTGGTACAACAAGCTGTAGATCAAGCCGCAATCGAGACCAGAGAGCACAGAAAGGCCGAAATCTTCGTCGGCAATCACCCGTCATCGCCGGGCTGTGCTGCTTTTAAGCCTCTGGCATCCAGTGCCATTGTCTGTTGTGCATGAAGAACGGCCGTCCCCCATCGCGTTCGGTGTAGGCAAGAAGAATTACGAGTCCAACGTGCTGCTCGGCGAGCGGATTTCAAAAGATCCGGAAGAAGTTGGGCGCGGCAGATCCAAACAGAAGCGTCTTCTTCGATGGCCCTGCCTTCGTGTCGCTTGCTGGACACCCGTTTTCGCAGGTGGGGGTGGAAGTGCTCCTAGCTTACCGGCAGCACTGGGGTCAGCGCTGCATCGTGGAGTGGGAGACTTTCGAAAAGACTGAGCGTGGCTAGACCGACCTCTAGTACCTCGAGTACATTTGAGTTGTGGTTAAGACGGTGGAGGGCTACAACATGTAGACCTACGGTAGGAGTGTGGCACCGTTGGCTGTGAGCGATGTTGCCCCCAAGTGAATGATTCAATGCTGCAATTTCGAGCAGCACAACTTCCAAGCCGACCGAGGCGACCCTGTGGCATGGTGAACGAGCAATCCAACGGGTGGATTACCTACGCAGTTACTTTACTTACACATCGTGTACTACAATTAAACCCGTTATGCAACGCTTGGATAGAAAGCAAACACGCATGATCATTAACAGCAGCGCTCTATTGAGTTATATCCACACTAAAAATTGCGTCCTGGTGGTACTCAAACTCTCTATCGCTCATGCCCAAACAAGCAATCCTCGTCCTTGATGTTTTCGCCCTCTCTATCGCTGTCCATGTCGTTGGCGCTGAGTTTCTGAACGGGGCTAGATAGCAAATGAGTGACATGTAGAGCATGATGAACCGCTGCCACGTGATCCACTTCCTGGACCGCCAAGCTAAGCTCGGTCGCGCTTAAAAAGCTCGGGTGCGATCAGTTAGCGGTCTGAAACTCATTTGCCTGATGTCAGCCAAGAAATAGAAATTCACGAAAATAATCAAGTCATCATGCTGTCAGCTGCTTGTTTTTATCGGTATTTAATTTTGTTCTGTTACATACGTATTCAGCTGAAAACCCATTTAAAGCTAAATAACAACTCTTTTTAAAATATGCGAGGTGTGCGCAAAAATAAAGAGGTTTCAGCTTACAAATTTCAAGCTTTTTTATATTGACCAATTGAATTGCTGGTTTGAGGGCCGATAGTCCTGCTCCAAGGGAGCCCAACTTTTGAGAGAGCCCCAATCTATGAGGGAGAAAGGCTCTCGAGCATACCGTATATCACGGCGATTTTGTAACGTGTTAAAAAGTTCGATTCAAGTGGAAAAGTAAATCGGTAAAAAAAAAAGAAGTAAAAAATATAGTTTGGTGGGCATGCAGCGTGTTGAGCCTGGTACTAGAGCAGCACCAGGGGGATGCGAAAGGCGATCCCCGGATGGGCTGGATACTACCGGGTGATACATAATAATAAGTAGTGTATGGGATTTATTATGCCTATTGAAGTGTCTATGTAGTCTACGGTACTATGGCCGGTGATTGGTAGAGGAGCCCCTTAATGACCGAGGCACACATTAAGTGCGATGAGGAGAGGAATCATGGTGGGTAGGAAGAGAGGACTAGCCCCTCATTTCCTTTTTTGCTTCGGTCTGAGCACGTCCGTAGAATAGCAATAGATTGCGGGAAAAAAGGGTCTGTAAGGGAATTAATAGACCAATAAGTGTTCCTTTACTTTAATACAGCGTAAAAGGGGCAGCTAATCTTACATTTTACGAATTTGTTTCATGTTCGCCGTGCGTTACAGGTTCACCGTGATATACGGTATTGGGCTCCCTAGAAAATCTAACGAACGGGTTCCGGCTCCGCTCCCCTGATGTACCAGTATGGAACCATAAATTTTCCCGTACGATTACTCGGTATACTTTAGAAGGCAAATTAAAATGGAGTTAGGATGTGCCTACACGTATTTACTGAATGAGTCAATGTTATCATTTATCCTGCATCATCCACAAAAGCCGGTTGGGGCCGGGCCTTTTGAATGTGCGGGGTCGTGTGCGTCAAGGCGGATGTAGGTGCTAAAGAAGAGAATTTTACAGCACTAACACGAGCGCTCGTCACGTCAAGCTCCAGCACAGCTGCGGGATCCGTGTCATCCCTTTTGCCATCCAAGTTTTTTTGGCGCCATACAGTTTTCAGCAACCGGCAATAGGGAGCACATCACTAACATACGGACCCCACTGTGTCCATTCGAGAGCGTAACCTAGCAAGCAAGCAGGGGGACAGTCATCACACCCAAAGTGCCAAAGCACACGAGCTCCAACAAATCTTAACAGATCGTGGGCCCTGCGACACGATCAATAACCCAAACTTGCACCCGGTTTGGATAACAATACGAACCCCCTTGACTAGTGAGCTACATGTTTTCCACGACGATGAAGGTACTGGTCATAGACGCCTTCATCTTCCAAATCAAACTCGACTGGTACTCGAAGAAAGGAGTCACCATGATTCGAAATCATCTCGTCGACCATAACGTTGAGCAGAGTGAGTGAATCCGATACTTTTGTTGGAAAGATTTAAGCCCAACGTGTGAAGTAAGTGCGACAACTAAAATATACTGGTTACCACACGGTGTTGTCAGCAGAGGACCGATGGCACCCATGACTAGTAGTGAGAGCGGTTCAGAGACTTCTTGGACCGGAATCTTTTGGCGTGAGGCCTTTCTCCCGAAGTCTGTAACCCTTTTCCACTGCTGCACACGTTGCTGACACATACGTATTCGGTCATGTCAAGCTTCCAGCTACCAGAACGCATGGTTCCGTACTTTGTTGACCGTCTTCGTCAATTTTGCTTGAGCCGAGAGCGACAGTCGTGTAGTACGGTTTCGATGAAAGGTAGCGGTATTCGAGGTAAGGGTGGCGAACGCCTTTGTCGTCCAGGGTGTACAGTGGCCCATGAAGTGGCACCACGAAGATCAGCCCTGAACGAGCACGAAGATCGCCCGCGGTATGCGCGTGACCTTGTGGTAATTGCTATGTGTGTCGTTTGTCTGTCTGTCTGTCTGTCTGTCTGTCTGTCTGTCTGTCTGTCTGTCTGTCTGTCTGTCTGTCTGTCTGTCTGTCTGTCTGTTTGTCTGTCTGTCTGTCTGTCTGTCTGTCTGTCTGTCTGTCTGTCTGTCTGTCTGTCTGTCTGTCTGTCTGTCTGTCTGTCTGTCTGTCTGTTTGTCTGTCTGTCTGTCTGTCTGTCTGTCTGTCTGTCTGTCTGTCTGTCTGTCTGTCTGTCTGTTTGTCATGTTCCCCATTTCCAGACTTAGGATTGGCTGAACAAAACTTATTTCAGTATATATATGAGACGAAATACAGAGGAACTGCTGCGGGCTGCACCGCTTTGTAGCGCAGCTCGCTCGCTCGTACCGTAATATATAAATTAGGTCGTCGCTTAGGGCAAGACCTGAGTTGTAAATATGAAATAGAGCATATCAAACTTGTTTTGTGCGTCCTCACCAAGTTCTTAGTCTAAGTTAGCCTCGATTCTCGATGAGGGCTCCACACGCGGTTTGTTCTCCGCGGCCGATTTGCCCTTAGCCTTGCCGATATCACGTGCTCTTTGTAGTCGCGTGCCAGGTTACTGGGATAGTGGCCCCTTAGCGATTAGTCCAATCACTTGCGCACTTGGGGTCAAAACAAACTGTGTTTGTTGTTACCTCGCTAGAAGTTTGCTATCCATAAACAGGCAGTCTGGATTTCACTTGTCTTCCGAATAGAGGTGTCGACGTCAACAGGTCTCGTCATTTTAGTCACCCTAGGCGTGCCTGCGACAATTACTTCTTATGTACTGGATTCACGCGGTACTTCAATCCAGGGTGCGCATAATCAATCATGTGATCGGTCGCCTTCGTCGGTCGTTAATCCCTTGGCTTGGGTATACTGGGGTCTGGTCGTCCAGAAGTGTCGCCTAACGGTCGTTCATGACGTCCAAAACGTCGGTCAGGCTCTCGCCTTCGACTTCCAGGTGCACACGTGCTGATCGAAAATATCAGGCTTCTCCTCGGTGGCTTGTCGCGTCCTTCGGGCCCGTTATCCTTGGTTCGGAGTCTTTCAGAACCCATCAGGTACGGACAACAGTTCGTAGGCATGATTATTCACGGATCTCCTCCCATACATTTCATCTCAACTTGTCGCGCTTGGTTCTGAGACCGCATGGGGCTGTTAGGCTTTACTTTCAGGCTGTTACCACCAGTCACCGACTCTTACGTGACCACCGATTATACTTTCCGGATCGACAGCCTGTCCACGTTCAGAACCATCCTTCGAGTATTCAATTTTTTGTCCGTTGGGCAGTTGCTTGGCGATCTCCTGGAATTTTCAGGAGCCACGTCATGCCCCCTCCACTCACCCTCTGAGCATGATCCTCCATCAAGGCATTTACCGAGCTGACGGTTGATGACCAGACTTCACGACCAGCCAAGCAGCCCTGACCAGACGCCTTCTCTAAACGACCATCCCGTTGGCCGGTTGCCCTAACTGACGTCTTTCCTGCACGCCGTTGACCTTCAGCCAATTCACTTTCCTTCGAACGAGCCGCCCAGGTCACTTCGTCATTCACAACGCGATTTCTCGTCGAACACACGGATGTCAAACACTGCTTCCGCCATCTAGACGCTTGCAGGATCCGCGCGATTTCCGAGTGTAAATGCGTCTGCAGAAGGTGACAATACGTCGGGAGTGGAATCTAACAGGGGGAAACAGTGACGACACTCCAGCAGCAGGCGATCTAGGCAACTTGAAGCCATTGCCGCTCAACGTGCGTGTGATGACGGGGACGAAAGCAAGGCCGGTACCGAGGGTAAGATGACGGAGGTGAAAGACAGGCACGAGACTTCCCTCGCCAGGCATGGCGAGGCGCGCGCCCCTTCTTCTTCTCAACTTCGTCGTATCTCTCGTGAAAGGTCGCCCGCTCCAGGACCTGATGAACGTGCGGACCGCACGGTAGGTACCCCAGAAACTGCGGCGGTTCTCCTCTCTCTAGACGAAATAGATGAGAAGATAGCCGCTGGGATCAAAATGGCGCACCAGCAGCGGGCCTTCGATCTCCAAGGATCTCGTCCGGCCCGCTTCGTCACCCCACCGAACAACCCTCAGTTGATGACACGTACGTTAGTTGGGGTCTCTGGACATGCAGATGCTATCCACGCCGGTGCACGCGTCCAGGATGGGTACGGCAGAGTCGTAACTCGATTCAATCCTTGGGGTCTCCTAGTAATAGCTCAAATAGATGGATTACTTGCTTGGTCCTCTTAGCATCAGTAAAGTGCTCGAGCTAACAAAAATATATGGCCCGTATCAGGAGTTCCGTTAATATAACTGCAATGTTATTGGGAAGGCAACGAAGAATAAATAATTGCATTAACATCCATGTTCAATCCATTATTCAGTAGTTTAAGCTCAATACTAAAACAATACCCCCCCCCCCCCCGCTGTGCATTCTCCTATCATACTCACAGCTTCATTGACAGTCATCCATGAGAGAAAGATGTACAACTTACACTAAGGTAGCATGTCGATGAGATAGAAGAAGAAATGCCTCGAAGAAGGCGGGAAAAACAGCAAATAATCTTGAATCCAATTATTCGAGCAGAGTTGGGAAATACGTTATTGAATTCGTTGTCATGTTTTCTCGTAATACAATATTTTTACGGAAATGTTATAATATATTCTCCGTAGTATTATTTATTCGGAACCCCTGGCCCGTATTTTATTCGTGTCAGAGCGTATGTGTTTTGTTCCTTTCATGCTCCAACCGAAGCATGTTTTTCTTCACTTCTCAATAAGGTCCAACAGCCTCATGTATGTGCTCTAGTCATCTGCCAGTCATCACTTTCACAACTAGAGGCCCGAAGTGTCTTCGGAAAGTTGCAAAAATATCACTTTTTGCATCATCAAAGTGAACGTTTCCCAGCGTCAAACTGAGCTCGTCGAATGACGCGTTGTAATTGAAATTGTTCTGCATTAAGTGACACCGAGAGAAAGAAGTGAGAAAATCAAGCTACAGACACTGTAGTGTTCCGCACTAATTTGGCATTTGTAATCCACGTGAATCAGGATACCGCTATACACTTGGTGATAACAAAATTTATGACAAATCCATTTTCAAGAGCTACATGTTAAATTACTCCAGGAAGTTTCAAGCAGAGAATCGATTTCGAACATTTTCTTGTGTTTTCACTGCAAATTGACGATTAAGCTTTGTGGCGAATTTTGTTTGATTTTTTGAGATCCTCTACTTTTGTTTACACACGTCTTCACTGTAAAAACCCGATTAGGTAAACTGAGCGTCTAGAACAACTATATATTTTTTTAAAATACATATTGGAACGCAGGGGAAAGTTAGCCATTGTCTGTTTACCACCAATTGATAAACCCTAACTTTGTTTTCATGAAGGCTCCAGGCGTGTTTCTTAGATTCGCTATCACTACAGCATAAAGTGAGAAACCAAACAAACCAAATGCAAACCTATCTCCGCCCGACGAAGTATTATCTAATTGCTGCCCGAGCTCGTGTCCAAGATACCGTTGTATGCGTCTTCGACACCGAAGAAGCCCTGATAGTCCGCTAGCAGAGTCATGTTGAACCGAGACATCTCATCCACACAAGATCTATCCAGACTAGCCAACTCACCCTCGGTGCTTAAGTAGGAGGCGAGAATCTTCATCCCGCATGTTTCACTCGCAAGATCTTCAGGATCAAGCTGTGTTGAGAAAACCGCACCGTGGACAGAATATTCAAAGGTGATCAGCTCCTTGTTGTCTCCGTCAAGTGATTTCAGAAGCTGTTTCGCGTACTTATGCGGTGTCTGAGGGTCCAATTTGCTGCTCATCAACAGCACACTGGCCTGGCTCGGAATTGTAGCGCTCACGTTCCAGTACTCGTCGCGCTTGTAGGTGATTCCCTGTGCATCGTAGTTGCCATGCTTGAACTTGTTGCATGCCTTCGACTTTTCTTTGGAGAAAGCACAGTACAGTGGGGCCTTCGCGTATGTTGCAGAGGCGATGCCATAATTCGTAAAACGTTTTGTCATCTCAGCCATCAAAGGTTGCGGTCTCTCCCATCCCTCCGAGAAGGCGATGAGATAGTATAGGAGCTCGGAGTAAAACGGACCTCCATCGGCAGAGGTGTTGGTGGATTCGGCATAGGTTGTGAAGAAGGAAGTCAAGACATCGACGTACAGTGATTTAGTCTGTAAACAAGGGGAGAGATAGCGTTGCGCATAATCGAATCTTGTAAGAGCTGGCCCAAGAAAACCCGAAGGTTATGCGACGGTGGAGCCCCCTCCAAACCAAGTTCAAGGCTACCCACAATAGCCGCACACGTTGAGTTAGGATTGTTGTCAAAATTATCCAGCAGACCGTAAAGAATAGACGCCAAGGTGTGTGGCTTCTTGAAATGGGCACTGCAGCCACGGTCTTGTGCACAGAGATCCATGAACGCGTCGCCAACTTCGCCTAAGTCAATATCACCATGAGAAAAATACGGAAACAAATCGGCAGTTGCCCTCGTAGTTGTTGCGACCCCATCCAAAACGTAACCAGTAACTTGGGGAGGTCGAGATGCATGATGCGCTCTGCCAGTAACGACCCGTAGCTTACACTGTACACGATAGTGTCCTTGCCGTTGGAGAACTCGGCAACCAAGGTTACGAGATCTTTTGCAGCACTCGTGGTCGAGAACGACGAGAGGTCTCCGTATTTACGCTCCAGTGCTTGGGCACACGAAGGAACTTCAGAAGGGTCAATGATCTTTCCTCCAGGAGAGCCGCTCGTAGCTGCTTGTGCTGCCGAGCAGTCTAAAAACGTACTACGTCCAGTCCCGCGATGGTCCATCGTATACACGTTCGCGGCTCCTTTAAGCTTTGTGTACAGCGTAGCCATTTGAGATTCCACTACAATCAAATCAACAAACAGGCAGGTTAGTAATCTAGAATCAATGCAACGTCCACGTCGATCGTTGGAGGCAAAACTGGGTCCTCCCTGCAGAAGCCAGACATTGGTAGCAGTCTTAGAACCAACGGCCGCAAGGCGCTTTACGAAGATGTCGACAGTCTGGTCCACCCACTCGGGCGCTTCACACACGCCAGGATAGCAAAGTGGTGCCGAGTACGTAGCGCACTCAGCAGTCTGCGCGTCAGAACTTCCCGTGCCAGAAAAAGTGTACTCGGAACAGGAATACCACCCATTGAACTTCGATGTTTTCGACGTTGATTTGTTTCCTGAGGAAACCTGCACGATAACAGCCGCGAGGGAGAGGACGGAGCGAAGCTGCATGTCAAAACTTGGATGGAGATCGTGCTGAAGTTGCCAGTCCCGTGCGAATTCCACAATGAGGTCTGACAAGCGAGTCACCAGCGTCCGTTGGGACCACCTTGATGTTTGTGGGGGTGAGTACAGCTGTACCCTGCATTGCTGGTGGAGGAATAAACGTAATCAACATCTTTTAAATAACGCGTACGATGTATACCGATACCTCAAAGCTACAACAGAGTTTGTAGTTATCGTTTGCTGTGCAAAAGGCGGGTACAGCAACCATCGCTCAATCACGAGAGATGTACCTGTTTTGTGGTACATATGAAGTCCTGCATGATTTTGAGCTGCCAGCAGGCGAACAACATCATGGCTGTCTTTATAAAAGTGTGCGTACCAGCGTATTAATATGCGGTGAATTATATGACGTTGAGGCTTTGTAACCCCTCCCCCTCCCTCGACGGCAAACAAGAGCGTTTGATATTTTGTGAATATAGCAATGCGTGAGAAAGGAATTATAAGTGCTGACACATTGTTGCCACCATCATCCACACTTGTTGCTTTCCTACGACGCAGAAAATAGTGATCGCAGCAGGGCTGCACATATAAACTGGCTTCCTGTTCCAAATGAGACCAATATAATATTTATGCACCTCCAGATAGTATTATAATCACTATTCACCACAGGTAAATCTGTAAGCCTCCACCGCACCTTACATGCAAGAGAGAAGCAAAACTCAGGATATCACTACCGAAAGGATCATCCGAAGCGACAAAGAAACACTCGGAATCCCTCAAATCGCAAGAACGACGCAAGACGGGATAACCGCAAGTGGGAGATGTATACTTTGGTACATTCCAAATACTTCGAAATTTAAGACTTGCCTGTACCAACGCATCTTCTGCACGGGCTAAGCTGTTTGATATAGCAAAACAAATACTATCGGCGTGCCAGACCTGAGCTCTGTATTCTGTCATGCATCTTGGGTTGAATTCGATGTTGGTGAGTGAAATTCTGCGAACGTCACATTTCTCTGTTTGATGTTGTTTTACTCGAGTCTTTTCTACACTTAATACTTCGAAGTATTTGTTACCACAACAGCAAGTATCATTTTGGACGGGCATTAACTCTTGAATTCTTCGCGCGACATCCAATACTATATTGCACGCACTTAACCGGGAGGGCGACGAAAAGGTAACATTTGTTCAGTTTATAAACCTAGCACAGGTATCAATATCCAAAGTAACCACTGTAGTATTTCCCTGGACATTTGTATGATCCCTCTTTAATTTGTGCGGACAGTCCGATATGAATTACCGGATCATCCTTGCACGGAAAATCAAAATACCCAATCGGATCCCCCCTTAGCTCTTAAAATAAATTTCAGAGAATAGGCACAGTATCGTCCAATCCGATGCTAAAGTCGGTTCGTATTTACCCCTGGAAACGGACGCAGATTAACGTCGTCGAGTTTACACTCACTCAATGCAACGAGATAAGAATTTTAATGCAATTCGAGTAGTATTACAGAAAATGTAATTTGAGGGGGGTGGCAGATATATTTAACGGTACGAATTTACCGGCTGGTGCTGTGGCTGCGATGCAGGCGCAAGAGATGCCATAGTTCAGGATAATCTGAAATTTGAGAGATTTATGGCATAGTTTTGATAAATTTCAGAGCTTCTTCGGGCGAAGCACGACTTTGTTCTAAAACCTGATGTTCAGCTTACTAATTTTAAG
The DNA here is from genome assembly GCA_016864655.1 of Phytophthora cactorum. NCBI lineage: Eukaryota > Oomycota > Peronosporomycetes > Peronosporales > Peronosporaceae > Phytophthora > Phytophthora cactorum. Next base: position 305,692 of record NHQK01000051.1, read on the forward strand.
TACTTTAGCCTTGATCAATCAAGGCCCTGGTTTCTCCAGGAATTGGGCTGGTAATTCCGTATTTTTTGGAGTCAATACCTGTCAAGGGAGAAAATCCCTTCGCCGTTTCCCTTCTTCGCAAGTTCTGCTAAACGCTCTAGAATTATGCGAAGATATCTATAGGGAGGGGGGGGGAGACTTTACTGATTTATCCTTTAAAATTATATATGCCGCTGTTAATGTGTTTTGGTCCTTCCTTTGCGCTCTTCGTACGAATTGTATATTTTTCAAGCGCGAGCTTACAGTAAGGAGCTGCCCTGTTTATTTCTATCTCTGTGGCCCTTCATCATTGGCGGCGTATCGAAGATGGTTTTTATTAGCTTTTGGAGAAGAAATAAGCGTGTAGTAATGTAAGTTCGCGGAGTTGTTTTAGTGTGGTTTATCAGGAACTAACCACACAATGGGGAGCCGGCGGTGCTCCCAGGTAGTTGCCGTTATTTATTGCTTGGTAAATAACAGAATGAATCCCTCTAGACTAACTCTACTTCATCTCGGAGGCGTTGTCTTCAGCGGCGGCTCCGTTTGGTTGGACACGATGCGTGTCATCACGTTTGTCGTGATGCATTTGCTTGTCAACAAGATTGTCGATACGCCTCCACGATGTAAGCGTTGATGGCGTTACGGGTTTCTATCCGGCTCTGGATTGTATAGTGGCGCCAGAGACTAGTCTGCGTGCCAGTACACCTAGCTGAGGCAGGTTGGGGCATGCCTGTACTTGGTGCAGTGCACTACACTGCCTACTCAAACCTGGTTCAGGTAGTTGTAGTCGTCAGGTATCGTCATTGTGACATGATTTTATGCGACTAATGAAATTTCACGTTTTTGTAACGTCGTATCACTAGTCGTTAGTTGAAGTGTAGCGGTTATAACATAAACTACTACAACGTGTTGAAGTCAACCTTTACCGAATTATAGTGAGATCAATATCAAATCGAATCAATTGGTAGTTGGACCAAACGATCTGATCAGTATGTGACTACATGGTAGTAGGTATTAGATATGGTCTAGCAGATAATTATTTGTTTGACAAAACGGCGCCAGCCTTTTTTTTTAATAGGTGGTCTTGCCAATGCTCGTGTACATTCGCATCCTGTTTTTGGATGTATTGATCCTTGACTTCAGTAGCAAGAGAAGTAAGCTAAGCGATTCCCATGAATCTTCTACAGCCTCTAGGCCATTCCAGTTTACTAGAACTTTGTAGCCCATGATGCTGGGGTTCCAACGATGCCTTTTTAGCTTATTGACGATCATAACGACGCCGCGGGCTGCTACATGCTCGAGGATGTCCTCAGTTACGTTAAAACTACTGTCCGTTTAAAACTTTAGTCTTGATGCATGGACATCTAACTCATCTCCCGTCACTAGGTGACGTATTCTAAAGGAGTGCGAGTCCGCTCAAACCACTTTGTATGGTCCTTGCCACATAACTAGGAGCTTGTTCCCTTTATGTCATTCACGCGTGAGCGCAAAATGTAGTCGCCCACGTCAAAGTTGACTGTGTTCTCGCCACGTTCTCTTTTTGTTGTTGTTGAGGATGCGCTGTTTCAGCCGCTGACCAGTAATAGGACCATGCAAAGTGCGCAGACTGTCGCGCAGGGTAGCTAGGTACTTGGCGATAGCAACCGAGGTTGACGGTACCTTGAACAGTTTCTTGCAACTGGCGTGGTAGAATTCTGCCAGAGTCGATGGACATGGCAGACTGGTGAACAGCTCAGTATGAGCTGGATTGCCGAGCGAGGGTAGTGCTGTGTGATTCAGACTAGATTTTACCAGTGGTACTAGGTAAACCCAGTCCTTTGTTGAGGTTTTGTACTCAAGAATCATACTTCGGAACACCTGTAGGATGACGCGGTTGACGTCAATCCATGGAGTGTAGGCTAGGGTGAAATTCATTTCGGCCCGGTCAGGTTTGTCGGAAGTGGCCGTGAGCACGCTGCATCAAGTGCAGCAGCTCAGTGCTGCTCACTGGCTCTTGAGTCTCTTTGAGAGCTCAGCCACAACTTTGTTTTTGAAATTACTACCGTTATCGCTGACCCATACCAGTGGGTTACCGTAACGGCTGTGCCAATCAAGTAAAACGGATGTCGCTACTGCGCTATTGGCTGAGCTGCAGACCACTAGCTCGCAAAAGGGTGTGACGTGATCTTTCAATTTGAGCAGAAACTTGCTTGCACCAAACGAACCACCCATGAGCAAAACCTCCCAATGTAGGACGCCGTTGTGCTCGTCACACTCAATGGTCTCACTCCACGGTCGACGGACTCTTCGGTAACGCTTCACGTGGGGACAGAGTAGGTAGGTCGCTATGAACGCATGTACGACGCTTCGGAGGTTGGGACGTAGAAAACTCTACGCTGGCGGTTGACCATTGCTTGCTCGCCGCGGTGCCTTGGCTCCCTCAATGGGCGATGTTACACAGTCGCTGCGTGATCTAAGTGGACGCGTGGGGTATTCAAATCCTCTGACCCACCCACAGGACATTGTCGGTGTCTCGAACCGATCCCACGGGCGCGTGGTGTTGCTACTGGGCAGCATGGATCTCCTCCAATGAGGGCCAGGCGAATTCGTCGTCATCTAGAGGCCGGAGGAGATGGATTGGACGCCGGTTGGTCGACGTCTGTTGATTCTTGCTTCTCTTTTTCGCAAATCGCTTCAGCTTGACCGTTGGCACCGACTGCCCTGCACATCGGGACAGCATATCTGCCCAAACGTTTGCTACATTATCGACGTGCTCGATAATATAACGATAGGGCATCAGCTTTAACGCCCACCGAAGTAACTTGCCCCTACCGTGCTTCTTTATACTCGCGTGGGAGCGAAAACATGGATGAGGTTGCGATGGTCGTAGTACAGACAGAATGGCCGCACCCACATTAGCAGATAATCTAGTTTTTTTTACATGCTACTACAATAGGGTAGGTTTCTTTTTCAATGACGGTCCAGTTCAGGTGTGCATCCTTGAACGTGCCGCTGAGGCACGTGAGCAGTTTGGACTGCTGTGTTGTACCTGGCATCCGAGGATCAAACTCTGCCACCTGACAGACAATAACCGATCACCCCCTATCTGAGGCATCTGAGCAAACAATAGTAGTAGCAGCGTCATCCGGCAGTGCGAGTATGGCCGATGTGGCCAAGCGTTGCTTCACTTTGTCGTCGGCAAAGCGCTCAGTGTCCGTCAGTGCAATAGCGATACCAGCAGCAACGCGCTTGCGCGTTTGCTGGCTTTTAGCACTGCATCTAGTCGTCTTTGTAGTGGCTCGGCAATCCGAGTGTAGTCGGCCATCGACTCCCTCATCCAATTGGCAGCACATAATAATTGCTGTAGTTGACCTGCTGCGGTCGGATAAGGCATGCCACGCAACGCATCAATGCGTGCTGGGTCGTGGGTGAAACCATCACTGGTGACGATACGCCCCCTCCAATTGACCGGCTGTTGTCAGAGACTGCTCTTCTTAGCGCTTAGCTGGAGTTCGAAAGCTGCAACCAAATCGAAGAATTCTTCTAGCTTTGCAAGCTAGGTATCTATGTCGTCGCCGAATAGGAGCAGATCATCGATCCAAATAACTAAGAAATGGTACAAAAGCGACTGTAAGCACTTCTCCATCGTCTGCTGAAAATCCACTGCGGCATCACAGCATCCCAGAGATCCCCGACGAGGAGTGTATATTTTGTTGTCAGTTATGTATAACATGAGCTCTTGGCAGGCTTCCTCTAAGGCAGCTGCCTGAAGCCTTTCAATAGGTCAAATAGACAGTAATAATTCTTACCTCGTGTATGTTCGATTAGTGTTGCCATATGCGGCATCGTGCTAATGAGGGCCTCTATGAGGTCGTTCACTAGGCGGTACGCATCACTGCTCGTGCCTTGCTTTCGCACAGGTAGTACAGGGCTTGCACGGCGACCGCTTGGGTATTCATACGCCCACCCAAGTTCAACGAGCTTGTCGTTAAACTCGCGCAGGAATGGGCTCACCACAGGTGGGTATGGGTGGGGCTTGGTCTTGACAGCACGAGTACCCTCCTTGAGTCGGATCCGTAATGGCTCCACATCGGGAGGAGGATGTTTAGTTAGCTCCAAACGCCAGATGTCGTACTTGAGCACGATAGCACGGAGCTGTGACTCTAAGTGGCTGGAACGCCATGTTCCAGTGCCATAACAATCCGCCGCTCAAGAGCTGTTTGGAGATCTTCATCCTTTGAGCTGGGTGCAAGGGACGATAGATCGGCTTTAAGATATGCCTCTCCTTCGTCTTCATCTTCCTTACGCACCGCAAGTTGCTCTAGCTGCTGGTCAATGTCGATCCCCAATGACTTTAGAACATCCTGGCCAAGAATAAATTCTGGCTCGTCACACTCAATTATCAGAAAGTCAACAGATTGCTGTAAACCTACGGGCCCGGCAGCAGTATTTTTTCAAATACAAATCCTGCACGTATTAGAAGTCCGGTCCGGTATCCCTTCCAGATATAGAAGTCCGGGACCAAATAAAAGTCGCCTCTTTTATTTATCGGTCCTCGACCTCAGTCTTACCTTGGGCAAGCAGCCACATCAACATGTGAAAAGAGAGAGAGGTCACCGACTGAGAGGTCTAGCGGCGCATATCTTCGTTTGTAGGGTAGAAAACTTCAGGCCTCCCACACAATGAATAAAGTACAAGACCTTATCAATTTAAAAGCCCCCTCTGCAAAACCGCTCAAGTTTTAGGGACTTATGCGGAATACAAGTCCGGGTACTATATGGCAAAATCAGTTTGCTGCAGTCGGAGTTGCACGTAGTGCGTGGAGGTAACCTCATAGGCACCCACCGTCACATGCACTATGGGAGTTTCTAGTGGCATCACCTTGACGGATGTGTCACTGCGGAGCAGCTTGGTTACGTACAGCTTGCTGATGGCGGGTCTATCCGCGCCAGTGTCAGCGCAGTATGATACTGCAAGCTGTTTCTACAAAAGAACAGTATTTTCTTGCGACGCGAGACACCCCCGAAGGTGCTTCAGCCTTGCCACAACTCCCTTACTTCCGTTACTGGCCCGTTGTGCACGGAGCTTTCGTCGGATTTCAGCCTTCTGGTCGTGCGAGGCCGTTGGGCATTCTAACACCCAGTGCAGCTCACCACAGTGTGGGCAAGGCGTGGGCGGCACTTTAGTCCGCTCAGAAGAAGCTTGGGTAGGTGGTCTTGAGCCAGAAGTGCTTTGATCAGTAGCTAACCGAGGCTTCTTGGTCGAAATTTTATTCGTGTCGCGTGTTGGTATACGCCCCAAATCACCATCACTGCGATCGCGCTTGGCACGTTTTAGGTTTTGGTAGGATTTTTCTTGGTCAAGTGCCTTCACCAGTACACAATCATGGAGGGCAACCTCGTCGGACATAGCCGTCCTGACCTGGAAACGTACTGTTCGTTCCACTTCTTCTCGCAGGCCCTGGGGCTCGAACGAGGCAATCAGGACACGGCACAACTATTGTCTGCCGTTTTCATCGGTGAAGAATTACTGCCAGCCGTGGTCGTCGATGATATCGCGACTGAGTTTGAAATACTGAATTACTCTCTCGCTCACATCACTCTCAGATATGACCATACACGCATTTCGCGATGGAACACTATTGGTCTTGACACTCGAGATGATCTTGTCAATCTCGGTTACGATCCGCTCATCCGTGTCGTCGTATCTCGACAGGCGCCAGCACAAATGGCACCACAACCGCACCAGCCCTTCGTCGCAGGTCGTCTTAATGGAGACGATCTTGGCATTCATACAGCATTTGGCTCAGTTACAAATCGTTTCCTCATACTCTCGGTATTCTCTACGCGATTTGACGAGAGAAGCATCCGAGTACTCGATGAATGCAGCAAAGGAGTGAAGATTGGCATGGCGTTGCGACTACTGTCGCCTTCCGGTACATTCGTTGAGGCTGGTTGAGTGTTCGTCCTGGTCGTGTAGCAGCGAAAACACCGCTAAAGGGTTCTTTGCGGTGTATCAGGAACTAACCACACAATGGGGAGCCGGCGGTGCTCCCAGGTAGTTGCCGTTATTTATTTGCTTGGTAAATAACAGAATGAATCCCTCTAGACTAACTCTACTTCATCTCGGAGGCGTTGTCTTCAGCGGCGGCTCCGTTTGGTTGGACACGATGCGTGTCATCACGTTTGTCGTGATGCATTTGCTTGTCAACAAGATTGTCGATACGCCTCCACGATGTAAGCGTTGATGGCGTTACGGGTTTCTATCCGGCTCTTGATTGTATAGTGGCGCCAGAGACTAGTCTGTATGCCTGTAATGGGCCAACTCTGTGCCCACTACTACGGCTTGCACGTTAGTGCACGTGTACGAGGAACCGTAATTTACTTAAACTTAGATTAACTATACTTTTGACCGAAAGTATAGATTTACAACAACAACAACAAATAAGAAAAGCTAAAAGCCGTTTTGCGTTAAAATGAGAACTGTTATTTATGATTTATGTCTGTTATTTATGATTTATGTCTGGACTGGGTTTCCTCGTAAAACGGATATTCTAAATGAAAGGTATTCTGCCATGGAGTGGCTGCAAGAACCCTGCTATTATAGTTGGTAGAAAGGAACGCTTATCTACCGGTAGGAAGCCTAAATGTATACAGACCAGTGGTCTGCAAAGTGTAATCATTGGTGTGTGTTACACCAACGATCAAGAACCGTCCATGTAACAAAGGGGCTACGTGTAGCCACTTGTGTGTAACGCCGTTACACACGGAGATGACTCGGAACCAAAACCGCTGAAGGCTGGAACACAGGGACTTCAAGCGACCTCGCTCTCTTCCTTTTCCTCCTCGTCGTCGACTTCACTGGGAGGATCGTAGCTGTTGACCCAAGGTGCTATTGCGTGCTCGGGTGGCAAGACAATCTAGGTTCCGTCAGGAAACTGGATCATGGGGTTATTCGGCTTGGTAGCCTCGACAGGATCAAACGCTGGAACTTGTGTTGGTTGGGAGGTGCTGGCCTTGATCTGTAGAAGGATATCGAACTGTAGATCGCGAACGCAACGGTTATGGCAGAGTTCAAACCAACCACCGTAATTCAGGTTACCGATCCAACAGCGCGGCGTTCGACCCGAAATAGAAATAGTGGTGTGAGCTAGAGCTCGATCACTGAGTCGACTACCAGGCCTGTTCAGCTCGCGGTACTTGGTCTTGAACATCGTGACTAATCCGATAGACGAGGCGACTAAGGCCGCCACGTTCATGAAGGGCTTGAAGGATGATCCCGTCAAGACCTAACTCTTCCGAGAGTAACCGAGTACTCTCGAAGCTGCGATCACCCTTGTCATACAAGAGTAGTTTAGCCTGCGACAGGCTAAGTTGCATGTGAGTGTGCCGAGGATAGGACGTCTAGTGACAAGGACGGGAGATCCGGAACCCATGGACCTCTCGAACGCTACGGCTGCTGGTCACCAGCAGGGTAACAACAGTAGCGTGCGGTGTTTCCGATATGGATACACCAGACATTTTGCGCGTGATTGCACAGCGGCTGTGCACAAGGCCAGGGGCCGACGTGGCATCGCCGAGATCAATAAATAAAAAAACGCGCGGAACCAGTTGGCACGGGGCGCCCTACTGGTAGTGCAGTCACGCGTGTCTACAACGGGCACGCGACACTGAAGACTGTAGCCCCCAGTGAGATAGACTCTCCCTGATGAAGCAAGATGACAAGCCGAATCTTGTCATCCTGAAAGTACGGTCGAAGAGAGAAGGATCTCTTCGTGCATTGGTAGATTCAGGTGCGTCGAACAACTTTGTTCGACAGAAAAGTCAATCGAAGCTGAAATTCGAGGAGGTAGAAACGCCTCGAAGTGTGTTGGAAGTGCGACTGGCAACAGCTGCCACCGCGAGAACCGAGAAGTGCGTCGTACGCGTGCGCTTCTCGTACAAACACCGGGTGTTTGTGGAGGACCTGGTCGTCTTGGACTTAGACGATAAGTTTGACCAGTGATCAATTTGGAGAAGCTTACGCAATTTGGAGAAGCTTACGCTTGTACGGTTTGGTCGCATCGCGACAGGGGGCGATGGCCATGTCGGTGTAGAGCGTGCACCTCAAGGTGCACCCGATCATTTCGTTGAGGCAGCGCCAAGCGATGTTGCTTTCGGTGCCCACGCACATGTCGTAACGACTGAGAGAGTCGTTGAATCTGTTCCAAATCAGATATCAGATGTGGGACGAGGCTCAAATCAGAAAACAAATTTGAGGCGAGTTTCCGCTTTTAGGCGTCAAGGCGACGATGGCGCGTCAACTCCGGGAGTTGACCCATCGGATTCAGAAGATTGTCCGGTCACAGACTGTGTCTGTAATGATGGCGCATCAGTTCCGGGAACTGATGCATCGGATACGCAAGGGACTCCAGCTACAAGCAGTAGCTGTGAAGTCGGTGTGTCAGCTCCGGGAGTTGACACGGCCGGGATTTGTTCAAAAATGACGGAAGGCTCCGCCACAAGGCGTCGAGGTGTCAACAGCGCATCAACGCCGGGAGTTGATGACGCGGGAAGCAGTGTTGGCGGTTGCAAACGTCCAACACCGGAAAAGCTTGTGTGGTCGTGTGCAGCCCGGCTGCACGACAAAGCGGAAAGCATTCAAGCCAAGCTTGATTATGCGCGTCCGCGGAAAGAATTCGCCGACGGTTACAAAATTAACGGAAACCCGTCCAAGGCCTGGCCTGGACGAGGAACAAGTGGAGCCGGGCTCCACAAGAAGAAAAGACAGCGCAGGCGACGCAAGCTGCGCAAGGCACGGTCCGGGACCGAGATGCTACAAGAGATGTCTGCCGGGCAGACATCAGACACGACGTCGAGTGTCGAGACGTTGAACGTCTTGACACGGACCCGTACTGGTCTCCAGTACCGGTCAATGCAATTGGAAAATCCTCCGACGAGTGCGTCGGAGTTGAGGCAACTCCACACGGCGAGTACCACTGAGAGTGAGGACACTCTCAGTGCGAAGGCGAAGAAGGAACTCTTCGACGGGCAGAGCTGGGATTCGCTGAAGGCGAGTCCCTTCAACGATGTTCTGTGGGAGCACAAGGATGTGCTCCTGGACGAGATTCCTGCGGAGCTTCCGCAGGACAAGGGGATCCAGCACGAGATTGATCTCGTGCCGGGTACGAAGTTCGGTGTGACGCAGCAGTGGCCACTGCCGCGGGATCAAGTCAAGGTGATCAACGACTTCTTCGACAGTCGGCGACAGGCAGGGCAAGTGCTGGAATCGAAGTTCCTGCACAGTGCACCAGCGTTCTGTGTCAAGAAGCCACAGGGCGGATGGCGCATCGTTCATGTGTACAACAAGCTGAACGATGCGACGATACCGGCGCAAACGCCGATACCACGAAAAGATGTGATCATCGATTCGATGGCCAAGAGCACCATCTACAGTGCTTTTGATCTGCGCGACGGATTCTATCCGATCCTGCTGCGTGAGAGCGACATCCCTCTCACGGCGATGAGCACTCCAAGCGGTATGCTTTGGTAGTGGCTCGTAATGCCGCAGGGACTAATGAACGCCCCTGCTACCTTTAATAGACGCGTGACGCATCTATTGCGCTCGGTGCGCGACTTCGCGCCTAGCTACTTCGAAGATGTGTTCGTCCACATCCGGACTGTGAGCGGAAAGACTGACGTTGAGGGGCACAAGGAGCACTCCGTAACCTGCTAGGGCTCATGCGTAAGCATACGCTCTATGCGAACCTGAACAAGTGTATCTTCGGGGCGAGCGAGATACCCATCCTTGGGTGTCTCGTCGCGAAGAACGGTGTACGCCCTGACCCAGAGAAGGTCAGAGTGATAAGTGAATGGCCTACGCTATCCAATGTCAAGGAACTGAGGCAGTTCCTTGGGCTTGCAACGTATTCGTTCATCGACGACGTGAAGGCCGCATATGCAAAGTAACGTAGACGCGAAGCAGTTGCTGAGCTATGTCTCAGTACCTTCCGATGAGGCGCGTCAGAAGTTGGCACCACACCTTCGTGCTCGTGCACACCGTTACCGTATGCACGAAGGACTGCTGTTGTACAGCACAGTGGACGACGATGCGGATCGCATCGTCGTGCCAAATTATTACGATGTACAAATGCAAATCATGTACGAGTACCACGATTCCCCTACGGTAGGGCATCCTGGTCGTGAGAAAACATACTTGTTTCTCATGCGTGACTTCTACTGGAATCACCAGTACGACTGGGTGCGCAAGTACGTACGTACGTGCTTGCGAGGTGTGTCAACGCGTGAAGCCTGCTGCGTTTTCGCAGGCTCCGCTTCAATCACTTTCGACACCGTCGGAATGTTGGCAGTCCATCTCTATGGACTTTGTCTTTGGTCTTCCGCCTGACAGTATGCGGAGGACTGGTGTCGTGGTCTTTGTTGACCGATTCAGCAAGATGGTGCATCTTGCTGCAGTGCCAGCTGAAGTGACATCCGTACAGACAGCACGACTGTTTGTAAACATGGTGTTCAAACACTATGGCATGCCGCTCGACATTGTGTCGGACCGTGATCCACGCTTCACAGCGCGGTTCTGGCAAGAAGTGTTTACACTTCTTGGTACACAATTGTCGATGTCGACTGCGGACCATCCGCAGACGGACGGTCATACCGAGCGCGTGAATCGCGTGCTCGGTGACTTGTTGAAGCGCTACACTCACTCGTTCCAGCAATGGAACGAATGTCTGCCAATGGCATAGTTTGTCATCAACAACTCGGTGCATGTCTCGACGGGGCATACACCAGTCTACGTGGATGCAATGCGGCATCCACGCCTTCCGAGCATGCTCGGAAAGGTGGATTCCTCATTGAGCGGGGGAGGATATATGGTTGCATCCGAACAACCGCAGAAGAGTGCTGATACCGACATAGTATCAGCGATATCAACACCAAGGCAAGCTGCGTCTCGTTCCCCGAACGAGATGGCGAACAAGAACTACGAAACTGCACAAGGCACATACGCCGTGACCAAGGGCAACGTCTGTGCAGGGCATAGACAGTTCACAAGCCTGGTCTGCTGCGGGAACAAACGCCGCGCTGAATAACCATTCAGCACGCAAGCAATGGACTTTGTCCAGCGCCGACATGCCGCCATAGGGTTTGTCCAGGACGCGATAGCAGCTTCTGTGGATGGATAGAAGCTGAACGTTGACAATGTTGGCAGGGGTAACACAAATGAATTCAAGAAGGGTTCAGTAGCCCTGCTAGCTACACAGAACTTGCCACAACATGAAGTTTCAGATTTTGGAGCAAGGATGCTTGCTCCGCGCTTCATCGGTCCGTTCACAGTGCTTGAGCGGCATGGCAACGCGTACACGTTGGCCATACCATCCAGCATGCAGCCCATCCGCCTTTTTTTACGTCGGGCGGCTGGAGCCGTACACGCAACATGAGCCATCTAGTCTTGATGGCTCGCAGAGGACGACGGAGCGGCGTGAACCAGCTTCTCGAGCGTGGCAACGCGGTCACAAAGCTTCACGACCAGCGTTCCAAGTTCCACTTGGATGTTCGACGCAGTCTGAGCGGCCTGCGCGACGTGGGCCTTCTGATACGTGGATTCTGCTGCAGCTGAGCGAACACCGCGCTCTGAAACTGTTCTAGGGCGGCTACACGATCGCGCAGAGCGCGAGAGTCACGGTCAACCTGGGGTTGACCGTACGAGGGGTATTGTTCCGCCCCCGCCGCCACCACTGCGCGATGCGCGCGGCTCGACTCGCTGGATAGTTGAGCGTATCGGGGGCTATGAACCCCCGAAGCCGAATCGTGATCAGACTCGTCTTGTTGGAGAGGATTTTCTCCCCCATCGAGATACATGGGAACCGCGGAACGTCCTGGTGGAGGTCGTTCGGGAAATGGTGAGGGCGGACGAAGCTCAGGACGGGGTGCGCGCGTAACACCTGCACGAGCGCTGCGCAGACTCTCGTAGTGTCACGACGTTCATCACGACGTTCAAGTTGAAAACGGAGATCACGCAGCTGAGCAGGTACACGCACAGTCGTGTATCCGGTAAGGTCTCGCTCAGAGAGACGCTCTGCCCCAAGTTGGCAGCGCGATCACGCAGTTCCAAAAGAGAACTGCGCACGGAATACCCGCCTCCATAGCTTCATTTTGGAGGCGATCAATCATATGACGCCTCGAGAATGTATCGGAGCGCTGTTGCGCCGCAGTGATGCGGGCGCGGTACGCTTTCGCGTTTTTTTTTAATTTGTCAACCAAAGCGTTCCAAGATTGACAAAGAGCCACCCACTCGGGCCATTTGCCCGTGCGCGAAGTCTTCTTCGACGCATGCCATCGAAGATCACGGAAGAGTCCGATGTAGTAGTCGCGCCGTTGATTCGTCATCGGAACGGAGTGCTGTGCGGAAGCTTTAGCGTCATCATTGATCGCGCTGCACACGTTCAACGGGATCAAGTTCGGTGTCGAAGTTGCACCGAACCTGGAAGCGATCTCAGATGGGCTTTGCTTCTACGGAGCGCGTTTGTAGTGACAGAACGCGGAGACGAAGGTGACACCGGTGTTGGTGCCTTCTCCTCTTCTTCGTTATGCGAGCGCTTCGAGCTCGAAGCGCTCGGATCTCCTTCATGGTGTCCCCACAACTCTGGGACCAGATCGTGAGTGACAGCAGCCGACAGCAGTTTAGGACGAAACTTCATGAGGACATCACTGATGTCAGACGCATCGTCGGTAGGCATGCTACCGTCGGTGTTCAACACCGACGAGTCCTCGAGGATCGTCTCAGGGGCAGCAGCCTTATCCTCCACGCGCTTCTTGTACTGTAGCACGTGGTATCCACCGTCAGAGAGCCGAGACTCTATCGTGGAGGTGGTCTTGTCTGCTGACGCAGGCACGGACGTAGCAGTGTCTGCAGAAGCAGACTCTTGCGCTTGCGACTTCGCTAGCGAGCCCATCGCTAAATGAGGTCGAATTCCCGGAGAGTTGACGGTCTCGTCAAATCTTTGATTGATGTGTTAGGACTAGCACGTCTTATCTTAACGGGGGATGGTGTAACGGGGTTACATACATATGGCTACATGTAGCCACTTGGATACATGGAGGGTTCTCGAATATTGGTGTAAGACACACCGCTGGTTACGCTGTGCAGACCACTGGTCTGTATGCATTTGGGCATCCTATTGGTAGATAAGTTTTTCATTCTACCAATTAGAATAGCAGGGTTTTGACAGCCATCGGATGACAGAATACCTTTCATATAGAATATCAGTCTTACGAGGAAACCCAGCCCATACATAAATCATAAATAAACAGTTCTCATATTATCTCAAATCGGCGTTAGCATATCTTATGATCTATATATTCGGACGAAATATAGTTAATCTAAGTTTAAGTAAACTACGGTTCCTCGTACACGTGCGCTAACGTGCAAGCCGTAGTAGTGGGCACAGCGTTGGCCCATTACACTAGCGTAGTAAGAAGGGTGTTTTACATTTTATCTTACTTGGTTTCGTTTTAATCCATCCTCTCATGTTTAACCCAAGATTGGCTTCGTGCAAACAACTCACGGCTACTATGGACCCCTTTATTATTATAATAGGGAGGGTGCGGGACAACTGCTAACATTCCTGTATGCAAACGGTTTGCTAGTGTATTGCAAATTCAGGTTACATGTAGGTAGAGTTAGGTTGTCAACCGAAGACTAGTAAGCTGTTTAAGATTCAAATCATCAGCTCTCAGGCCGAGCTATGTCGAGCTCTACGTTTAGAGCCAGAAACACCGTAACGATGTGGGCATCACAATAAGCCAAATAGTTACATTATTGGTGCTGATCCATCTTACTCGAAGAAGATTCGCCGGGACAATCAGTGAAGGTGAAATCATGAAGCGACTTGCCTGAAGCACAAACAGACAGACCTGTTTCCAAACATCTCTAATAGTTAGTGTGTAGTAAGAAGCACAAACATGTACGGTAAACTTGATGTGCAAGCGGACGATCGCCATATACGGACAGCAATATTAGCTAATCACCATAAGCTACAACTGGCTAGATTAGTCATCACGCAATCTTACTGGCTCCAGAGGAGAACGTATAGTCAGACCAAAACAAATACTCATGTATCAGCCAAATGCCAGATCTGTTGTCCCGGAAGGTTGAGAGGTTGCGGATATCAAACAGCAGTAGTAGAATATGGGATCGAAATAAGCATATCATATGCAACCTCGTATGAACTGGGGCGAGCAACTCGGTGGAGCGCCTCAACCGCGCGCGCATTTTGTGGCTCGGGGCCTTGTACGTGGTTGATTTCAGGTCGATTCACGTTTATGCAAGGAAATCCATATGAGATCAGAAATTTACGTTGGAAGGAGTTGACATTCGCTAGGTTTGATTGGCTGATCTAGACGAATCAGCGAAGAAGAGTCTGATCTGTCCAATCAACGCCACGATGGCGTAGTACCGTAGCTTCGAAAAGAGGGGGCATCATGCTTCCTTTTGCGAAGTACTTACCGTAAAATGGAACTGTGAGTGTCATGTTGTACGGAAGCGTACTTATCAGAAAGGCCCATCACCTCCTCCAAAGGAAGCATTTTGCCTCCTTTTAAAAAAAATATCTTAACTTCGTATAGTATTGCGTTAGTTAATGTAGATAGCTCACGAAAGGGTTAAATTAAAGAGATGGTGCTCTGTATTTGGTTTTTTTTTTTAATGTTATCTTTTTCTTACTTCGACCTTCTCCTTAACATAGTCCACGTCGCCTCCGACATTATGCAGACCTACAGTATTGCATGCACCCCGAAATCTGAGACGTGTTTCAATGTTTGATCTTTTTTTGTTTATTGTATTGTGAACGTTACCGCGCGAACAACTGTATCTATAACCATAGATCGAATTCGTGATTACCATACGAACAACCTTGTCACACATTTTAGTATTACCGGTACAACGCGACCAAAGCAAGGCCTGAGACCATTCCCCTCGCAAGCCCTATATTTAGACCATCGCGTAAATAGCAGAAATGTTGGCCCTCGTACGAGTTACTCGAGATATTACCTGTCACTGAATCGGCAAAACGTTGTCATCAGGCCGATTTCCTATTTTGGCGGGTTTGCTGTTAATTCAGGCGTAATTAGATCCAAAAATAGGTGCTGAACCCTTATTTAAAGCTAAATCTACATGGCTCTTCCCCTAACATCGCCGACCAGCATTAACGAGCCAATAGACCAAGATGTGCACGGTTAAAGGCGGAACGGCGGGTTAGTCAACCGCCAAACGCTTATGTTTCCCTCTTACTCGGCAGTGATTAGCTAATCCCATAGCAATGCAGCCTCACCATCGCCGCCCTAAAACCGGCCCTGACGAGACAACCCCGAATTAAGATGGAATTAGAGAGACGAAGGGCATAATTACGGCTTTGAAGTGAATAAAATTATGCCAGAATTACGAACGCAGAATATCTGAAATGCACAATAAAACAAGTCCGTATATATCTCGGTGAGACGAGCACTATGAAGACAGCCATGGGGACTAGTAGCGCGCAGTATTAGATGACCGTGTTCAGTAAATGTGACAACAGAGTGAAGAAGCATGTTTCCCCGCAAATGTCCTTTCATTGAGCTCCTATCTCTTATCAACACGTTTTCCAACTTGCTTTACTGAGACTTTTCCATGACATAGTCAGGCATCGGGAGCAACTCGGTGACATTACCAGTGGAGCCACCGTTCACAACATCAGTAACGAAGTTAAGAACGTGGGAGACACGCGTGTACAACGAGGGTAGATCGCCACAATCAGCAGCATCGCCAGGGAGAGCCGATGCGATGCCCACAACAACGTCATTGGCAATGAGGGGGCCGCCGACGTCGCCGCCACAAAAACCCTTCCCACGTTCGGTCCCGGCACACAACGTGACATCAGTGTCAATGGCATATTTGCCGCACTCGTCATCTGGGATGATCTTGGCACCGACAGATTGAAGAGTTTCAGCCACGACTTCTTTCTTGACCTCTCCCCACCCAAGGACAGTAGCCATCGTACCAGGCTTGTCGTCCGATCCGTCGGCGTCACACAGATGTGCTGGTTTATGAGTGGACGGCTTCTCGAGTTTCAGCAACGCTACGTCGTACGTTAACCACGTGGAGTTGTGCAGCGGGTGACGGAAAGCCTCCACGGCACGAATCTGCTCCGCCTTCCGAGACTTCCGACCTTTTCCCCGCGGAGTACCGAGAGAAACTTGCAAGTCTAACGGGAACCACTCGAGGCAGGGCACAGTCGTGAGAACGTACTGCGGTGCAATCAGCGTGCCACCACAAAACGGCACACCATCAGTGCCCTCAACAAACAGTGCTGCCACGTATGGATACTTGTTGATGTCGGCGTTCGACCCTCCATAGATGCGACTCTCTTCGTCGGATGTCAGGTCGGCGTCTCTGGGCGACGGTGCGGACTCATCCGCGATTTCAGAGAACGAAAGTCCGTTCACTAAAGTGGCCACCGCTGAAACGAAGGCGATGCCGTACAGGAGCTTCATGTTTGAGGTATCGAAGTGGTTGAAACTTGTGTGGCTTGAGCGGCTCGAGGTAAGAACTGGAATGGGACTAAGTCGACCGTGATACATGTAAGCTACATTGTAGCTACATATCTATCATGGAGTCCTGTTCCTGTAACTGACCCATCCCGGTATGGATCGTTGAACTGCTCCTGGTGGGGATCGGACACTATTAAATAGTCCGGCTCTGTTGCAGCCGATAATTACTTCGAAGTATGTTAATAATAACTACGGATCGTGCTGTAGGAACAGTAACATATCAGCTCGTCTAGTTTCGTCCATGGATATAAACTAATTGAATCTTTGCAGTGCCAATTATCGATGTAGATACGGGATCGAAGTTTATAGTGTTTATTATAAACACTGTTTACACAAGACTGTCCAGTCAAACAGGAGTAAAGGACAGCAGTAGACAACGATTTGACCATCAATAGACACGGAATCCGTGTCCGAGACGGATTGACCACCAGACACAGAAGCAATCCAGATGAGACAAGAGTGCGATTGGACGATGCCTTGAACGCCAGGCCGGCTGCCACAGCACAGCGGGATCCCGCTCGCCAAATTAGTAGCTCAGAAACCTAATTCTATATCAAAATCGATACCATCGGACATCCACCGACTCTGTTTTATTTATTTGTATGCATGGAGACTTAATAGCTGTCAAATCTCATATCTAATAGCCTTTATCCCTATTTTACTGGATTTGTATTGCTAAAAAGTTCATACGTGTATCTAATAGTCTTCCAGTCTTGATTTGCCGCCAGAGATACCTGGCTACAGTTTGACACTACCTTTAATAAACGTCCGGACCTATTTTATCTCTCCTTTGACAAATATGGTTGGATTTATAGGTGGAAAATTGATGAGTTTAAACACGATAACCCCCCCCCCCCCCCGGTGAGAATGAGGTGTCATACTGTACCTTCCTCACCATCGTCGCACTCGGCGACTCCATCTACACCTTGCTTTGCTGACAGCGATACGAGTCGCTGACAGTATATCCGAGAATGTCACCACAGGCATCTAAGAATCTCAGTTTTTTTAAGACGCTGTTTATCTGGTTCAATTCCGTGTGTTGATGTAATTCGCAAGGCAGATATAGCAATGGGCGTCAGTTTTGCTAATGGTGTATGATTCGTAGCACTAATGTCAGAATCCAATTCATTTCTCCAAATGCGAGGCTCACAGCTAGCTTAAGACCTTACCCAAATCGTAGTACCAAAAATTGTTTGTGAACCATTCTGATAATTAATGGTATTGCTGTATTTAATACGAACGTCTTCCACCGGTTGAATTAATTTGGCGAGCTGGATCTGTATCTGTAAATGTACAAAGCGAATGATTCCTATCCAGGATCTGGCGAGATTTGTCCCAGTGATTGCGGTCAATCGCTACGTAGTACGGAAACAAAATCCAACAAATATTAATTGAGCTTTTTTTGCGTCATACAGTACTTTGATCACAAATTTAACCACGTCCCAGCTTTCGTACTACAAAGTTAATGTGACTAGTATTCTAGATGCGAGCTATCGAGATGAGTAGGGACTCAAACTGTCGGAAGGCAGGTGGGCTATGTTATCCGTATTTGCCTTTAGGAAGCATCAGGGGGTATTAATTTCGACCCCTGATACAAGTAATGTTTTCTGCATGTTCCAGGTGTGGCTATTAATAAGCTGAAAGTTCGGCGACCTCTCTGGGGTCTCTGAATGCAGCCGAGAAGACAGCAATGGGAAAACTCATAAAACCCTAAGATCTAAACTTAAACGAAAGATTGACACTAGACATGGTATTTCTGTGCAAAATGTATGAATCGCCGCAGTCGAACATGTCGTGGTGAAGTGGTAAGGAGTTTAGCCAGCGATGTGAAACTAGGTTGATTTGATTGGATTTGTTGCGGTTTAGATGCCAACTACTCCCGATACTGCACTCAGCTGAAGCTTCGCCTACGGAGGGACGCCATAGCGACGTACATCCCCGGTAGTAGCCCATCCATGACACAACCGCAAAAGTCGGATAGATGCAGCACACTTTTCTTATAAAAATGTTCGAGTGCTGCATCTTTGCTACTATGACAGCGTTTTCTGATAGGGGTTGTGTGCGATTTTCGAATAGATTTGCATACCTTATGCTATAACCGTATCAATAAAGTGATGTTACCGTTTTTGTAATGACTGTTGAAGTGATGATGATCACTCATTCATATATGATTTGCTGGAAGTTTTTGATAAATAAATCGGACAAGTGCTGCATTTATCCGCGAGTCTAGGCCGCCAGTAGACAGCTTTCATCCGATAGGACACCAATAGACACCTACAGACCAGCAGTAGACACGAATCTACAACAGTGGACACCAAGTAGCCAGATGGTCCATCAGTATACAGTATACTGTCCACTGCTAGACACCCGTGATGCGGGTGTATCACACGTTATAAGAAAAAGAGCATGCGTCGGTGTCCGTCACCTCTAGCTGGTTATGAGTCATAACTAAAAAGTGGTTACAGGGTCTGTTTGGATGCGCCTGTTTGGATGCAACTAGCGGTTCAGCCGCGTATAACTAAAGGCTACCACGGACGTGACGCTGAAGGAAGACCTCCACGCATACAGACAACGACGGTGAAACCCGCTATACCTGACCAACACATCCCGGTCCAAACTCGTAAAGACAGCAGTTTCAACTAATCAGTATCCAGTATTCCGACGTTTCTGTACATTCAAATCATGATTTGTTGATTCTGGAATCAGTTTTGTACTTTCTGGAATAGATGTTGTACTTTATGAGCGGAAACTGCCCTTACAACCATAGCGTCGAGAACTACTACAATTCGTTCTAATAAGAAACTAGCCATTGTCTGTTTACTACCGATTGATAAAGTCAAACTTTGTTGTCATGAAGGTTCCAGGCGTGTCTCTTAGTTTCGCTATCACTACATCATAAAGTGAGAAAAATACAAACCAAATGCAAACCTGTCTCCACCTTTATTCTCTGCTCTCGACGACGAAGTAGTGTCTAGTTGCTCCCCGAGCTCGTGTCCAGGATACCGTTATGCGTCTTCGACACCGAAGAAGCCCTGATAGTTCGCTAGCAGAGTCATGTTAAACCGAGATATCTCATCCACACAAGATCTATCCAGACTAGCCAACTCACCCTCGGTGCTTAAGTAGGAGGCGAGAATCTTCATCCCGCATGTTTCACTCGCAAGATCTTCAGGATCAAGCTGTGTTGAGAAAACCGCACCGTGGACAGAATATTCAAAGGTGATCAGCTCCTTGTTGTCTCCGTCAAGTGATTTCAGAAGCTGTTTCGCGTACTTATGCGGTGTCTGAGGGTCCAATTTGCTGCTCATCAACAGCACACTGGCCTGGCTCGGAATTGTAGCGCTCACGTTCCAGTACTCGTCGCGCTTGTAGGTGATTCCCTGTGCATCGTAGTTGCCATGCTTGAACTTGTTGCATGCCTTCGACTTTTCTTTGGAGAAAGCACAGTACAGTGGGGCCTTCGCGTATGTTGCAGAGGCGATGCCATAATTCGTAAAACGTTTTGTCATCTCAGCCATCAAAGGTTGCGGTCTCTCCCATCCCTCCGAGAAGGCGATGAGATAGTATAGGAGCTCGGAGTAAAACGGACCTCCATCGGCAGAGGTGCTGGTGGATTCGGCATAGGTTGTGAAGAAGGAAGTCAAGACATCGACGTACAGCGATTTAGTCTGTAAACAAGGGGAGAGATAGCGTTGCGCATAATCGAATCTTGTAAGAGCTGGCCCAAGAAAACCCGAAGGTTATGCGACGGTGGAGCCCCCTCCAAACCAAGTTCAAGGCTACCCACAATAGCCGCACACGTTGAGTTAGGATTGTTGTCAAAATTATCCAGCAGACCGTAAAGAATAGACGCCAAGGTGTGTGGCTTCTTGAAATGGGCACTGCAGCCACGGTCTTGTGCACAGAGATCCATGAACGCGTCGCCAACTTCGCCTAAGTCAATATCACCATGAGAAAAATACGGAAACAAATCGGCAGTTGCCCTCGTAGTTGTTGCGACCCCATCCAAAACGTAACCAGTAACTTGGGGAGGTCGAGATGCATGATGCGCTCTGCCAGTAACGACCCGTAGCTTACACTGTACACGATAGTGTCCTTGCCGTTGGAGAACTCGGCAACCAAGGTTACGAGATCTTTTGCAGCACTCGTGGTCGAGAACGACGAGAGGTCTCTGTATTTACGCTCCAGTGCTTGGGCACACGAAGGAACTTCAGAAGGGTCAATGATCTTTCCTCCAGGAGAGCCGCTCGTAGCTGCTTGTGCTGCCGAGCAGTCTAAAAACGTACTACGTCCAGTCCCGCGATGGTCCATCGTATACACGTTCGCGGCTCCTTTAAGCTTTGTGTACAGCGTAGCCATTTGAGATTCCACTACAATCAAATCAACAAACAGGCAGGTTAGTAATCTAGAATCAATGCAACGTCCACGTCGATCGTTGGAGGCAAAACTGGGTCCTCCCTGCAGAAGCCAGACATTGGTAGCAGTCTTAGAACCAACGGCCGCAAGGCGCTTTACGAAGATGTCGACAGTCTGGTCCACCCACTCGGGCGCTTCACACACGCCAGGATAGCAAAGTGGTGCCGAGTACGTAGCGCACTCAGCAGTCTGCGCGTCAGAACTTCCCGTGCCAGAAAAAGTGTACTCGGAACAGGAATACCACCCATTGAACTTCGATGTTTTCGACGTTGATTTGTTTCCTGAGGAAACCTGCACGATAACAGCCGCGAGGAAGAGGGCGGAGCGAAGCTGCATGTCAAAACTTGGATGGAGATCGTGCTGAAGTTGCCAGTCCCGGGCGAATTCCACAATGAGGCCTCGACGCTCTCCGGGAGTCCTAAAAATTGCAAGCAATATATATTAGGTAATACAGTAGATATGGGACGTATTGAGTATAATGCACCATTGATGCATTGTTCTGGTGCCACCAGTTGCCTGCGTACAACCTATGCCCTCGAATCTCAAGGGCGACGTGTTAGCCAATTAGAAAATAGAACTGCAACCGGATAAGAGGTGCTGTTAGCTTTGAAGCAAGTACAATAGACGATGAATTAAAGGAACATGTACCTTTTTCATTGGTGGAACAAGCCCAGCTCGGCATCCGTTTTCCTATATTTAGGCGGTTACTATATTTTCGGATTATTAATGATTATGTGCAAAATACGTGGTGAGTTAAAAACGATGTAAAACAGCAAAATGACGGAGTTCAAGTGCTCAATATATACACTTACAAATAGTAGTAGTTCTTGCTTGCTGTGTTGTCTCCTGGCGCGGGCAAGAACCCGAAGCTGTAACAGCGCGCTGCGGCGTCTGCGCACGGTAGACGATACGAGCTCTCAATTCGCTGTCATAGGGTTCGTCGAAACTGCGGAGTGGTTGAGTCTGAAAAGAAAAAGTTGCATGGCGCTGGTGACCAGCTCGATTCATATCCTATACTACGGCCCAAGCTCCTTACATTAAGTAGAATCCAGACGAGGCTGTACCGTGTTGCATCGTCGGCGACAATGACTCGTTCAATGCAGACTTCCTACTGGAGGGCCTATTCTACATGATTCTCTTCAAAAGAACCATTATGCAACATGGGTTTTGAGGGTGGGCCCTCTCCCCACACCAGCTTACAAAAAAGAACAAGTCACTCTCCCAGATAAACAGTGAGAAGGCCCCGGGGTTATATCACGGACCGGTGTATCCGGGAGGAAACCCGGACCCCCGTACAGCTCCCCACGCAAAAAAGTCACAATCACATGCACGGGCGCCCCACAACGGGCGATCCTTAGGTTTGGGTCGAGCAGCATCGTTTAGGATGATTGTTAGAGCGATATCTATAATGACATCTATGTAGATGTACCTCACTGAAAAACAAAACAAAACGAAGCGGCATCGTGGCAAACCGGCAACATCTCTGCATTCACAGCCCCTACTTGTATTGGTGAATACAACCCTGCTGTGCAAGGCGTTGACCGCCACGATCAACTGCGTGATCGATTTTTATTGGCCGATGGCCATTCGTTTCAAAAATGGCATAAGAAACTCGCTATGGCCATGATAGACATCGCCAGGTTCAATGCCTATATTTGTGATGGTCTAGCGCGTGATAGCAGTGACGATCATTCTTCACGAGATTGCAATGATAAACCGAGGTCCAGACCCCCTGACAGCCACCAAGCGTTTGTTGCTTGACTCATACGCGAGCTATTCGGAGGGGATTGGAAGAATTGTATCGATAGTGAGTGTAGTATGGTGTACACTAGCAACACACCAACACAGCAGTGGCACCAACGTCATTGCAGCCATCGAATACTACTTGGACCGTAACGGCTACGGATCCGCCACAGATGTTTGTGGCAAAAGAGTCACGAATGGTGCTACAGGGGAGAAGCATGTCGAAGCGCAAATGCACAGTGTGCAAATTTGAATGCCGATATGCTACCCAAAAAACAGATAATTGCGAAACGCATGGAGTTGCGCTGTGTAAGCGTGCATATCCCGTCGACTCCACAAGACCACATATGTGCCAACAAGCAAATTGGACGTGCTGGCTGAAGTTCCACCTCTTCTACTTGCCCAAGAAAGTCAATACTCTTGAGACGGACGTCGGCAATATATAAAGCCCAGTATCGGCACCTGAAAGAGCGCCAAGATAAACAGAAGTCTAGCGCAGATGGTGCTGCACAGTTTCTAGCAAGTTTAGATCAGTTACCAACATGAATAATAAACAGCATCACCGCTTACCATTGTCCCTGCGCTATGACTGTCGTCGTTGTGCGATGATGTTCGCCCCAAAGGTTGCTCTCGCTCGCCTGGACATCGTCAGCACGGATACAGAGCTGAATCTAGAAGATACCCAGGCAATGCGTAGGACAGCAGGCGATCGTGAACTTTGAGAACTGCTGCTTGAGAACCAAGAACGGCATGATGGTGGAGTCGTGGGCTACGGTTGACGACAAGTGAAGCAAGTTAGTGTTATGACTAGGATCAAAGTATATGGTGCAGAAAGCTGCTTCAACTGCCCGCGCCGACGCAATGCCTGCTCGACGCGCTTTCCGCATCGGAGATGACGCGCAGCATTCCCTTATCTTTACTTGCGGCGACGCATAGGAAACCCTTCGCCACGCTTGCCCCGCGACCGGTAGTGCTAGCGACCAGGATTCTTCACGGGCCTGCTAGCCGGAGATGCGTACTGCACGAGAAACAATAGTGTTACGGCTTCGTGCTTTTTTATTAGACTACCTCCAGAGATGTCATTGGTCGGCGCCGAGGCGACCGTTCACTGGCCGCTCCAAGTATGATGATAAATTATCTTGATCCAAGTATGGTCTGACTTAAAAGGTACTTCAGGTATGCTTTGAATAACGAAAGGGATAAGACAGATTAGCTCCAATAATGTAACTATTTGGCTTATTGTGATGCCCACATCGTTACGGTGTTTCTGGCTCTAAACGTAGAGCTCGACATAGCTCGGCCTGAGAGCTGATGATTTGAATCTTAAACAGCTTACTAGTCTTCGGTTGACAACCTAACTCTACCTACATGTAACCTGAATTTGCAATACACTAGCAAACCGTTTGCATACAGGAATGTTAGCAGTTGTCCCGCACCCTCCCTATTATAATAATAAAGGGGTCCATAGTAGCCGTGAGTTGTTTGCACGAAGCCAATCTTGGGTTAAACATGAGAGGATGGATTAAAACGAAACCAAGTAAGATAAAATGTAAAACACCCTTCTTACTACGCTAGTGTAATGGGCCAACGCTGTGCCCACTACTACGGCTTGCACGTTAGCGCACGTGTACGAGGAACCGTAGTTTACTTAAACTTAGATTAACTATATTTCGTCCGAATATATAGATCATAAGATATGCTAACGCCGATTTGAGATAATATGAGAACTGTTTATTTATGATTTATGTATGGGCTGGGTTTCCTCGTAAGACTGATATTCTATATGAAAGGTATTCTGTCATCCGATGGCTGTCAAAACCCTGCTATTCTAATTGGTAGAATGAAAAACTTATCTACCAATAGGATGCCCAAATGCATACAGACCAGTGGTCTGCACAGCGTAACCAGCGGTGTGTCTTACACCAATATTCGAGAACCCTCCATGTATCCAAGTGGCTACATGTAGCCATATGTATGTAACCCCGTTACACCATCCCCCGTTAAGATAAGACGTGCTAGTCCTAACACATCAATCAAAGATTTGACGAGACCGTCAACTCTCCGGGAATTCGACCTCATTTAGCGATGGGCTCGCTAGCGAAGTCGCAAGCGCAAGAGTCTGCTTCTGCAGACACTGCTACGTCCGTGCCTGCGTCAGCAGACAAGACCACCTCCACGATAGAGTCTCGGCTCTCTGACGGTGGATACCACGTGCTACAGTACAGGAAGCTCGTGGAGGATAAGGCTGCTGCCCCTGAGACGATCCTCGAGGACTCGTCGGTGTTGAACACCGACGGTAGCATGCCTACCGACGATGCGTCTGACATCAGTGATGTCCTCATGAAGTTTCGTCCTAAACTGCTGTCGGCTGCTGTCACTCACGATCTGGTCCCAGAGTTGTGGGGACACCATGAAGGAGATCCGAGCGCTTCGAGCTCGAAGCGCTCGCATAACGAAGAAGAGGAGAAGGCACCAACACCGGTGTCACCTTCGTCTCCGCGTTCTGTCACTACAAACGCGCTCCGTAGAAGCAAAGCGTATCTGAGATCGCTTCCAGGTTCAACTGCATCGTCCACTGGTCTCTGGTGTGCATTTCAACAGGATTATCTACGATTGGCGGAAACAAGAGGATTGCCATACGCAATTGTAAGGGGCACCACTCGTCGAAGACGTTGCAAGGCCAAGAACGCAAGGACATTTTTTTTAAAGTCTCAGACCTTTTAACCTATATGAAAGACGTGCGGAGAGTGGCGCAAGTAAGGCAATGTGCTGTTTGTGCTATTGCAAGCACTTGGACTAATTTGGATTGCTTTAACATGTAGGTATTATCAACTGCAGTCATGATTAAGTTCATGTGGGAGATTCACCCCAAGTGGATGACGACCTACATGAACGAAAAAGAAGCGGGTTAGGTTGCACTTGAGCGCATGGTCCAGCGGGTCACTAATCGGTAATAATCTATTGCTTTTTTTTCAAAACAAGTGATTTTAATTGCTAATTTCTTTTTTAATATCTTATCTTATGCTAAACAGCAATGGTTTCACACCGCAGAGGCTTCAAGCGGCAAAACTGTCTTATGAAAACTCGCGGGCGCTTTTCACTGGACTTTTCGTATCAACACGGGGTTTTCCAGGACGGCGACAATCTAAACGATGACGAAACTGCCATATGTTCGACATGCCACCAATAAAGTCGTGGGCGGGCAAAGGATAGAAGGACCCAACGCGTATTCTGGGTGCAAATAAGCACGCCGGTCGAATGACAGCAGTTTTAACCATTCGCGATGATATGTTATTTATTTTGTAAAAAGTTTCTCAATTATTTTTAATGGTGTTTTTTTTATATTGTTTATCATCCGCGGCGTTCCTGGGGGTCGTGTGGAGCAGAACGATATGGAGCAAACCCTGACAGACACTTCTACGCGATGCAGAAGAATGCGTGGATGAACACCAACGTGTGGACATTTTCTGTAGAAAAAGCGTTTAAAGTTTGAAATAGATTGTCCCGCAGTCCTTCTTGTTGACAACGTCGAGTGTCACGTATCAAAAGGAGTACAGCGGCTTGTGGCTGAAGAAGCCAATGCCACTTTTGCCCCACTACCCCCAATTAGCACTGCTGTGTACCAGCCGCTATACATGCGAGTGATGGGATCACTAAAAGCAAAAATAAGAAATCGTTCTAGTGGATACCCTGGTGAGACCGCTACGGAAAAGTACCTCCGTGTTATAAAATCTACTATTGCCGTCTGGAAAGCCCTGAAAAGAAAACGATAATTCGTAGCTTCAAGAAGGCTATCCCGCAGTATCCGGAAGTAAACACGAAACAGTGATGACTTGGTCATGACCTTTGACCTGGTATCTTGAGATACCGTACGGTTTTTGGCTAATATCTGATGATATCAACCACTTAGGTCATGACCTCAAACTACGTTTTCATTGGTAAAAAGTGGCAGCCTGGTTTCCGGCGGCGAGTGCCTGTGCGAGCTTCTCCTGGTCAGGACGTGTGGAGTAGATCCACTGTAAGATGAGTTCGTAGTTTGGGCTTTAACAAGCTGCTTCTGCTAGGCTGCCAGCGGTAGCGGATCTCCGTTTGGGCGATGCGACGCACGGACTGGTAACGCACCCTAGCCACGCACCAGCGGTGAATTGTGCTTTCTCGGAGTTCGAACTTGACCTCAGAAGCAGCATAAGTCAGTTTCTTGAAAACGGATTTGGAACACATTGGCATTGACAACGTGACTCGGAGAATCTGTCGATTTGCCATTTGGCATGCCTGAGACCCTGACGCTGCCTCCAAGGATAAGCGGGGCTTAATCAGGTACCAGCGTCGGAAGACCGTCAAGACCCGCAACAACCTCACCGTCTACAAGGCGTGTGACCCGCTCATGATTATCGCAGACACGAGTTTGACACGCCCGAGCACCAGTGACCGACTGAGGACGAGTAGCTGACACAAAAGCTGCTGGTCGGTATCGGCTCTAGCGTTGGCTCGCTCGGCAAATGGGGTCGTAACTCCTGACGCCGAGTCCATGCTGCTCAAGGTCGCCATCGTGTGTAGCTCCCTGGTGGACGGAGCGGTGCTGGCACAGATTGACGGAGCCCTGCCGGTTTATAAGAGTCCTATGGTTCGTTAAGGGGCCTCCCTTCACGCTGCTGTGTACCAAGTTTACGATACTTGTAACGAACTTGGGCGGTGGCCGTATTGGATACCAGCTAAGCCACTCTGTGGACTTGGGTGGCTACGTTGCGCTACCGTGGCGCTCTCTGACACGCGACAGAATCTCCAGCTGCATGATCTTCAGAGAAACCAGGGGTGGGAATCGAGCTGGTGTGTACGTACGTGGTTACGGTAAGCAGCATGATAAACTACTATGTATACAATAACGTTTTACAATTTGAAAAAAAGCAGGTACAGACAATCCTCTCGACCGTGATATCCTAAATAGTGATACCCTCTAGACAGGGATATAAGGTGTTCCCAATGATCGATGATTTTTAAACGCAAGTCAAATATCATTCAATCCTCTCGTTAGTGGTTAGTGATATGAAATCTGGATTATAACTAATCAACGGTAGTTAACTATGGAAATGAACCGTATGCAGAAGTACAATGAAGTTCAGCATTTTACTTCCCTGCTTGCGTCCTAACTCATCTCGAAATTATTGCTGCATTAATTGAAGCCCAATAACTTCTCTGGATCGGCGCTGACGAATAGCTCCGCCATCACTTCAGGCGCTCATTCAGCTCTTCCGAAAACATATGTGTCGGGCGTTGGCGTGGGAATCAGCTGCATCGTCGTCTTCCTACCCGGTTGCGTCAACGCTACTCAACACCACAGCAGGGGTGGCTGCAAGACCAAGTTAGCGCCGCTGTGCGCAGATACCACCCCTGTGCAGTGAAAGCGTTGCCCGGCGCAACGCCGACCTTCACCAATTGATAGGGGGCAAACAAAAGGCGCGCTTGGACTCTAATGTATCCTTACCCTTCTTGCGGCGGGTGCAATCTCCTCATTGGCGAGTACCCCTACCAGACCGTCGCCGTGGTAGCGAGAGGTGTTCCGGGATGAGGGAAGAGTGGCTACCACGGCGACTGCGAAAGTAGGAGGGAGCTGCGCGGTGAGAAATGCGGAGCTGAGGATAAAATCGGCGTATTGCTGAGAATTGACTGCTGGAGTGATGGGAGCTGACACGTGCTTACCGTCAACCTTAAACATACCGCCAACTTGACGGGAGCCGACAGGCTGACAGAATCCATTAAATTCAGGGGGAATCAAGCTGTTCAATGGCTGCAACTGCTGGACACGAGTACACCGATTTAACGTTAATTGCGCGCGAAGTAGATGTATTAATACCTTTAAGCTTAAAAACATGCAACGGTACGTTGTACGGACAGCCCTAAAAGGATTAATTTGAGCTGTGTAGACAACACCAACAGCTGGTTTTGGTTCGATACCAAATTTAAGTGATGAGGTCTTATAAATTCACCATTCTGTATCGTTTTTACAAGTTTATAATTTATTACCAGGTAATCAAACTTCACGGATGGAGCATACCAAATACACTATTATCCGCTTATATACATAGTGGAGACCGACAATTAAACCATACAAAATATATGACGTTGCTTAAAACCAAGTGCTTCAGTTTGCGAGCGCTGGACCGGGGTCAGTCCTCGCAGAGTCGCTCAGTACTGAGCGGTGCTCAGTCATAAGCTAACCACCCAACAGTCTTCGCAAAGCCACTTACTACTGAGTGGCGCTCAGTCTTAAGCTTCGTTGGCAGTTACAGTCGCTAGGAATATGGCGTCGAGAGGGTATAGTTGCAGTCTACTAAAAATGATCACGGCTGGATTTGTGGTTGCGCAGTCTTCTGGTCAAAGTAGCTGTTGGGGGGCTATAGAGACGGGTAGTAAGTCCGTTGGCTCAGCAAAGGTGCTGGCTCGGGTATGATTTCCAGTATTACTCAAAAAGATTCCGTCGGGGTTACCGCGTTCAACGAGGCCACGCGAGGTAAAATGCGTTACCCAAAGCTTTGTAGTTGACGCCGATTAAAATAGCATGGAGTTGCCGCCGATCAACAAAGTCGCTTGCGATCAACAACGTCTTGATTTCATTTGCCAGTTGATCTCTAGGGTCACGTACTCTCTTTGATTTGTTAGTGCGCGAATCAGCTTCATCAAGACGGCAACAACGCTGCAACCAACTTTCGGCAGGCAAGCATGTGTGCCCGTTTCTACTGCTGAAATACTTTAAAGCATTCAGATATGATAAAGTTCATCTTAACAGCATAGGTAGCCACCACCACACCCATTTTCGTAGCACTTGAAATAAGGTCTGTCGACGGTTGTTGGCACTTGCTGCAGTAGCAAGAGTTTGTCATGACTAGGATGGGTGGCTGCTACAACATCCGCAAAATCTTACCAGAAGCGTATAACCGTGTATGCAATAATAGCAGTAGTTTATGATACGCTGATGCGTAAATCAAACAATGGTTAGCAACTTTAACGTTTGCAGCAGCAGCAAGAGTGTGTCCCTGAATAGGGTGGATGACTGCCACAACGCCCGCAAATCTTGCCGGAAGCGTGAACGTGTTGGTGCGTGAACAACAGGGATCAACGCCGCTGAATAAAGCGAGCGGTGGTGGCGGCATTCGTGAAACTGAACAGGGTAGGGTGGAATGTTCACGGTTTAGCAGTTGATGGATTCAGACACGGGGGCGTCGAATTTCAAACCTGTTACCGCTGTTAACCCATTATATTATTTGGAAAATAGACAGGTTCGTTTAGGAGGTCACGGACTAACGATTGATGGATGTAGACGTGAAATGTGTAGCCTTTCTAGCTCATTTGGGCTTTAATCGACATTTGACAACAGTGCTGACTTTAGAGGTAACGAGTTTTAATGACAACGGGATCAGCACACTTTGCTTGGGCGTCTCGTGCGGCCGTTTGGTCACGAATATACCCAGAACATCGCATTGGCGTGCGTACAGGGTATGTTGGTCAGGTTCCGTGTATGCGTGGTAGTGGTGAGGCGAATGCAATACCCGTTGACGTTTTTGGCATAAACGTACCTGGGGTTGGATATTGTCTTTATCATGCCGTTTGGACGGCAGCTGAAGTTGCTGGTGTGTGTCGTCCATTTGGTTTGTCATCTTGTGATCAGGTATACGATTAGAGAGTTGCTGTTGTTGTGAACAATTGATGGATGAGTCGCGTATACAGGACGTGTATCGGGATGGCTCGTTACGTGTTTGGGGCTCAGTGGCACAACCAAATCAATTTTGCTGCTATTCTGGGCAGGTTCCCTTGATAGCAATGGCGTTTATGCTGAAACGTGAGATTATCACGTTATGTGCAGATGGGGGTTCTTGCTGTTACTGGATGTATTGCGCCTGCGGGGTATGCGTGTGCCGACCCGGTGGTCATTTATTACTGCGCAGCGGACTGCGTAACTCGGTGTGTTCCTTTGAACGAAAAGAACCACTACATTGCAATATACTTTGACAAACAGGGGCGATAAGCAGCTGTTTAGCGCTACAATTAATCGCAGTCACGCATCTCGCTCTAGGATACTGCGTGACTACCCGCGTACCGATTTAATTTGCGATAGAATCGAGTGTCACGACCTGAAGAAGCCAAAGATTGTGAAGGTGCAACGAAATGACCAAGCAACGGTACCAGCAGCGTTGTCTTCTTTGGGTGATAGGGTCATGACCCTACATACTTTGAGCTCTGGTGATTTGAATTTGTTGCGGAGACACTTCACGAAACATCCTAAGTTAGCCCAGCTCTATTTTCATTGTTGTTCAGGAGACCCAGCAACGTACGTTTGGAACGATGAAAAGCTTGAGGGTCCTGGAAGCAACAAGGTGGTGGAGCGCTTGAAGTGCGAACTTGATAGTCCGGTGGGCGCTGACGCCGTCAAAAGATGCCGAGTAAAAGTAGCCGGAAGTAGCCGTGACGCTGGTGATTTGTGGGCGTGTGCAGCCTGTTGTGAGTTGCTTAACACGATTGAGGACACTGTGGAGTTTTTACGACTGGATATTATGCATTGTGACTTCAAACTAAAGAGTGATGAAATGTTTACGTTGCATACCTTGCGTGCTGATGTTATACGACAACATGTCCAAGTGTTTCGCGACGGTGATTCAATTTATCATCTTAACCCTGATTTGGTTATTGATTCACTAAATATTTTGCTGTGCCAAACGTGTGCCAGAGATCCGCGCCAAATCCATTTAGTATTGCTTCGGGGCATGACAATGGGCGACCCGGAACTCTTCCAGAACTTAACGATGTTCCAAGCAAGTGTATCTCCCCCGGTCCGCAAATGTTTATGGACTATGGATGGAGGGGCCAAAATCTTGGTTCCATCCATTATGGGGCTATAGTCCATAATGGAGGAATCCCATAAGCTTAATCTCCACTATAATACACCAGAAAAATGAAATGGAGGCACATCATCGACCGACACTTCCAGATACAGAGTTGTACTGTACACTTAACAGTAATGTATTTTGGAAGTAATAGCACTGTTGAGAAAGAAAAGGAGACACTAAATACGACTTGAATGAATTCGAAACGCATTACACTTGCATTTTGTATTGACTACTATGGACGTCATCCATTTTTTCCCGGTTCCATACATAATGGCCATACCATTGATTTTTACGTACCCCTGCCCCGTACATTCTTTTGGGCTAAACATTGTCGCCACGGGTAAGCATGCGATCGGGCATTCGATATGCTTTCCCTTGAGTGGACCTGCATCTTGCTCAAAAGTACTTCCTTGTACGGACAAAGGCTGTATTCCGAAGGTGACGTTCGTTGGTCCAAAAGAAGACTGAGCAAGAAAATGAAAAGCTATAAAAGTTGGTATGGTCTCCCCGCTGAAGGTGTGTATTCGTGGATACGTGTTCTTAGCGGTATCCCCACATATTTCAAGGATGAAGGACTAATAGTGGATGAATCGAGGAGCGCTTTGCAGGCACTAGTAGATAGATATGGAAGACGACATCGTGTAGTGGATTCCAAGGTTTCACCTTGCTTCCACCGCGGCAGCTGCATGGCGCAGTCCTGAAGAAAGTGATCCGATGATCACTGACCAACAACGAGTGGCTCACAGACCGCCACGCGCTGGCATCCTCCTGTATCTTACGGCTCCCAGCTGCGGCAATGGATGCAGGCGAAGTAGTGACTGGTCCTCAGGTGACCATGTCCACTGCGTATTTCATATCTAGATTATTGCATGACTTAGTGCACGTTTACTACATGTCTCTCTGTTGGACTCCCGATGGATGCCCACCAGAGAACCCTTGAGTGGACAACGGCCTCGTGACCCGATCGAGCCATCCCTCACTTCTGGATTTACTTCATAGCCAGCAATACACTTGGTACAACCTTTCCAGCGGGCCGCCACCCGAACATCTTAGTGTTGAAACCCTGGGACACACTACACATCGATAAGGCAGTCGATGTAATGGCGTCTGGTGAGGCAGCGATTGTAGCTGATAACGTAGTTTCCGAGCGCTTTGGACAAGACTACACAAGTGGCGACATGGATCAACCTGTGGTGTCGAAAACTGCCGTTCTAAAAGATGTCATTGGCTTGGATTTGTCTGTTACGAATGCAGCCGTAGATGCAATGATTGATATGGTGCCTTCCCCATATGACAACTCACAAGAGCACTCGGTTGTGGAAGTGCGACGCGAAGAGGATACTATCACCGAATGGGATCAAAATGGTGATATGATCGCGGCTGCGTTTCCTTCCCTGTTTATGAGAGGTGGCAAATCGCTCCCCCAACGTACGTGGCCAATATCATTTATTCGGCATTTAATGCTCTATTATGATGGCAGGTTCGAGAAAAATACCATGCTTGTTGCAACTCTCTTCAATCAACTTCAAAGGCATACAGCTGTACGTAGGGCGGCTCGAATCGGCTCTTCGCGTGCGATGGTACTCGAGAAACTCGGTCGGCTAGCAAATTCAGATGATTTCCGCAGTGTACTACTGAAGGCTAAAGCTGATCCAGATTCTTTGAAAGTAAAACGGGTTAACGGATACTTGCTCCGGATATTGTCCCTCATCGGAGGATCTATTCATTTTCACCTTTTGAATGGTCAGCAACACGACCAACACTACGTGGGTTAAGAGCGCGCTATGGTGACGCTCAGCACTGGGTGACAGTGGCTTCTCCCGAACATCATTCTCTTGAATTGCATCGAATAGCTAAGCTTCAACACAACAAGTGTTGGAATCAAAGCGATGACTTATTTCATCGAAAGGAATGTGATAACCAAAATCTACCGATATGGGGCACGAGGCATGCTGAGTGTGTCAAATACATACCCTGCACTATCCGCACGAGTCTTCGATCGATGCGTCCGGAAATTACATAACGGTTTTGTGATGTGCAAAGCTTCTAAAGATACATGAGTTTCAAGAGATTACGACCAGCGTGAAGTTGGTGTCTATGGAACTGTTGCTGCTCATGGTGGTGTCATTGAGCCTCAAGTCAATTGCCGGCTACATATTCATATGTCTCTATGGATCGAAATTCTCCCCTGGGCTTCTTTCTCGAATTATTAGTTCTTTACCTCTAAGTGATTGTGGTGCAAAATGGATGGAATCAGTGTGCTGCACAAACTTGGATGAGGCTGTTCATGATTGGTGCGAGCATCGTTTACAGCAAGACGATTTTCTTCCCATGCCTTTCGAAATTGAGTTGCCAAAACAGGTTCCCGCTTTTGAGCAATTTCGTCGGGCAGCCCAAACTCGAGTTGCAGTCACAAATTTTCACTCTCATAGTTCTACCTGCTTTAAAGGTGCTCGTGGTAAACACATGTGTCGTTTAGCCCGTCCTGCAGGCACACATGAACAGCCAACGTGTCCTTTAATCGTCACTCGGGACCAACACATCTCGCTGGAAATAAAAGATCTATGCTCCGTGATAGCATGAACCATAAACGAAAGGGACCATTCATGAGCACCGGAAAATGCATTCACAGTTCTTGTTGCCAAGTATTGGCCGGTATGTAGTTCAGTTCCAGAGTTATCCACCTTGCTAGGAAACTTAATATTGTGCAACAGCGCGCTATGAAGCGCTCTATGAAGCGCTGACACCGCACCCTTTAATGCCAAATCGTCTTTCGTTATATAAGCATGTTGATATTCATCGATCATATCGCCAGAGTCTACGCCGTTAATCACTGATGAATTTGTGTGAGAACAGGTAAGAGCCGCAAGCACAAGGTTCGTTTCAACGACACGACTATCTTTTCCAGGTCTTTCGAGTTCCCACAGCACAGGATCTTCAGGATGAGGCCGAAATGCTTCACCTTTTTTAATTAAAAAGCCATTGTCGATAGTTTGACGCAAATGTGGTAGTATAGGATGCCCGACCACAATTGGAGTTTCATGTCTCCTACTCGCGTATGTCTTTCCATTCGCACTTGTAAAGTATATCAAAACAATGATAAAAGTGGGGAGAAACAATGACAAAGATTGTGAAGACGCTAATATCAATGATGAACGCGAAGATAGTGAACAGGTTGAGGCTGAGCAAGTAGAGTTAGCAGAGCTGGTTTATACAAAAAAATTCTCAAAACCATAAGCCTCTCCTCGTAATCCAGGCAGCGGTGTACGCACATTTACTGTGCTAGGTGAACTCGTGTATCTCACGCAAGCGGATATCATACTACCACCGCGGTCATCTCTTTTCCGACTTTTCACCTGTGGAGTTCGAGTGTATAGTGGATATACTGCCTATAAAACAGGACAAACCAGTTTCTGAAAACAGAAAGAAAAGAGGAAGGCCTGCCCGCACTGGATTCGCTTTTGCCCCTTCGCATCCTCTTTTTCAAGTCACCATGGTTTTCTCCGTGCAAAGATGATGACTCCAGTATTTAGAGGTGCGCTACCTCCAACGTGGGCTAATTCAGCTTCGGATCTTCGTACAGCACAAAAGCGCGACAAACTTGCAGAATATTTGTTGACCGCGTTTACAGAATGGACGGCAAATGGACCAACATGTTCCCTAGATGCCGACGGACTACTCAGTGGGTGCAATAATTGGGATCGATCTTCTGCGTCACTTATAGATCGCCAGTGTTGCCGCTACATCCGAAACATGATGAAAAAAGGATATCGGAACAATCGGAATGAACAAATTGCAGTTGATTGGAGAAACCGAGGCGTAGGTTATTGGAAAAATGCTGCGTATCAGCCAACCTGCAAGCCTCCTCCTTTAGTGCAGAGGTCGATCACCATGAAAGTTCTGATTACTTGATTGCACCATGTGAGCTGCCCAACGAACAATTCGTCGCTTTGAATCATATTTTATCGAAAATTGCCACAGGAATGAGCCGAAACAAACATTAGCTATTTTGCATGGTGGAGGTGGGACTGGTAAATCTTTCGTGGTGCGTAAGCTGTGCGCCGCAATTAATGACCGGAAGTATCAAGTTGTACCGACCTGTCCTACTGGAGCAGGCGCCTGCCAATTGCATCACGGAAGAACTTTTCATTCGGCATTCAAATTCGGCGCTAAAACTAACCAGCGATGATCAGCCCATGCAGCCGCCTTTCTGAAGCTTTTATTCGACCCTTCCGTTGTTCTAGTAGTTGTCGACGAGATGTCAATGTTCAAAGCAAGTTCTTTGGTGCTGTTGGACCGACGACTACGAGAGCTTTACAACACAGACAAACCGTTTGGCGGAAAATCTATTCTTTTGGTACGTGTTTCCACACTGACATTTATTTACAATGACTAAAGCTAATACTATTTCATACTGGACCTGCAGGCGGGTGATTTTTGTCAGCTGCGAGTTGTGAGAGGGACATCACTATGTAAGATGAATGTAAGATGATGTACATGCAAACGAAAGATCCAACCTTGGTGCGGGCGAAACACTTATTTGGATTAGTTACGGTATTCGAACTACACAAACAACTGCGCGCGAGTAACTGCAAAATCCAACAGAACTTATTGGAAAAGTTTCGAGCGTTGCCTAAAAAATATCCTGTTGCCAATCGCTGAACTAAGGAAGATGCAGCATTTCGACCTATTGACCAAGAAATTGCCGAGACAATAACGAAACCGTTGACAAAAGATGATACTGAAGCCGACGACGGATGGATGCTGGATTCAACGGTAATAGTGACAAGTAACATGGATTGCGCAGTTTTGAACGCATTGCGTGGCAAAGAAGCTAGCTACAAAGGGGGAAATCTTCTTTTTCGGTGGCAAAAGCCTTTGACGTCGGGAATCCCTAAGTGTGTTGAGGTGTTGATATATATTGAGAATGAAAATCCTGAACTATTTGGCTACTTCTTCCAAGGTGCCCCCGGACAGATTTTGGACAACGCGAATGGAAATCTTTCTCTTGGGGTCGCCAATGGATCACGGTGCTGGTTGCATTCGATTGGATGGGATGATAAAGCCTTAACAGCAAACGCCATGAGCTTGGTAGACGAAGCTCTCGAAAACCGACAGTCAGTTGTCGAATTGCCATTTCCTCCCCAGTTTATTAATGTGCGCCTCGCTGATGGAGATGGGAACCCGGTATCACGCGTCAATTGGCCAGAAGGCATGAATTTGGAGCTTCCTGAAAATGGTACTTCCGACATTACTGATACGCACGACGTGGCGATACCAATTGGGTATGTATTATCGAACGCTGACAATTCCTCCATCAAGCTAACGAATACAGACGGATCTTCTCAGGAAATAAAGTATTCGCAGCATGCAGTGGACCTAGCTATGGTGCTAACCGTATCGAAAGCACAAGGCAGCACATTTAGTCGTGCGATTCTACTGCTAGAAGGATCTCAGCATGCCCCCTAGCTGGGAAATTGAGCATCTCTACATTGCTGTTTCCAGAGTAAAGTCATCTGATTCGATTCGATGTTTCCCGCTCTCGTCGTTATTCAAGAAAACCATCTATTCCTGCTCATGCCTAATGTGTTCACCGTCAAATGGTTTATAGATTTTGGCGAAGACGGAATGTGGAAATCTTCCACTCACGCTGAAATTTGACCTGAATTTGGTGGAAGATTAGTGCTCTGATTAAAAAGCTGTTCTCGAAATTCCTTAAGTATTATTGCCAAACATGCTACGAAAATGCAGCATTCCTCCGCATCCAGCACTAAAATTTTCTTTCGCACTTCGTGCACAAACACGTTGCGATATGGGATTTGAAACCATAGTCAATCGTAACTTCCTCTTCGGCTTCTATATATCGAAGAGCAAGAACACCAACCCGATACACACCAAGCGCCGTCCACTCCGCTGCCTGACAGTTCGGATCACAACAAGGATTAAAATACCGAGAACCATACCCGTACCGCCGTGCATCGATATATTTATCATGCCCATATGCCATCCTATAGCGTCGTGGTCCTCTTGCTCTCGCTTCGCTCTTTCTTGTCAAGGATTTTACCCACATATTCACGAACAAGTGACCCCTTCCTGATTCGTTCCAGAGTAAAACACCGTGTTCTTTTCCCGGACAAGCTCCTACTCTCAATTTCGCCCGCATCGTCGAAAACGACCAAACAATATTTCAGCAAACTCCACCCACTCCACACGTCAATGCATAACACTGAATTCGCCGGCGATAATTTGTACATGCTTCTCCACATTTGCCAACGCATGCACACTTCTGGTGATGCCATTCACTTTTCTCCAGCTCACCAATATTCTTGTGTATACCGATATAGTCACGGTCGTTCTCCGTATACAGGGTAGACGACGACAATGCGGTAGCATAGTCCATGATACTTGTCTGATTCATAGCTGGAAAAGATTTTCCTTTATCTTCTTAACTGGAGCACGCAAAATCTCAGAAATTATCTTCAAGTGATAAGCACGTTTTGCGCGGATTACTATGGGCCCTTCCTAACTGCCACAACCCACCTCTTCTTCTCTAGCCAATCGATTTCGATACCGTTAACGTCATTTCTTCTCTCTTTCCTAGACCTAACGTTTTTCTCGCGTAATGTCCTGTGATAACGACAGAGGCATCGTTAGGTTCACCTTCGTTTGAGGCGTGAGTTGAGTCATCTCTGGTTTGTTCGTTGCGCTTGAGAATAACAGGATCGTCCATTATGGTCTTCGTGGGAAGTAGACAAAACAAAACTGAGAGTGAAATGATCGGTGGGCCGCGGATAGATATACCAGAGCACACCGGTCGACCAACGTCCCCAAGAAGATCAAACTAACAACACTGCTGACAAGTCCTCGAAGAAGGATACTACCCCTCTAGAACCAGCTGAGTCGCTTCCTCTTGATACCCCAAAAGTTGACTCTACTGAGAACGCCCAACTTCAGTCACAGCGGTACACTCTCAAGGAACTTAATCCTTCGCTGCCAGAACCATGGATGTTTATTGGTCGTGTACTCGCCCGAAACCCAATCAGAAGCTTTACGACCATGCGCGGCACAGGAAACCTGGCTGAGATCCACATCACTGACGCTGGATGCGACTCTATGCGTGATACCATCTTTAACGAAGGTGTGGAGACCTTCTATGACACTGACAAGCCCGGTAATTCGTGTACTTTCTCGTTGGGCCGAATCAAGCACGCCAATCAAGCCTTTGCACCTCAAGGCAGCTCCTTTGAAGCCACGTTTGACGACCGCGCTCATGTTTATCACGTTACCAATGATAGTGCTATTTCGACCGAACCAGCATTTACCTTCACCCTGCTCCGCGATTTACACCCTTTGGCCACTCAAGCATCTATCACTCTCATCGGCGTTATCCATGCTCTCGGTGGGACGAAGCGCGTCGCATCGAAAAAAGGCAAATGTGTCGACAAGACAGATATTGTTCTTGTTGACGATACTGCCGCTAAACTTGTTTGTACTGAATGGCAATTTCTCGCACGTCAAACGACCGATTCATGCAAGGGCCAAGTTCTTCTTATTGTCTGTGTGGGCGTGTGGCAGGGGGGGGGGGGGGGGGGGGGGGGATTGTCGGACTACAATGGAACGCGATCTCTCAATTTCGGGCTAGGCGATACAGTACTCTCAGACCCGCGCTCGCCAGTGCCGCTCAACTCCGCACCTGGTACTCTGCTATCTCCGTTGATCATGTGTTCAACATGGTCCGTCCATAGGCAAGCCACAATTCTTTCGCGTAGAAGGAGAACGGAGAAGGAATTTGTCTCCCTTGACGGTTTGACTCCAAAAAATACGGCACTACCAGCCCAATTCCTGGAGAAACCAGGGCCTTGATTGGTCAAGGCTAAAGTACTTAAAATTAGTAAGCTAAACATCATTTTTTGAAACAAAGTCGTGCTTCTCCCGAAAAATCTCTGAAATTTAGCAAAACTATGCTGACTCAATGCAACAAGATAAGGATTTTAATGCAAATCGAGAAGTATTACAGAAATATAATTTGAGGGTGGCCAATAGATTTAACGGTCCGAATTAACCAGCAGGTGCTGTGGCTGCGATGCAAACGCAGGAGATGCCATAGTTCTGGATAATCAAAAATTCGAGAGATTATGGTGTAGACTCGACGACGTTAATCTGCTCCAAATATTTCGAAATTTAAGACTTGCCTGTACCAACGCATCTTCTGCACGGGCTAAGCTGTTTGATATAGCAAAACAAATACTATCGGCGTGCCAGACCTGAGCTCTGTATTCTGTCATGCATCTTGGGTTGAATTCGATGTTGGTGAGTGAAATTCTGCGAACGTCACATTTCTCTGTTTGATGTTGTTTTACTCGAGTCTTTTCTACACTTAATACTTCGAAGTATTTGTTACCACAACAGCAAGTATCATTTTGGACGGGCATTAACTCTTGAATTCTTCGCGCGACATCCAATACTATATTGCACGCACTTAACCGGGAGGGCGACGACAAAGGTAACATTTGTTCAGTTTATAAACCTAGCACAGGTATCAATATCCAAAGTAACCACTGTAGTATTTCCCTGGACATTTGTATGGCTTGCCTTTAGTTTGTGCGGACATTGCGATATGAATTACCGGGTCAGCCTTGCACGGAAAATCAAAATACCCAATCGGATCCCCCCTTAGCTCTTAAAATAAATTTCAGAGAATAGGCACAGTATCGTCCAATCCGATGCTAAAGTCGGTTTGTATTTACCCCTGGAAACGGACATGTACCAACGTAAACATCTCCCGCTTGCGGTTATCCCGTCTTGTGTCGTTCTTGCGATTTGAGGCATTCCGAGTTTTTCTTTGTCGCTTCGGATGATCCTTTCGGTAGTGATATCCCGAGTTTTGATTCTCTCTTGCATGTAAGGTGCGGTGGAGGCTTACAGATTTACCTGTGGTGAATAGTGATTATAATACTATCTGGAGGTGCATAAATATTATATTGGTCTCATTTGGAACAGGAAGCCAGTTTATATGTGCAGCCCTGCTGCGATCACTATTTTCTGCGTCGTAGGAAAGCAACAAGTGTGGATGATGGTGGCAACAATGTGTCAGCACTTATAATTCCTTTCTCACGCATTGCTATATTCACAAAATATCAAACGCTCTTGTTTGCCGTCGAGGGAGGGGGAGGGGTTACAAAGCCTCAACGTCATATAATTCACCGCATATTAATACGCTGGTACGCACACTTTTATAAAGACAGCCATGATGTTGTTCGCCTGCTGGCAGCTCAAAATCATGCAGGACTTCATATGTACCACAAAACAGGTACATCTTTCGTGATTGAGCGATGGTTGCTGTACCCGCCTTTTGCACAGCAAACGATAACTACAAACTCTGTTGTAGCTTTGAGGTATCGGTATACATCGTACGCGTTATTTAAAAGATGTTGATTACGTTTATTCCTCCACCAGCAATGCAGGGTACAGCTGTACTCACCCCCACAAACATTAAGGTGGTCCCAACGGACGCTGGTGACTCGCTTGTCAGACCTCATTGTGGAATTCGCACGGGACTGGCAACTTCAGCACGATCTCCATCCAAGTTTTGACATGCAGCTTTGCTCCGTCCTCTTCCTCGCGGCTGTTATCGTGCAGGTTTCCTCAGGAAACAAATCAACGTCGAAAACATCGAAGTTCAATGGGTGGTATTCCTGTTCCGAGTACACTTTTTCTGGCACGGGAAGTTCTGACGCGCAGACTGCTGAGTGCGCTACGTACTCGGCACCACTTTGCTATCCTGGCGTGTGTGAAGCGCCCGAGTGGGTGGACCAGACTGTCGACATCTTCGTAAAGCGCCTTGCGGCCGTTGGTTCTAAGACTGCTACCAATGTCTGGCTTCTGCAGGGAGGACCCAGTTTTGCCTCCAACGATCGACGTGGACGTTGCATTGATTCTAGATTACTAACCTGCCTGTTTGTTGATTTGATTGTAGTGGAATCTCAAATGGCTACGCTGTACACAAAGCTTAAAGGAGCCGCGAACGTGTATACGATGGACCATCGCGGGACTGGACGTAGTACGTTTTTAGACTGCTCGGCAGCACAAGCAGCTACGAGCGGCTCTCCTGGAGGAAAGATCATTGACCCTTCTGAAGTTCCTTCGTGTGCCCAAGCACTGGAGCGTAAATACAGAGACCTCTCGTCGTTCTCGAC
The DNA here is from genome assembly GCA_016864655.1 of Phytophthora cactorum. NCBI lineage: Eukaryota > Oomycota > Peronosporomycetes > Peronosporales > Peronosporaceae > Phytophthora > Phytophthora cactorum. The sequence continues at coordinate 347,500 of NHQK01000051.1, forward strand.
CACGAGTGCTGCAAAAAAGATCTCGTAACCTTGGTTGCCGAGTTCTCCAACGGCAAGGACACTATCGTGTACAGTGTAAGCTACGGGTCGTTACTGGCAGAGCGCATCATGCATCTCGACCTCCCCAAGTTACTGGTTACGTTTTGGATGGGGTCGCAACAACTACGAGGGCAACTGCCGATTTGTTTCCGTATTTTTCTCATGGTGATATTGACTTAGGCGAAGTTGGCGACGCGTTCATGGATCTCTGTGCACAAGACCGTGGCTGCAGTGCCCATTTCAAGAAGCCACACACCTTGGCGTCTATTCTTTACGGTCTGCTGGATAATTTTGACAACAATCCTAACTCAACGTGTGCGGCTATTGTGGGTAGCCTTGAACTTGGTTTGGAGGGGGCTCCACCGTCGCATAACCTTCGGGTTTTCTTGGCCAGCTCTTACAAGATTCGATTATGCGCAACGCTATCTCTCCCCTTGTTTACAGACTAAATCGCTGTACGTCGATGTCTTGACTTCCTTCTTCACAACCTATGCCGAATCCACCAGCACCTCTGCCGATGGAGGTCCGTTTTACTCCGAGCTCCTATACTATCTCATCGCCTTCTCGGAGGGATGGGAGAGACCGCAACCTTTGATGGCTGAGATGACAAAACGTTTTACGAATTATGGCATCGCCTCTGCAACATACGCGAAGGCCCACTGTGCTGTGCTTTCTCCAAAGAAAAGTCGAAGGCATGCAACAGTTCAAGCATGGCAACTACGATGCACAGGGAATCACCTACAAGCGCGACGAGTACTGGAACGTGAGCGCTACAATTCCGAGCCAGGCCAGTGTGCTGTTGATGAGCAGCAAATTGGACCCTCAGACACCGCATAAGTACGCGAAACAGCTTCTGAAATCACTTGACGGAGACAACAAGGAGCTGATCACCTTTGAATATTCTGTCCACGGTGCGGTTTTCTCAACACAGCTTGATCCTGAAGATCTTGCGAGTGAAACATGCGGGATGAAGATTCTCGCCTCCTACTTAAGCACCGAGGGTGAGTTGGCTAGTCTGGATAGATCTTGTGTGGATGAGATGTCTCGGTTCAACATGACTCTGCTAGCGGACTATCAGGGCTTCTTCGGTGTCGAAGACGCATATAACGGTATCCTGGACACGAGCTCGGGGAGCAACTAGACACTACTTCGTCGTCGAGAGCAGAGAATAAAGGTGGAGACAGGTTTGCATTTGGTTTGTATTTTTCTCACTTTATGATGTAGTGATAGCGAAACTAAGAGACACGCCTGGAACCTTCATGACAACAAAGTTTGACTTTATCAATCGGTAGTAAACAGACAATGGCTAGTTTCTTACGCGTTCCAATAATATTTCTTTTTAGAAAGAATTGCAGTTGTTCTTGACGCTCAGTTTACTTTATTGAGTTGTTTCAGTTCAGACGATTCGTCGTCGTCTCAAAGTGAACAGGAGGACCGTTTAGATGACGAGGATGAGTGAAGAAATTTGGCATCAGAGTATGATAAAGTGGCTAACCGATAGACTGAGGTTCCTTTACTCTTACGTGAAAGTAGGTATTATATGAATCAAGATTCAGAGGTTTAACTCGAGCTTAATCTTACTCTTCGGTTTAAGCAAAGACTGACGAAAGTAGTCTTCGAAGTTGTCCACAAGATCCTTCTTGATATCAATAGCGAAGCAGAGACCGACAGCTCAATCTCTGATCTTGTGCGCCTGTGCGTCCACAATCGCCATGTCGGTAGTGCCCTTCACCGTGAACCCCATCCTGGCATCGTTTATCGAGAGAAGACTCTTATAGGACTGCGAGTTCTCGAGAAAGTAACGCGGTTTTGCACCCAAGCAGAAAACGTCATGCAGCTGGGTTTCCACGTAGGTCGTGCACATTGTTAACTCTCCAGCTTCGCAGTCTTCGCTCCATGTAAAACCTGGTACAGAGCTGTCGCGGTCTTCTGTGACATCGATGAGCTTCAACGAGAGTCCCAGATTCTGCTTCAGCTCATCTACCTTCACAGATGGGCACTCAGCAAAAGAACACACGTCTCGCTTCTCGTCATGAGCGTCTAAAACATCCTCAATAATCTGGCCAAGGAATTTCAGAAAATCCGGGAAGCGTGTCGACACTGGGACGACGACAAGCACGTGGATGAGCCCATTTCGCTCGGTCAGTTCTTGTTCACCCAGTTGAATTGCTCTGCTATCACCCAGTCCCGAATACTTCAGTGACATTTGAGGGTACTTGAGAAGTTCCAAATCGAGAATATGGGGCTTCAGCGCAAAGACGTCCTAGTTGTTGAGCCAGTTGCCGCCCCGCTTGGACATATAGAGTTGAAACTTGTCAGCAGCACACGTGATCAGATCCTCATTCACACGTTTGATCTCTTTCTTCAGCTTCGAGGGTTCTGCTTTCATCCAGCTCGACCCAAAATGGAGACGTCGGGGAGAGTGTTAACACGCATACCAGCCTTACCATAGCGAAGTGCTCTCTTCGTGCTGATAAGGTCAAGTTTTGTCCATCAGCAAAGCACTGTTATGTTTCGCGAAGGTTCATTGAAGAAGCCTACAAGCAACATGCACCAAAAATCATGACAGATATCAATATAAACAGGTATTAATACTATTGGTACATGTAATGTCTCGAAACAACATGTTAACTACTGTTATTATTTACAAACACGTCCATTTGGCAGAATCCTTTGACGATGGTGAAGCTATTCTGCGCGCTGGCATTCGATCTAGGATCATCGTTTTCGGTCGAACTGGATGAAAACAGCGCCCTCACAAAGGTCAAGGAAGCAATCAAAGCGACAAAGACGCAGATGGTTCTGTGCGGTGCCGAGAAGCTGCAGTTGTACCTGGCGATGGATGATAGAAAGTGGCTGACTTCCAGAACCATTCAACGTATTAAGGCGGATCTGTCGGGCTTCGAGCGTCTAGAGTCTCCCCAGAGGTCTCTACTGCGTTGTGGGTTGGGTGAAGACGCTGTCAAACAGCCTGACGACGAGGAGATCTCCAAAGGCGGAGGCCACATCAACGTGATCGTTGTCGTGCCCGACTACACGCCGGGTGACTTATGCTACCCTGACCAGTTAAGAGAAGCTGCTGTAAAGGAAAGGATGAAACGCCGGAAACGCGATGTCTATACTTATGCAGACTGAAGGTGGATGAGTTTCAAGAGGCCCTGGGGTTATCTTCAAGGCTGATCCAGATTGAAGAAGATGACGACAACTCTGTGCCAGGCTTTGAGTGGCGTAATTCGGCACAACACGAAGAATCGGATCAGTATACTAGATATATGGCGTATATGAACGATCATCTGAAAGTCGTCTTCTGTCCAGACGAGTCCAAAATGAAGCCGCGACTCTTTCTCGAGGACACATCCAACAAAGAGATACTATCTCTCTGCGGCGCTGCCTGGCTTAAATTTGATGTAAGTGGCAGTGCAGATTTGATCATTGTCGACCGATTGGCGAAGCATTATCGTGTTCTGCTTGCTGGGCTCCGCTTCGTCATCGATGTGAGAAAGAATCTACAGGAGGACGCAGAGCGAGTTCGTCATCAGCTTGTGCTGAAGTTGATCGTTGCGGATTTTACGAGCGGAAAACAACATGCCCCCGTGGGCCTCGTGACATACTTGGACACATCTTGGTACTTTGTCTGGGTCACGACAGAGAAGGAAAGTACTTCGCTTGAACTTCATTGCGCGGCACACGGATTCCAGCTCATTAGAGACGTTCTGTCTGATGACAGTGCACCGTCATCACAGGGGAACTACACGTGGCCAAGCGCTTCGTCAATGATGAACGAGTCTTGAAACGACGTAGGCTTAATCATTCGTAGTATCCGAGCGCATTTTAAGACAGTCATAATGTGCTGACGAACTTGTCAGAAGAATGGAGGATTGAAGCGCTCAAATTGGAGGTGTGAGGTGATCATATCGTCGATGATCGATAATGCGGTTAATGGCCATTATGCTAGATTTACCGACACGGAAGCAGATACATTTGGGGTGATTTTGGTTGCCAATATCCTTACCTTCTTGCCCTTGCTATACGGTACTATCCAACGGACAGGCCACCAACGCAGCTGATACAGTACTGTTAGACTAGGGCCTCGCTTAGGCTGAGATAGCTTTTTCGTGTCTTCGTTTTTTTATTCCTGGCAGCAACAGTAATTTTTTGTGGGGTCATGGGCTACTCACCTCGCACAAATTCAGTGATACGATAACTAGGGCTCTGTTTGGACCCGTTCAACTGTAAGTTGATAGAGCCGACATTCATGTGTAACCGCAATTTTCAATGTCATTTTCAGAATTCTCAATAGCATTTTACTGAAGAGTGCTCACACCTACTTCTGACATTGCGCGAACGCCCACTGCAGCGCGAATTCCAACTTCTAGTGGGATATAGAGTGTCATTAAGAAACGAGCAGGACCCCAGTTATAATGGACAGTTGGTCGGGCTTTCTTCGAAATAAAAGGTACATACGGGGGAAAAAATCTGTGCGACTATAACGTGTTGCGCGCTGCAAAGTAAGTTGCGAAGTGAGTTCCATTAGAGAAGCAGTACTTAGTCCTGTTCCTACTTCTACCTTGTCATATAGGGGGGCGTGCCCTACGGCAGCGCCCACTAGCTCCGCAGACCAACCATTGGTGCTTGATTATGAAGTCCACAGTTGACGTGGCACAGATTGTGCAGTCGCAGTATGATGGGGTCCCTTAGGTGTCGGTAGCCAGTGGCGGTGTACAGCACTGCGGTTGCCGTCGGCGCGGTGTCGGCTGCGCTGCCGTCGATGTCGACGTCGTCTGGTACTATACTCCACAGCGACGTGCAGTTCTACACATGATCATGAGATCGAATTGGAATTCGTATATGGCAGTTGATGTACAACAGGTCAAGTATTAAATATAAACACGAATTGAACGACTTTCAGCGCAAAAGTTTGTTTTCAAAACAGTGGCGTAACCAACACCAACTTCACCACGTTTTCATGGTTACGGCAATTGCTGTGCACGGATCGTCCGCGTCGAAAACAACAAAGTCGAATGGGTGGTATCCCTGCTGCTGACCGGAAGTTCCGGTGCCGGAAAAAGCGTAACTGGCGCTTCCGGCGGAAGCTCCATACTGAGTGTATTAATACACCAATGTCCGGCTTCTGGAGGGAGGTCCCGGTTCTGCTTCCACCGATCGTGAGTTCCATCTACCGTAATCTAGATATCAAGTGTCACCCCCAGCGTGCAGGCAGATTGCACACCGTCTGTGTAAACACAGACATTGCGTCTACACAGACGGTATTTGTGAACAATGATCATAGATCGTGCGTTACGCTTATGTGTATGCCAATGTTGGGCTTGCTGTTCACAATTTTGATCCCGGATAGCATGAGATATACAATTACTAGAATCCCACTTTGTCAGAAGACATGGCCTACTTCGCCTCTGCCAGGTTGCATAGCTAGCCATCCCAACCGCGAAATTTGAGACGTGTTACACTATTTGGTCGACTTGTTTTTGTATTGTATTGTGAACGTTACAGCGCGTACAAACTGGTTCTGTAGCCATAGATCGTAAACGTGATTACCCCCACTTCCTGCATGACACACGTTTTCAGTACTACCGGTTCATACATAATATGTACCCAGGAGCTACCTGTACCGTAGTGATTAAGATAGTATCATTCGCATACAATGTTCGTTGAGGCAATTCCCCTCGCAAGTCCTATATTTAGACCAACGCGTAAAAGACTGAAATTTTGGTAGTTGTTTGAGATATTACCGGTCACCGAATCGCAAAAACGTCGTCATAAGGCCTATTCACGTTGTTTGAAGTTAGCTCAAGTCTGTATAAATCTTGATGAGAACTGGTAAGCTTATAATCGCGCGAATGCCAACATGGTAGGAAGCAAGAACCGTTGCTACAGTCTGTGGTTCCTGTGAACCTGCGGTGGGTCTTACCCATGAGCACTGCGCAGAAACCCCTTGGCATTGCTCAGAAATCCTTGACCTCCTATCCAAACTAGAATACAGAAAACGACAGATGAATCCGGCACCACTGAATGCCATCCCCGATAGTAAATGTATGAGAATTCCCCGTCCGCATCACAAGATGTCCTGACATAAAACACACTAAAATGATCATAAACACACGTAAAGACATAGAAAACACTCGAATACATATGTAATACAAAGACCAAGTCAAATGAGCAAACTTGATTGGCTGAACATTTATGATTGTGCATTGCACAACTATGTCTGCCGGCTTTTTCCGTCGTTGTCTGTACTCATTTGCTTTTAAAAGGGCGCTGCCAGCGCCCATTTATAAAACCACGGTACTCGTTTCGTCCATTTCTTGAACTCATATAGGATGCTTTAATGATGCAACTGAATACACGAATCTAACTTAATTAAAGTAAACTTAAACAATAGATGATTACGAATCGTACTGTTTCTTCTATGTTATACTGGAACGTACAGGATCAGTTGAACCTTTGTAAAAGGTCTCTGGCTAGGGGCTGATTCCTCCCTGTCTGTGCGATACCCCATCGCCCATTTGCCACGCAGGGTGGCATGGGATACCTGCTATTGACAAGTTGTCGATTCGGAATCGTACCTCAAGCGTAAGTAATTAATCTTTACCAATATTTATTCCCTAAAAACCATTACCTTGGAAATTGAGCTATCCATTGGTAACTTACAGTGAGTCTAGGGAAGCCATGTCAGGCTCGTGATGGCCATAGTACCAGCAAGATAAGCAGTCGTCCATACTGATTTAGGATCTGCATTGCGTCCTGTTGCGCACGAAAGAGTTAAACTGATTGAAGTACCTCCGCGAACTCTATGAAACCAGCCATGGGGACTAGTAGAACTAAGTATCAGAGGTCAGAGTTGGTAAATGTGACAACAGAGTGAAGAAGCATGTTTCCCCGCAAATGTCCTTTCATTGAGCTCCTATCTTTTATCAACACGTTTTTCAACTTGCTTTACTGAGACTGTTCTATGACATAGTCAGGCATCGGGAGCAACTCGGTGACATTACCAGTGGAGCCACCGTTCACAACATCAGTAACGAAGTTAAGAACGTGGGAGACACGCGTGTACAACGAGGGTAGATCGCCACAATCAGCAGCATCGCCAGGGAGAGCCGATGCGATGCCCACAACAACGTCATTGGCAATGAGGGGGCCGCCGACGTCGCCGCCACAAAAACCCTTCCCACGTTCGGTCCCGGCACACACCGTGACATCAGTGTCAATGGCATATTTGCCACACTCGTCATCTGGGATGATCTTGGCACCGACAGATTGAAGAGTTTCAGCCACGACTTCTTTCTTGACCTCTCCCCACCCAAGGACAGTAGCCATCGTACCAGGCTTGTCGTCCGATCCGTCGGCGTCACACAGATGTGCTGGTTTATGAGTGGACGGCTTCTCGAGTTTCAGCAACGCTACGTCGTACGTTAACCACGTGGAGTTGTACAGAGGGTGACGGAAAGCCTCCACGGCACGAATCTGCTCCGCCTTCCGAGACTTCCGACCTTTTCCCCGCGGAGTACCGAGAGAAACTTGCAAGTCTAACGGGAACCACTCGAGGCAGGGCACAGTCGTGAGAACGTACTGCGGTGCAATCAGCGTGCCACCACAAAACGGCACACCATCAGTGCTCTCAACAAGCAGTGCTGCCAAGTATGGATACTTGTTGATGTCGGCGTTCGACCCTCCATAGATGCGACTCTCTTCTTCAGATGCCAGGTCGGCGTCTCTGGGCGACGGTGCGGACTCATTCGCGATTTCAGAGAACGAAAGTCCGTTCACTAAAGTGGCCACCGCAGAAACGAAGGCGATGCCGTACAGGAGCTTCATGCTTGAGGTATCGAAGTGGTTGAAACTTGGGTGGCTTGAGCGGCTCGAGGTAAGAACTGGAATGGGACTAAGTCGACCGTGATACATGTAAGCTACATTGTAGCTACAAATTTATCATGGAGTCCTGTTCCTGTAACGGACTCATCCCGGTATGAATCGTTGAACTGCTCCTGGTGAGCCGTTTAACCCTTTCGCGGATCGGGCACTATTAAAAGTCCGCCTCTGAGACAGCCGATACTGAGTATTTGTGAATAATGTCCACAGAGGTACAGTAAATTGTCAGCTCCACCAGTTTCGTTCATGTAATCTTTTGTCAATACGGAATCGAAGTTATATAGTATTTATATTAAATATTGAGTGTCACATCGCTGTTTAGCTAGCGGTGTCTTTTTCCTTACCACTTTACCACGCCATATTCGGGTACATCCATCCATTTTGCACAGAAATACCATGTCCAGTACTAGAATGGTGTCGATCTTTCGTTTTAGTTTAGATCTGAGGGTCCAATACGTTCTCCCATTGTTGTCCTCTCGGCTGCCTTCAGAGACCTCAGAGACACGGTGCAGATGCAGAATGTAGTACTTGTATCAGGGATCGAAAATAGTATCCCATGATGCTCCCAAAAGGCAATTATAGGTAACATAGTCCGCTAACCTTCTGACACTTTGAACCCCGAGATAGCTCGCATTTATAATGCCGGTCTCATGAACTTTGTAGCTCGGAATCTGAGACGTGTTTCAATTATTACTGTATGACGCAAAAAAGCTCTATGTGTTGGGTTTTGTTTACATGTAGGATTGAACGCAATCACTGGGACACGTCTCGTCAGATCGTCAAGGGGTCATCAAGTTCTTCAGAATGATTCATATACATGGATAATGCATGTTGTCATCAAGTCAAGCTCGTGATGGCCATAGTATCAACAAGATAAGCAGTCGTCCATACCGATTTAGGATCTGCATTACGATCCACCGCAGGTTCACAGGAACCACAGACTGTAGCAACGGTTCTTGCTTCCTACCATGTTGGCATTCGCGCGATTATAAGCTTACCAGTTCTCATCAAGATTTATACAGACTTGAGCTAACTTCAAACAACGTGAATAGGCCTTATGACGACGTTTTTGCGATTCGGTGACCGGTAATATCTCAAACAACTACCAAAATTTCAGTCTTTTACGCGTTGGTCTAAATATAGGACTTGCGAGGGGAATTGCCTCAACGAACATTGTATGCGAATGATACTATCTTAATCACTACGGTACAGGTAGCTCCTGGGTACATATTATGTATGAACCGGTAGTACTGAAAACGTGTGTCATGCAGGAAGTGGGGGTAATCACGTTTACGATCTATGGCTACAGAACCAGTTTGTACGCGCTGTAACGTTCACAATACAATACAAAAACAAGTCGACCAAATAGTGTAACACGTCTCAAATTTCGCGGTTGGGATGGCTAGCTATGCAACCTGGCAGAGGCGAAGTAGGCCATGTCTTCTGACAAAGTGGGATTCTAGTAATTGTATATCTCATGCTATCCGGGATCAAAATTGTGAACAGCAAGCCCAACATTGGCATACACATAAGCGTAACGCACGATCTATGATCATTGTTCACAAATACCGTCTGTGTAGACGCAATGTCTGTGTTTACACAGACGGTGTGCAATCTGCCTGCACGCTGGGGGTGACACTTGATATCTAGATTACGGTAGATGGAACTCACGATCGGTGGAAGCAGAACCGGGACCTCCCTCCAGAAGCCGGACATTGGTGTATTAATACACTCAGTATGGAGCTTCCGCCGGAAGCGCCAGTTACGCTTTTTCCGGCACCGGAACTTCCGGTCAGCAGCAGGGATACCACCCATTCGACTTTGTTGTTTTCGACGCGGACGATCCGTGCACAGCAATTGCCGTAACCATGAAAACGTGGTGAAGTTGGTGTTGGTTACGCCACTGTTTTGAAAACAAACTTTTGCGCTGAAAGTCGTTCAATTCGTGTTTATATTTAATACTTGACCTGTTGTACATCAACTGCCATATACGAATTCCAATTCGATCTCATGATCATGTGTAGAACTGCACGTCGCTGTGGAGTATAGTACCAGACGACGTCGACATCGACGGCAGCGCAGCCGACACCGCGCCGACGGCAACCGCAGTGCTGTACACCGCCACTGGCTACCGACACCTAAGGGACCCCATCATACTGCGACTGCACAATCTGTGCCACGTCAACTGTGGACTTCATAATCAAGCACCAATGGTTGGTCTGCGGAGCTAGTGGGCGCTGCCGTAGGGCACGCCCCCCTATATGACAAGGTAGAAGTAGGAACAGGACTAAGTACTGCTTCTCTAATGGAACTCACTTCGCAACTTACTTTGCAGCGCGCAACACGTTATAGTCGCACAGATTTTTTCCCCCGTATGTACCTTTTATTTCGAAGAAAGCCCGACCAACTGTCCATTATAACTGGGGTCCTGCTCGTTTCTTAATGACACTCTATATCCCACTAGAAGTTGGAATTCGCGCTGCAGTGGGCGTTCGCGCAATGTCAGAAGTAGGTGTGAGCACTCTTCAGTAAAATGCTATTGAGAATTCTGAAAATGACATTGAAAATTGCGGTTACACATGAATGTCGGCTCTATCAACTTACAGTTGAACGGGTCCAAACAGAGCCCTAGTTATCGTATCACTGAATTTGTGCGAGGTGAGTAGCCCATGACCCCACAAAAAATTACTGTTGCTGCCAGGAATAAAAAAACGAAGACACGAAAAAGCTATCTCAGCCTAAGCGAGGCCCTAGTCTAACAGTACTGTATCAGCTGCGTTGGTGGCCTGTCCGTTGGATAGTACCGTATAGCAAGGGCAAGAAGGTAAGGATATTGGCAACCAAAATCACCCCAAATGTATCTGCTTCCGTGTCGGTAAATCTAGCATAATGGCCATTAACCGCATTATCGATCATCGACGATATGATCACCTCACACCTCCAATTTGAGCGCTTCAATCCTCCATTCTTCTGACAAGTTCGTCAGCACATTATGACTGTCTTAAAATGCGCTCGGATACTACGAATGATTAAGCCTACGTCGTTTCAAGACTCGTTCATCATTGACGAAGCGCTTGGCCACGTGTAGTTCCCCTGTGATGACGGTGCACTGTCATCAGACAGAACGTCTCTAATGAGCTGGAATCCGTGTGCCGCGCAATGAAGTTCAAGCGAAGTACTTTCCTTCTCTGTCGTGACCCAGACAAAGTACCAAGATGTGTCCAAGTATGTCACGAGGCCCACGGGGGCATGTTGTTTTCCGCTCGTAAAATCCGCAACGATCAACTTCAGCACAAGCTGATGACGAACTCGCTCTGCGTCCTCCTGTAGATTCTTTCTCACATCGATGACGAAGCGGAGCCCAGCAAGCAGAACACGATAATGCTTCGCCAATCGGTCGACAATGATCAAATCTGCACTGCCACTTACATCAAATTTAAGCCAGGCAGCGCCGCAGAGAGATAGTATCTCTTTGTTGGATGTGTCCTCGAGAAAGAGTCGCGGCTTCATTTTGGACTCGTCTGGACAGAAGACGACTTTCAGATGATCGTTCATATACGCCATATATCTAGTATACTGATCCGATTCTTCGTGTTGTGCCGAATTACGCCACTCAAAGCCTGGCACAGAGTTGTCGTCATCTTCTTCAATCTGGATCAGCCTTGAAGATAACCCCAGGGCCTCTTGAAACTCATCCACCTTCAGTCTGCATAAGTATAGACATCGCGTTTCCGGCGTTTCATCCTTTCCTTTACAGCAGCTTCTCTTAACTGGTCAGGGTAGCATAAGTCACCCGGCGTGTAGTCGGGCACGACAACGATCACGTTGATGTGGCCTCCGCCTTTGGAGATCTCCTCGTCGTCAGGCTGTTTGACAGCGTCTTCACCCAACCCACAACGCAGTAGAGACCTCTGGGGAGACTCTAGACGCTCGAAGCCCGACAGATCCGCCTTAATACGTTGAATGGTTCTGGAAGTCAGCCACTTTCTATCATCCATCGCCAGGTACAACTGCAGCTTCTCGGCACCGCACAGAACCATCTGCGTCTTTGTCGCTTTGATTGCTTCCTTGACCTTTGTGAGGGCGCTGTTTTCATCCAGTTCGACCGAAAACGATGATCCTAGATCGAATGCCAGCGCGCAGAATAGCTTCACCATCGTCAAAGGATTCTGCCAAATGGACGTGTTTGTAAATAATAACAGTAGTTAACATGTTGTTTCGAGACATTACATGTACCAATAGTATTAATACCTGTTTATATTGATATCTGTCATGATTTTTGGTGCATGTTGCTTGTAGGCTTCTTCAATGAACCTTCGCGAAACATAACAGTGCTTTGCTGATGGACAAAACTTGACCTTATCAGCACGAAGAGAGCACTTCGCTATGGTAAGGCTGGTATGCGTGTTAACACTCTCCCCGACGTCTCCATTTTGGGTCGAGCTGGATGAAAGCAGAACCCTCGAAGCTGAAGAAAGAGATCAAACGTGTGAATGAGGATCTGATCACGTGTGCTGCTGACAAGTTTCAACTCTATATGTCCAAGCGGGGCGGCAACTGGCTCAACAACTAGGACGTCTTTGCGCTGAAGCCCCATATTCTCGATTTGGAACTTCTCAAGTACCCTCAAATGTCACTGAAGTATTCGGGACTGGGTGATAGCAGAGCAATTCAACTGGGTGAACAAGAACTGACCGAACGAAATGGGCTCATCCACGTGCTTGTCGTCGTCCCAGTGTCGACACGCTTCCCGGATTTTCTGAAATTCCTTGGCCAGATTATTGAGGATGTTTTAGACGCTCATGACGAGAAGCGAGACGTGTGTTCTTTTGCTGAGTGCCCATCTGTGAAGGTAGATGAGCTGAAGCAGAATCTGGGACTCTCGTTGAAGCTCATCGATGTCACAGAAGACCGCGACAGCTCTGTACCAGGTTTTACATGGAGCGAAGACTGCGAAGCTGGAGAGTTAACAATGTGCACGACCTACGTGGAAACCCAGCTGCATGACGTTTTCTGCTTGGGTGCAAAACCGCGTTACTTTCTCGAGAACTCGCAGTCCTATAAGAGTCTTCTCTCGATAAACGATGCCAGGATGGGGTTCACGGTGAAGGGCACTACCGACATGGCGATTGTGGACGCACAGGCGCACAAGATCAGAGATTGAGCTGTCGGTCTCTGCTTCGCTATTGATATCAAGAAGGATCTTGTGGACAACTTCGAAGACTACTTTCGTCAGTCTTTGCTTAAACCGAAGAGTAAGATTAAGCTCGAGTTAAACCTCTGAATCTTGATTCATATAATACCTACTTTCACGTAAGAGTAAAGGAACCTCAGTCTATCGGTTAGCCACTTTATCATACTCTGATGCCAAATTTCTTCACTCATCCTCGTCATCTAAACGGTCCTCCTGTTCACTTTGAGACGACGACGAATCGTCTGAACTGGAATACACCGAAGATCGCCGACGGCGTGACGTGGTCTTGCTCTTGCCATTACTCGTACCCTCGACGCTCTCTGGGTACACGCGACAACCCTGATGCAAGCACTCATTTTGTAAATTATCCAGGTCATTCATGAACGTTTCAAGCGCTGATACCCGCGGCTCAGTCTTCGCAGAATCATCGCTCATCAATAGTAAACTGTTCAGTTGATCAGCAACTGATTCTCGAAACTCAGGCGTCAAGAACTTCCGTGCACGACTTGTAGTGGGTACATCCTCACGCTGGTCGTACAGCAGCAGACTCATAGCAAACGCAACATCATCTGTACTCTCGCGCTTTTTCTGCGTACCATTACTGGAGTCTGTTCTTTTGCGTTTCCCGTTTGTGATCTCAGAAGATCCAAAAACTTGGCGTGCAAACTCAATTGCCAGTTCCGGATTCCATCCATTGCACTTCAGTTCGTCAGTTGAAGACGCCGATGCTCCGTTCGTTGATAAAACAGCTGGTTTTGCTTCACCTTCGTTAGTCAAGACGTCAATGACGCAGAGGATCCGACAGTACAGCATGAGCTTTCGGAAATGTCTGGAACGACAACTCGACCAGTTATTCAACAGTGCAGGCACATGTTGCTCAAGCACTACGAGCGCCTGTGCTGTCCGGAAGCAACGGATGTGCTCACGCACTTCGTGGCGGAAGCTGAGAGACGCACACATTTGTTGCTTTTTCGAGCTTGGCTCGGTGTCTGCACAATCCATATCTTCGTGCTTACTTTCCTCCTCCATATCTTTAACGCTAGGCGTCACAATTCTCGCCCTAGCTTCATCATCGCAGTCCATTTCCGTACCGTCCGATGGATGCTGCCGCTTTGACGGTGCAAAATCCGCTTCAAAAGCTTTAAATGCACTCTCGTAGCCATAATGCAGGAAGAAATCTTGCACCAACGCGTTCATAGCAGCCTCATCCTTTTCGTCTGCCTGTTCAACAGCACCAGGAAGACTATTTTCGCTTCTTTTCTCGCGCTCAGCTATCAGCGCTCGCTGTCGCTCCTTCTGTATCTGCTGTTCAAACCCTGCCAGATCGAATTGAAACTCCTGTGGCCCAAATACCCCCCTCACACACTCGCCAGCTCCATGAACACTGACAGCCGGGTACAAAGCCTTTTCCTCTTCGTATCGACCGTCGATATCCTCCATTTCCACGTCGTCAACTCTGTCCAGTAGAAGTCTCGCACCCTTATCCGACTGCACACCATTAGCATCGTCTTCCTCGTCACTGTCCGTGTCCTCTTCGCCACTCTCACTCATACCCGAGTCCTCTACACCTCCAAAATCATCCAGATCGTACACATCTCTAGCTGCCAGCATGCCCATCAACTTGCCATTCAACGTAAAAAAGAACGTATTGGTGTCCAGTAAGACCCCGCACCCGACCACATCGCCAGCTCCATATCGCTCGCACTGCAAGAACTCGCGTCCGTGAGAGATGACACACCCAGTCTTGCCCACATAGGCCAGCGAATTGACAGTCTCCCCCAGGTCTCGATGCAGAATAGCAGGATACGTTTTCACAGTTTTTTTGTCTCCTTCTTCTGATGACGCAGAATCTCCATCTGCAGTAGTATCTGGTAGAACTCGCTGCATCAATTGCTTTACAGTGCGACGTGCTTCTAAGAACCCAGAAAAACCGGTGAAACCTCTGGTAATACCTGCGGTTTTCTGCTCTGGCTCGTCGAGTAGAAAGCCCACGGCCACTTTATGGTTGAACCTCTTCTTCTCGCTGTTGCGGCGCAGTCTGCGGCGGTCGAGTCGCGCCCGCATGTGCTGCATGGTTCTGGAATTTAAGGAAAAATTAAAATTCACAGGTATACCGCCAGAACCCCCGTTGAGCGCTGGGAGCTGCACGTCCTCCATGTCCATGGCCTCAAGCTCAGTTCGACGTCGCCAGTCCCGAGCTGAAGTCGCTGCGGCGTCTCGATCTTGAGCTGCATGGCGTCGAACTGGCGTCGACGAATGAGCAGTATTGATTCTCGGAGGTGCAAATTCGAGGCTTGTCGCCACGATCTGAGTCTCGAAGTAGAAGACGCGGGAACGAGCGTGAGCGCCCACCCCACGCCTGGAGCGGAAGCACGCGGCGTCGACCTCGTGACTGGCACGTCCTACGTACTCGACGGTGCGGCGGTCGGCGTGTAGACGGCCCTGATAGGCGACGCAGCGCGGGTCGAAGGCCATAGCGGAATCAGACGGCGCTTCTCGGGATGTGGAAGGAAAGACTCGGAGAGAGCTTAGATCGTTTTGATTGGCTGAAATAATGGGATTCAAAGTCGAAGAAAGTACTTTTCTACACTGCCATTATGGCGGACAATACAAAAACTAAATATAAATCCGCCAGAATATCTAGAAAGTATTTTTTTAAATTGTTGCTTTCCGTAGCGCAACATAAGCGATTTGTTTCAGTTGTTCTCAAAGGTTTTTCAGGAAGAAGCACGTAATTTTCTGAAGGAAAGCAACACAGACCACCCATATACTAAATAAGTCCGTCGCATCCACTTATTACCAGGAACTCGAGTAGCTGGAGGCGTACAAGGTACCCTCACAGGTGAAAATCACGTGTCTCGTAGATCTTCTCGATCAATATTTGTTCACGTAAATGCACTCCGAGTAGATTATTATAGTTATAGGTGATCGAAATTTTGTTGCCACTTTCAAGCAGTCGCGTTCCAGCACTTGTCACACTTATAGATGATTCTTCGAGCTGAAACTTGATTGCTCGGGAGGAACAATATTGTGACAGTATCAATATCGGTGTCATAATTGTATTCCAGCATATTAATTTAAAGTGTCTGGGTAGAAGACGGAGTACCAAAACGTTATTGGGGGCTTGTTGCTGCCGGGATAGCTCTTGTGTCATTTTAGAATCGACCACTCATCTCAACTGTTCTGCAACTATCCACGCTACTCTGCCAATCAAAAACTAGTTACAGTCTTTCAACTCGTCCGGTTACATCCCGGTTACATCGTGGCGTACACTCAACACTCAGGTCATAACGAGCAGGCAAGCTAAACAAACCTGCTGAATCATTTTGCAGGCAAGCACTCTGGTTTCAAGATGTCGTGAGGTAGTGTCTTCGTGGCAAACGTTCGATATCAATGAAAATATTTGTCGATCATGTAAGGGAAGCTTACCAGTGGATGGATTCCATGGTCAACTTTACTGACCAGGAAGTGGATGATGAAACTGTTTAATCCATTGTTCGATTAGCTTAAAAACCTTGAAAGCCCGCATGTTTGATGCTGTCGAGCCAGTCGAACCCTATATCATCGAGAACTAAGGAGCCAAGTTTTTTTTTTTTCCTGGTGTTTGACGGGGTGGAAGCTAGACAACAGGATGTAGTAGAGAATGCAAACTGTGACCCGTTGGCTTCATGACAATAACTGGTAGTGTATAGTATATATTGACGTCGTTGCTAAAAGCAATATTGGCGTTGTACTCGATCTTGGAATGGAAGCATTAGTAAGTGATGAGCTAGTTATCCCCGAATTGGATCGTTGAATTGTTTCTTTGTGATCATCTGGATCGTGCGCAGATATTCGGTCTGGGTGCGGAACACCAATAACACTTTAAAAACACTCCTGCGTGTCTTTGATGTTCAACCATTTTGACAACCATACGCGATGGTGAAGTGCATTACGCTTGTGGAATGTGGAGCTGGTGCACTTCCTTGTGCTAATATTGTGGCACCTTGTGGCAAATTACCTCAATCTCCCACAATCTGCCTGCAAATCCTCGTTTCAGATATTGACAATATTCTCTGCCAATCTATTTATGTTGGACAAAACATTACTCCTAGTACGAAATCATCGTCACGTCCTGTTCATGTATCATAGTGACTCCAAGCTTGACTAGAGCGAGTTTTGAAGAATTTCTTATGCGAAAGAACAACCAATTTTCAAAGTTCGATTAGGTACGAACTGAGGTTACCTGCTGTCACGCAGGCATAAAATTGAGGAGGGCCTGCAGTTGGAAGCATAATCAACACAACACAGCGCCAAGTTGCTGTCATATCTGTACGGGGGAGGGGGGGGGGTAACCGTAGCTAGTGCTCGGAAATCGCAGTAATTAAAAACGTTAGCGGTTTACCACCCTCGTTTCCTCGGATATTAGCAACAATTAAACCATTGATGGCAACGGGCAAAAATGCATGGTTGCGGTCGAGCTCACAAGTCTCGACAGCCAGCAGGAGGTTAAAACGGCCCAGCAGACTTCCATCATGTAGTCCCGCAGACAGCAACGCGATCCCTTTCTCCCTTCAGCAGTATCTGCCCCTGGTGTCACTTGAATGTCTCCACTGCACTTGGAAAGACCGACCCGCGCTCCGTCAGGTCCAATGTGTTGTAGGCCGCCAGCCAGTGCTCCGTCAGCGCTAGTGCCATCCTCCTCGAGTCCTCTCCACTGCGTTTTCCTTCGCTCCGCCGCGCCGTGGGCAGCCCATGACAGGACCAGCCCGTCGCAGCCAGCGTCCTGTGGCGCAGGCCACGATGACTGACAGCATGTTCTCTCTCGTCACTGCGGGTGCTGCGGATGGGCAGCGCGAGTGTGCTCGCCGAGCACCCAGCGATCCGGTAACCAGGTATGACCATGATTTCCAGTCGGGGCCGCGGCGTCACCCGCGGACTGATTTCTAACGGGAAACGATGCGGTATCTACACATGTGAAACCTCCGTGGGTCCCGCTCAGGTCTCACCTTCCAGCAACGCAGATAAATCAGCTATATCCTAGGTGCAGTCCGAGAGCTGTGCCCAGGGAAGTCATGCCTACCTCTCCGAGCCACGCCGTGCGCACGCGTTCGAGGCGTCCGGCCCTTTGCAGAATAATTCGCGTCCAATTGTGGCCAATCAGAGGACGATGTTATGCGAACCATCGCCTCGGATTGGCCAAAACCCTCAGCCTCGGACTGGTGAGTTGTTGTTGTGATAAATTCCACCTTACTATCACATTTAGCAAGCTGCCTTATGTGCCGGAGCAAGTGTTTCTTCAATAAAAATATGTGCCACTAACCTGACGTAAGCCTTCAACATTAACATTTATCTTTCTTTCTTTTTTGGTCTGTTTCAATTCAACCGCGCCCCCATCAATGCAATATTTGTGTTTATTCGTGGTTGAGTACTACCACAGCAACCGCAATATTAGAATGATGCATCCCTAATGATGCTGTATGCATTCGAGAGATGATGCCAGTATTTCTATTTGAACCGCTGCATTATGTACCATAGCCGCAGGCCCAGACGCCCATTAATAAAATTATGTGCATCCAAGATACAACAAGCGTTACCTGGCGTGCCAAACCGATATGCTCAACTTCAAGATAGGTATTTTTTCCATGTTTTTTTAACCCAGCTCAACTGTGATACCGGATGAGACCCTGTCATACCCGACCATATTATTTGTGGATTCAAAAGACAACAATACTCCAAATCAAGTATGATATATCTGTAAAGCTGTTTTGCGGATTTGAACGATATTGCTACTGATTCTACTTAAAGTGTTACAAAATGAAGCGGAGCTTAGGGTCCCGAGATCTATCTATATGAAACGTTGGTGCCTCGCGGATACAATGAACACGGCTTGATTTCAGATTTATCTTAACCTTCAACTTCCGATAGTTTTGGCTTCCAATCCGTGCACTACTTGTGTTTATTCTTAGCCTATAAAACCCAATACGATGCGCTAAATATCTAATAACAGGGAAATGTTTGTATGCAAGTCGATTGCCATCTCACAAGCTTCTCAGACTAATAGTAGCCGAACTCAACTCTGGTTAATATGCGTCAGTGCTTGCTTTATGAAATCATATACCACCGGGATGTTGCGAGAGTTACGCCTTTGGCTTCGATAGATATGTTCCTTGTTTTCATTCAATGAGGTATGGATGCGACCCTAACCGAGATACAAGACCCTAATGCTGCGGTATTAAAAGGCACAATCCTTATAATTTCGTAGTTCTCGACGAGACAGCATTTCGCGTTCATTGATGTTGACTTGATTCGTTTTAATGCATTTGAAAAGACAAATCTACTTACGTTTATTGCTCACTACCTGACTTAAATTGGTGGCGCAACGAAAATCTGAATGCTGGAGATGTGCTTGGAAACGTCGAAGATCTCATGGCTCAACAAGAGTACCATAAGATTGAGTAGGCTATATACTTACACTATAAGTCTACTACTTTGGTGCTGTGGGCGCTTTCGGAAACCTTCGCGAACATGGCTCCATTCTGCAAACTTTACCATCACATGTCCGCCCCTAACAGCGACCACATTTGAACTATCCGAGTCTGGTTGTACTGGTAGATCAAAAAATGCGATAGCTCTTATAAAACTTGTACAACATCTTCCAGGTGTACATATAGTATATACCTCATTGTTGAAATCAGCGCCTGTGGCTTTGAGAAGCTGACGGTGCAACTCTTCGAGGAATTGAGCATGACCAGCGGACAGTCAACCCATTGGTTTGACTCCCTCACCAGTTTGATAACCTCAGCGAATGATATATTTTACTTCATGTCAGTCCACAGACGTGCAATGGTAATTAGGTAGCTTCCCGCAGTGCAAAGATAACGATCGTACTTATTGTTGGCAATACAAAAACCCTTATTCGTCTCTTTCTTACATTTTGTAAACAGCTTTAGCCTCCTAGGAACGGCGCAACAGATGCTCTAACAAAATGGTTTCCCATCAAAATGTTATTTTCATTGAACCCTTAGTTCTGTCAACTTGCTATTGAAACTTTCAATAGTATTTCAATTTGATAGTTTAATCATTGAGCACCCGCGCTGGAGCCACCAACCACGGTGTCAGAAATCATTGAGCGTCTCGGTGACGTTACCACTGGAGCACCCTTCACGATGTTAATAATGTAGCCAAGAACGTGGGCGACGCGTGTGTACAATAAGGGTAGCTCGCCACAGTCAGGGGTTCCACCAGCGCCAGAGGCCATAATACCCACGATGACATCATTGGCTATGAGGGGGGGCTCCGGAGTCACCAAAACAACCATCTTTGCCACGCTCAGTTCCGCCACACAGCATGGCATCGGTGTCATGCCGTATTTTGCACACTGGTCGTCACGGATAATCTCGACATCAACCGTCTGCAGCGATACAGAAAAGGTTTTCTTATTCACCATTCCCCAGCCGCCGAGGGCAGTGGCCATTGCGCCATGCTTGCTGTCCGATCCGTCGGCTACAGAGAACATCGCTCGTTGATGCGAGGCGGGCTTCTCCAGTAGTACCGCCACATCGTACGTGAGCCAGGTAGAGCTGTACAGCGGGTGATGGAAAGCCTCCACGACACAAATCTGCTCCACCTTCTGAGAGCACGGATCCAATCGCTGTGAAACGAAAGAAACATACGTATCACTCGTGGCCCAGTCAAGGTCGTTCGCAGCTGTGAGACGTACTGCGGTGCAATTGGCGTGCCACCGCAAAACATCTCACCATCAGGGCCATTAAAGTGCCACGAAGGGGTACTTGTTGATGTTGGCGTCCGATTCACCGTAAATGCCACTCTCCTCGTCGGATGTCATGTCGGGATCTCCATTGCGATCGCTCGCTCCGGAGGAGAGCTGGCGAGGGTGCCAACTCATCCGCGATTGCAGTGAACGACAATGATTGCCGTGGCAGAGAGATAGGAGATACCATGAACGAGTTTCATCTCTGAATGGTGGTGTGGCGGTGCGACGTGAGCGGTCGGAGCATATAAGTGATATGAGGCATAGACGATATCGTACTCGATCGTTAAACGGAAGCTGTAGTAAGTGATGAGATATTAATCCCCGAATTGGATCGTTCAAGTGTCCCTTTTTTCATGTAGTATGCTGATCTGGATCCAGATATTCGGTCTGAACAGTTGATCGTAGTGACCACTGATAATAGTTAATCCTCTTGCTAACGTATCAGTCCGTCCACATCCGTTTTGCACTCTCTGTGGAATATATACCATCGAAACTTTGACTGCAGCAAGCATTTACAGTGCCTGGAATATATGGACTTAGACATTTTTACACGACCAATTTTATAGTGCGTTTTATACCAGCTGTACAAAATATACACGAAAGATGGCCGATAAATCCTGTTGTCCATGACCTAGCTCGTATTTTGGGTT
The DNA here is from genome assembly GCA_016864655.1 of Phytophthora cactorum. Lineage (NCBI taxonomy): Eukaryota > Oomycota > Peronosporomycetes > Peronosporales > Peronosporaceae > Phytophthora > Phytophthora cactorum. Next base: position 369,026 of record NHQK01000051.1, read on the forward strand.
TGGATACTCCTCGTTACCCGCATTCGATTTTCATAGTACGACTCGAAACTGGTGTGCAAGTCAAGGAGTTTAGCAGACTAAACAGTCGCGTCAGGAAAAATATACTTGCCCCCACTTTTGTTCAGCATAAGACAGAGGCCAGTCAAATATCATCAGTGTCTGATCAACTTTCTATCTATGTTGTCGACAATATTCCCGCATTTTCTACCTATCATCCCCCTTCACAGCATTTTGTTGAAAGTGGCATAGTATAGCGTATCATGTCGTGGTAAATGATACAGTATTATTTGATATCTCACACAGCAAATTAATATCATGCTTCTTGACCCGATTTTACTATAACTTTTGGCTAACCTATAACTTTGAAATACTGCACTCAAGAGCGAACCCAAGGGCAGCATCGTGTTTACTTTGTTAGTCACTGCTAATAATTGGCCGATCCCCGTAGGATTTATCAGCCACATTTGGTACGTACACGTTTCTTACAGATGGAAGATACCCCGCGAATCCATGAGAGCCGAGATCTTAGACCGATACTCTAACTCAAGGAACTAGACGATCGGGTCGATTTAAGGAATTTCCATTAAATAGTTTCGAGGATCCAATGGAGCGTCTTTACGACGCATTCTGGTAAAAATATCGAAACATGTAGTGGTATGGCGGTTCAGTTTAGCTCTCTGTCCCACCAATTCATAGGGATTGTGTTTTTTGTGTGTATTACACAAAAATGTTGGAGCGATCTGATTGGTGAAAACAATTACGTTTACAGTGTACCCATCCACACTAAAAAGGTTGGTTGGTAGAGCGTTATGTGTACACCACACAGCCAGATAGCCGTGTTGTAAATCAGTTTGCTCCTTATAAACATGTGCTGTTTAGTTCTTCAACGAGAACCAGTGTTTTGAGACGCCCATATACAGGTATCTCTAAGCTTTAGAAAGCAAAAAGTAAAAATAGCGATCCTGAGCTGCAAAAATAGTTACTGAAGCCTACATTTGTTCCATTTGCATGTTCCAAAGCTAGAGTGGGTGACCTGTTAGCATCACTATGAGCACACATCTACAATTTAAAATTTAAGATATAACACTGTACATGTATGATAGTTTTTCATGATTGCGGGCGATACTTCCCATGTTTTTTTATAAGGTTAGGTATACAAAAACATTGTACCGATTTGTATCCACGTGTTTCGAAGTTTCCTCCATGTTTGTGAGATACGGCTTCGTAATTTACGAATATGTTACGAAAGGGTGGTAATGTATGTTTTCTACGTTTGTACATGATTTTAAATCTGGAAAAGCATGTTGGCACTACGAGATGAAAAATCGAGACTAATGAGAAACAGATGATGTCGGAAGTGTCAGGACTCGTCAATGACATAGGTAGGACCTATCTCTGGTAATGAACCCATCAATTGCGAAGCATGTAAAACCATTGACAACATGGCAATCGATAGAAACATGTGAAAGCAAGGGAAAAACATGTATTGAAAAGCTTAGCACGATAGCTCCTTGGTAGCCTAATCCGTAGTGGCGCTGGGCTTGGTGGCATGGAGAACCATACGTAGGATATCCCAGCGACGACGCATCAACCCGCTTTCAGTATAGTCACTGCCGACTTCTTTGGCGAGGCAGTGCCAGATGAAGAGGCAGACAAACAACCCGCAGTTGTATCCGTCGTTTGCACCGCCGATTTGCACCGTCGTTTGCAGGGGACTGTGGACCGATGTGATATGGTAAGGATGAGGCAGGCTTCTTTTCGCTTCCAAAGCCTTCTAGACATGCACAAGTACACGAACCCAGCACTTTCTCTGCCGTTTCTGGAGCTCCTTCATCTTTGAACTTAGCATCAACACTTCCCATGAGCCACGAGTAACAGCTCATACCATCGGTAAAATTTTTTTCAAACTCCAATTAAACTGCATCGCCATAATTTGCCTGTGCGTGAATTCTCCTATGCCGTCGATAGTTATCACCCAACAGACTTCGGTCGCACTCTGAGATTTTGTTAGGTCGATGGGCTCGTTTAATGGAATCGTCTTCTTAATTATTTACAATGCTTTCCGCATAACTGACTCTGATAGTCGAAACGGCTCGCATGAAGAATCAGGTAGTCGTTTCTCCACCGTCATTTTTTTTCTGTGCCCTCTGCACCGTATCTCAAATATTGTCAGAAATGACGACAATTCCACGAGAGGTGGCATCGACGTCTTTAGAAATTCCTCCACTTTTACAATGTCATCACCACGCACAGCGTTTCCCAACTTCGAGCCGCGGTTGTACTGCTTCCTGTTTTGATTCCTCATCTATTTTTCTGCTTTATTGTCATTTTTGGGCCGCCCTACGCGTTTACCACGCGGGTTGAACGGACTAATTTCAGGTTTTGAGACTGATCGTTCTTCTCCATCCTCATTTCCAATGACCGGTTCATTACTTTGTCGATCTTGTCATCCGACGTGGGGCCCGCGTTGGATGTTTGTGTACTCAAAGCCAGACTCTCCATTAGGTAACTCTGAGTTTGGCATTGTCACGTCACCTTGTCGCAAATTTTGGCACCACTTTTCCAGGTTGACGATTGCAGCCTCAGACTTCCTGGGAGGTACGTCCGACAGCTCGTTTGATATGTGATTGAATGCATCTTGAGCACTTTTAAAATTTTCCAAATTGCTCATCTATTGAAGCCGTTTCACCACGGTGTCAGCCTTTCTGATTCGGATCGGTACGTTGACATCCACCAGGTCCTCACCCAAGTTCCCGTATCGCAGCCATCTAAAATAAAATGCGCAAAACATTTCAAAAACATGGTCAAACAATGGCCACACGGAAAGCGTCCAGAGATGGAAACACATGTCCGAAAGATGGCGAAAACATGCTCACCTCGCCTGTATTGACGCGTCCGGAATCGTGAACAGCCACACACGAACTTCCTGTACACATTGAGTGCCTGCACGGTAACGCTATCGTCAACGAGAACTTGCGCGAGCACAACCAGTTGACCTTGTCAACTTTGCGCATTCGCCCCTAGCGTCGCGGTGCAACGTGACGAAAAGCTCTTCATCTTCAACCACGTAGCTGTCTATGGTGCCCGGACAGACGCAAACTTGAACTCACTAGAGATACCTTCCACAAGCCAATCACTCGTCACTCCCAACAATTGACTCATGTCATCATTGACGTTGTGGTTCCTCTTCGAGCCTGACATAACCACTCGCGCAACATATTCATCTTCGCGGTGTCGCTGGTACCAGGTAACTGATTCGAGACAAAGTTTCATGGACATGGAGCTATCGAGATCCGCCTTTAGTATCCAAAACAAAATCTCTTAGCGGTTGTTCGTATTGTTTCGGAAGTGCCGTAGGTCCATGCAGTACAGCGTTACCCACATTGCTTTACATGCAATCCAATTTGTTTCGAAATATTTCCACAAAGCGTCACGCTGGTCGCGACACGAAACGACCTTGAATTCATCAGCATGTTGCTAAAATTCCTCCTCCGACTTGGAATACACCATCTTCCCAACGCAAAAGGTGCTCTAGTTCTTCACTTCGGTACGTGCCGTACTTGTTTTCGTTTTGAACTGCACCTCAAAGCCACTTGATAACATTGGAAATGGCATACCAACATACGGGTGTCTGGAAACATTGCCTTCAACACGTGGATCTCGTTCAAGTCCTTGTCCACACAATATTCTTGGTTTTCTCCCAGGGGTTCGCCGACTAATTGTGCTCTATGATTTCCATCATGTGCCAATCAGCGTTGGGCTCGATGAAAGAGTGCTGAATCGCCTGAGCATTGCCGAACTGGTCCATGACCATAAGCGAGCAGAGCTGGAAGTTGTACCGGCAGGTACGGCACTCACATGGTCAAGAAAACATTGTTAAAATCATGGAGATAACATGGCGAAAAGATGGACAAACCTATTCGGGTTGTGCGTGTAATATACTAGTAGAAGCTCTGGAAACCGCTGTATTCGCATGTGCTGCGAATTGATAGACACCACTGCCGACTGGCCGCGGCTGTCGTCTTTGACACCCGCCACATTACCTTCAGCATCCATGTTGAATTCAACGAGGAGTGCTGCAACTTGGTCCTCGTCGGTCATGCTGTTGTCTGCATGAGTCGGACGCCAATGTTTGATTAGTTCGTATATTACATTCATGTTCACGCACCCGACTTCTTGATCATCCCAATCAAGTTGTCCACATCTTGTATCTGCACCTGATGTGGAGAGTTGTCCCGAGTATAATCGTACACGCGACTTGTTGTGCTCCCACTAGCCACCATTAGCAGCACGTCGCTCATGATCAGCGAGTCGGCTGGCAACTGACGAACGGAGGGATACCGGTCGTATACAGCTTTTGAAATAGGATGGTCGTGTCCGTCGAATTCACACACCATTTCCCATTCGACCATTGATGTACTTGTGCCACGAAGCGCATGTTGCAGCCTGTGCTTTTGTATCGTTGAGACAGCCTCTGACCCTGAGACCGAACACGCACCTTCCAACCATGAGTGCAAATGTAAACCCGCTTGTATGGAACCAACGACTCTGGGACTAGAGGCAGCTCTACAGCTGGTTTTCCGGCGTAACGTTTCATCTTGGCGATGCGTTCATTCCTTATTTGAACATTTGTAGTCTCCGAGATCACTAGCACAGCCAAACAGACCTCCTGGATTTTTTGCGCACTTTTCAAACTTCTTCCAGTTCTTGTGGTATCGCTGGCGAGTAGTCGAGCTCCTCGTCACAATCGGGCAGAGCTCGCTGCGTAAGCCAACACGATCTCCAGATACTCCAGACACTCCAGACGTCTGCTCGCTGCTCTCATCCTTACTCAATTCTCCACCAGTGCTGTCAAAATTTTGCGCCTGTTGCGTCATTTTCTTTTCTTCCTTGTCATCATTTGTGCCGCCTTTCGATTCTACACTGTCAAAATCATCGATGTCACCAGTGTCTTGAGCGCTAGGGATTGCATTAGTAACACTTGCAGGTTGTGAGCCTTGAGGAATCACTGTTTCACGCGAAACCATGTTGCTGCTGATTGTTACATTCCGCGCTTCCTCCTTCTCCTGAAGGGCTCGCACGACGCGAGCTATTTGTTTTTGGTACGAACCATTATCCTGATTAGGACAACCCAAATATACATATTAATAACATGACAAATACATGGTGAAAAGATGGATATGTGAGAACAGAGTTGCCGCCTCTTCAACACTCACAACGTACGTACATAATGGTAAGTCTCGGCGAACGGGTCCACAATTAAAGACCTGCATGCTTCATCATGATCATACGTTTTCTCAACAAGACTTGACAGACGTCGTCACAGCATAGCTTGTAGACGTATCGCGCTCTCTCGGTACACGACAGCACCTCGTTGAGGTCGAGGAGCTTCTTAGGGAGAAGGGCCGCGCAGGGGACGTTCCCTGGTACCTGGACGAGCCCACACATCGTGAGATCAATCACACAACCTCCTCCCAAGTGAAAGCCGTACCTGCTGACTTCGTGAAAGGAGATGAGGAAGGGATGATGCTTGGTCTATCCGGTGGGCCGTGCGATGGAGCAGGGGCGTCGACGCAGGCCTCGCGTTCCGGTTGTATGGCGGCGCGACGCGGGAGAACACGCAGCAGAATGTGTGGCTGAGTGGGTCATAATTAAAAATGAGAGGGCGCACATAAATTACAAGCATGGCACAAACATGTTTTAAACAGGTTGAGAGAGATCGACTAAAGTCAATTATCTGTTGCTAAGTATGCTGCAAATGCTGGTGGAGTGTTGAGTGGCTCTGATTAGTATTAGTGGTAGTTGTGAGGGACAATGACTTGACCAGAAACGTTCTGGAAGAGACGTTCGAGAACTTCTTGGTATTTTCCGTGCACGAGTGCACCCCTCTTGACGGGAACTTATATAGTCAGTCTAGGTCGACGCGTGTTTTCCGCTTTAGAAGCTTTCCTCTACATAACAACCCTAACCCCACACTTCATCGTTTCTTCCTTTCAAAACATCCAGCTTCGTTGATACCTTGCCAAGGAACTCACACCGCTAAAGTGCTCTCGATACTTCCGGTTCTCTCATAGTTTTACACATGGACGAAAAAACATGGACCATATGCTTACTGTTTCATGATACGCTTTCTAATACTTGGAGTAGGAACGGCAATATGGAGAGCTCCAGCAACCAGAGCTAAAGTATAAATATACTATGATGTTCCATTTACAGATCTCACAGTCATGTTGGTCTGATCTATTGCATAATTAACTTTTATAAGTGCGTACAAAACAGAAGAATTTTTTTCAAATTGATACTATATGTTCGCCACAAGCGACAACCGACGTTTGATCACCGCCTACCATGATCTGCTTGATTCCAAAATCGATAATGCTTTGAAACATTTCAAGTGGCATAGTTTTGTTTTCTTCAATGCAACGTAAGTGGTGACGACAATTAACATCCATATCAAAATGGTGCTCTTTTGCATAATGTATGTTGGTGGGTTGCGAGCTAAATTTTGGCATTTCTTATTAATTAAATCATTTGTATTGTAATTCTGCCTATTAAATCATTTTATAATGGTAGTTCTGACAATGGTTGCTCCATGTAGTATCTCCCTATATGTATTAATACATGTATTTCAGAGATGCGGTGGGTATACCAACGAATAACGTGAAACTAATCCACCCTCAACTCAGGGGAGATTAAGCAGTCCACCATTGTCCTATCCATTGCAGGTTCACCAACAATTATTAATAACAATGGAATTAAAAAATGGGGAATAATTATAGGTAAGATGGCAGTGTTATTAATTTGGCACAGTTATTATGGCAGAATGATTAAGTCTGCTAAACACGGACACTGAGGAATTTACTTCAGGAAGGTATTCGGGCTTGTATTGTTAGTTGGTTACCAACCTTGCCGGTAACACAAAATCGAATGAGGAAGTTTCAGGAAAATCCACATGGGCTTCTACAGCAAAGCGAACTCTTGCGGAATACTTTTATTCTTACTATAAGTTGTGATAGACCGCGTTTTGGCCGAGCTTGGTAGACGGCTAAACTGGATGTAAAAAAATATATGCATCCCTACGTATTATGAAAATTTGGTATTTCAAGAAACCCATCAAATACTCCCAGTCGGTTTTTGAAATAGGAAACATAACGGACACTCTACTTTCAATTTAATTTTCAGGAAAGAGCTTTAGAAAACTCATCTGATTTTAAGAAAATTCACAAACGTGTACTTGAACTTTTTGCTTGGACGTGCTAAAGGCTGATCGGACAGAGTCTGACCTAAACTAGAGGCGTGGAGTACGTTGTACATGTACGTAACTACGGTTTTACCGCAGGTGATACATTATGCTAAGTCCCGTAGCTTCATAACTTTGCTAGAAAAGTACAGTACGTTGTATCTGAAAAGTGTATGTTATGACTCAAAATGTTACGAGATATCAGGAATACAAACTTAAAACTTACCAGCAGTTAATAAAATAAGGACTCCTTCCAGAATCGGGCATCTGGCGGTAGCAGTGACACAGCAATGCATGATCGATAAGGCAACAGCCTCCCGTAAATCCAGGACTCTTTAGTTCCAGCTAAAAGTAAAAAGAGGGTCTCTGAAACTTATATTTTTACATATAATTTTCCCCTCTTTTTACTCGCAATGCCTGTAAGAACCCGCCGTTTCTTTCAGATTTGTACGGTAATTCAAAATTTAATTGATCCGGTCTTTATGAACACATGTATAATTATATATAACCGGAAAGCTCGATGCAATATGAAATGATCCGGGCTAACCCCGAGTTCATATGCATTCGTGGTAGAACACAATTCCTCGCTGAAAATGACGCCTCCGGCATGTCAAGCATTGCAGGCAGCGCTGGAGAGAGTAGGATAGCGATGCAACTCCTGTCACTGAGCTCCAATTGGAAGTGTCACAAGCCCAGCTGTATCACACAGTGTACAACTTTGCAGTACATAAACGAGACATTTCTTAGCATTATTTTTATATCCTCATTACTGGAGATCTACAGTTGATTTTAACTGTAAACTTTATATGTCTTGTTGTCTTCAGGTATCAACTTGTGTACCGTATTTCATGGCGATACCATATCTCCTTCATTTGGCTCCCCGTAAAGACCCTGCGAGTTCTTACAGGCATTGCGTCTTAACCGGTTGTAGTAAATTCCTTTATATGTTTAGAACGGTTCAGTTCCTGCTAGTCAACAACGGACTAAACACGGGCACCGCTTCCGATGACCTTTCAGCTAAGAGGCGTGGTTGTATTCCTGATATGATAATAATTTATTATAACGTAAATTCCCGAATAATACCCTCATTGAGATCCTCATAGTAACGCTAGGGTATCCTCACTAGAATTCGGGTACTTTTGTACCTACTGGTAGCAGTACTTCGAAGAAAACATTAATTCTAAAATAAATATCCTATGACGTCAGCCGCCGTTAGTTGAAAGATGGCAGCATATCCTTTTCTTTCTTCAGTAAAAACTCATCGAGGAATCCTAGTACTACTGCGTCATCTGTAACTGCCTCCTCCCAAGATCCTAGACGTGCAGTCGAATACTTCTGTAAAAAGCATCGAGCTCAAAGGTGACATTGTGCACGATATGCATTGATGTTGGTAGTGATAAAGACTAACTGTAACCTTCATTAGCAAAGAGTAACCTTTTTGTCATTTGATGAGGGAACTATTAAATAGTGCTCCGGGTATTATTCGGGAATATCCGTTACAAGTACATGTGTAAATTCTACAACTTCGAGACAGTATTAAAACTGAAACTCACAGGAGAGTATGAGGTAGGAAAAATTATTTCATTGTCATAATAGGAACGCATCCACCAAACGTGCAATCAAAGGCATGACTGAAGATGAACAGTGCATTAATAACTATTTTTGAACTTCAGCAATAATTCGCTGATATTGCACTCACCCAGTGCAGTTGTCACATTAATATTTGTCGGTCTCAATGCGTCTACTACATTGCAATAGCAGATAAGTAGGTGTTTTCTTACACAGTAGCGGGAGGACTAACAGCGGGGCTTCCAGTAAGAGTGATATTAGCTTTGAAAAAACCGCAACGTTTATTTATCAATACGGTATACAACAAAGCGGATGTATATGTTCCCCGCTTAGCGATGCAAGGCGGCAAGGAACGTTTGCCCCACGTAAAAAATGTACCGGTGGTGCTCGGCTTAATTTCAGACAGATTTAACATTCTACTCTTCGCTCGAATATCCAAATTCTTAACGTATTACGATTTTACATGAGACCCCCCCCCCCCCCGAGTGAAGCGAGGCGGCCACACTCTAACTCGGCCTAAACGTGCATAAAGAGCCCCTCTTGCTGGGCTCCGCTCGGCTTGTACAGTATTAGCTCAACGCAAGTACCATTTCTACGAATGAACAGCCAAGCAAAGCTACGACAACTGGATTATAAACGACGTGCATGAATCATTCTGAGTATAGACAATCCCCTTGGTAATAATCCCTAGACTCCCTCAACAGCAATAAAAAGCGATACACACTCAAGTAAATATTCCCTCTCACCCCTCAGTCGTCAAAAGGAATATTAATTTGGCGAACATTCCCATTCTGAGGTGCTTAGTTATGGGAAAAGTCCTAATTGTACGAAGGAATCTGCATGAAGTAACAACGACTGTACTTGCTTCCGATCTATATTTTCATGTACACTTCTCGTATTTCTCTCACTCTTCTACCTATCGCACATCCAGTAGCACCGGCAGGAACGAGAAACTTACCAATTCACCATTAGCCATTCCCTGATAGTCCAGGTTGCAACCACCCGGTTAGTAAATGTCATGCAGGGGGCTGTGTAGGAAGGCAAGCGATGGCGAGTCAAAGCGAAAAAGTTGAGAGAGACGTTTGCGCCTGCAATAATGATGTGCTGGCAAGCGGTTAATGCCGGTAATATATATTACACATTTGGTAAGATTCGCCAACCCATACAGAACTATCGGCTGTTGTATTGAATGTGCTGAGTTAATGGCAAACTGATGATCCATTAGTATGGTAAATCCAACGATAGGAAATCTCTTAGACAGGTTCCCGACGCTATGACTACGGAGGGGATTGTCTGTATTTGACGAGAGCTTCGAAAGCCCGACAGGCAGCTAAATGTGCTAGAGCACATTTAGCTATTTTCAGAAAATTGATATTTCTGAAAGTACCGTATCGTTTCGCCAAAATACGTCCGCCTTCCATTTGATCATTTCGTTTTTGGCGCGCTTGGGAAAAATTGGGATTTCTTTTCCCCCAAGCACGCCAAAGTCGAAATGTCCTGATGGGACCCCAAGGTCCTGCCGAACGCTTCAAATGCCGCGATAGTGTGGGCTGTGCGGATCGGTAGGGCCGCTAGATGCCCAGAAAGGACTTGCAGAATGGAGAGAACAAGTGTGTGTGTAAGTAGGAGCTTCGGGGGCGCCGCGGAGATGTTTTGGCCTCCGTAAACACCATGTTGCTGTGGGTTTCGTGTGTGCAAGCACGCTTAGAAGCTATTGCCTCGCTGGTTATTCAGTTTGATAGTTTAGGCACGTGGTGATGTAGAAAATAGTAGCTGGCGTTTGTTTCAACAAATTTTGTTGTCGTGTTTATAATATTTGAAGACGAGTAACTAGACGTTCTAAGACAGTTAACGTAGGAATGCGTACGAAGCGTTGGCGGGGTGTACGTGAAAATATGCCTTCGCTACCCTCACAGACTATCATAGCAACATTGAAATACGTAGTAACATTTTATAAATCGTCACCTCTACTAGCGATGCACAGATTGGGGTGCGAGGAGCGTAGCCACAGCAAACCCGCGCGATGTTTGCGGAAGCAGGCCTAGCGACGAGCTCTCCAGCGAACGGACCCGTTGCACTGTCCAGTGCATTCTTTTATGATTGCGGGGTTCTGGGGGACAGTCCCCAAAACACCAAGTTGCAAAGATTTTCACGACGAAGTGATCAAGTACTTCCGTTAAGGCAATAGCCACAGGATTGTAGTAAAAATGACTACATGCGAGGTTTTTATCCACCGCTACTTTAATGAACTTCACTACATACACCTATACTAAAGCATTTACTACTAGGCTCATCGGAATTTCTCTAGATATATGAAAACAATCGCGGCGGATCCCAACACGCAAATGCGCTCAAGCCATAAATGCGCTGTAGCTACTTAACTGTAACATGCTATTATAATAATAGCTAACCCCTATTAATAAATGTGCGGTAGCACCGGTTGTGCTGGCGTGGTTAAATGTGCAGTAACGCGAGTCGTATTTGAACCATCCCCTAAGGGGCCCTATCAGTACTGGCAGTCAGGGCCTAAATGTTTCAGCCTGGCCTGGTCAAAACTGGGTTTTCACCAGGGACTTAGGCCAATCGGCCATTGATAAAGGCCACGGCCAATGGCCTAAAAGGTTATAGAGGTTTGTTGCTCGTATTGGTTTCTTTTTAAGAGCGATCTGCTTGAAAATAAGCATGCCGATAGATCACTGCCAGCATGACCTGTGCTTCCGATGGGTTCTCTTTTGACAATTGTCTTCTCTTCTCTCAGCCAGACTTCATCGAGCGGCGCGTACGCGATGGGCATATCAGTTAACGTCTTCCAGGCTGCGGGATCCGGCGCGCAAAGACGAAAAATATAGAAGTGGTGAATTCGGTGGCCTGGGGAAGCGTCTGAAGGTCAGCGTCGAGGACCATCGGGAGCGAGAGTCGTTGTCTGCCTCGCCATTTGTGAGTCTTAACATATATATTAGAAGTTCCAAACCACCGTGTAAGGTATGATTTACAATTGCTTCATCCATTCATCAACATACTACAGTATTGCGGCGACAACATATTTTTTTATCCCTTTCGGCACACTCCAAGAGTTTTATTTCAGCTTCACTATCGCCGCCAGGCCAGCTAGGGAGCCTAACACTTTGCCTTCTCAAGACCTTGAGTGGGCATCTTTCTCGCCGCACGCAACTCCACACACCAGTGCCATATGCACCAGCTTACGCCAGCGTCCCTTATTCTGAGCATCTAGATTCACGTGGCACTACTGGAACTTCTCTGCGGCGGAGTACTGAAGCACAACTGCGTTAGCACACTCCAAGAATCTGTCACCTTCCCCGGCCCCAAGAGTGCCACACGGAATCTAGATCATTGCGTCCACAGTAAAGTTGAGCGACTTGCCGCCCTTCGTGTTCTGCACCATCAGCTTTGCCTACTGCCACACAGCTCCATGAACGTAGCCAGGGCGAACCATTATGCGTAGGTTGCACAGGCATAGCTTTGCCCACCATCTTCACTGAGAGCCTCCGCGAAAGTCTTTGCCTCCATCTCCAGAATATGCTGCGCAGAGCTACGCAGAGCGGAAGACCATGTGATCCGTGCGAGTACCCTCAAGTTTGTCCGCGGTCGTGAGCACGTCCACGCAGTGGCGCGCGTCCATCGAATCCATACACTGAGCCAAACAATCGTTTATCTGGTCTTTTGCAGTGGCAGCTTGCACTCGATCACCTCTCACATCGTGTCGTTCACAGGCCAGCCTCGCGCATCATCACCTCGGCGTCGTTCGTAGTGTGCACGGGAATAGTCTTGCTCTTAGCACCAATAGTCAGTGTGGTGCAACCGCAGCCGCTTGGCCCGCTTCATCCTCAAGCGTGCAAGTCTAGTTGTGAGACATCGCCTACTCGCCGCCACTTAACCACTTACGCTTTAAAAACTACGAATTAGCTTATCGTACTTAGTGTAGGAGGAACGAAAAAAATTTAAGACCCTATTTGCTGAAATCCTCCGATATAGCAAGTAGGGTTGAGGGAAGAGCTATCTCGGGCTGGATGCTCACAGTTGGGAGACCCACGTCATAATTGCCGGTTTACTTCGGCAAAAGTGAACACCCAAAAGACATATCTGAGGCCGTATCTAAACAGCCATTTGACTTACAATGAGATATCCTAGCGGCTGTAGGTGATCATACATGCATTTCATTTGGCAATAGCAAAGCTGTATGTAAATATGTAGTGGGTAGTGACGCTCCAACGGTTTCAAGGCTTAACTCGTCCTTAGGGTCGTTATTAGCCAAAACAAAACAGTGGATTTGGCTTCCATGGCCCAATCATATGACTGGAATGCAGATGCTGGTGGACGCCGTATGGGGCTACTAATCGGAATCAAATCCACGTCCACCGAGTAAAATTAGGGGTGGTGGACGTGGACGGAGGGCGGGCGGGAGGGATTACCCCCGGAGGTGTGATTGAGGCAAGCAGAACACCTTGCATGCTACACCCTATGTCCGGTGAAAACTGATGGGCTGGAATGAAAGTGTCGGAGATGGAGAGGAGGAATGTCAATAACAATGTGAGGTGATGATCCATTCGAAGAGCTTTCAGTAAATATTCAGCAACGACTGCCTGCAAAATTATATGCCAACCCGCCTTCCTCGGCTGTCATCCTCTTACGCCGTCCACAAAATTTATAATGGTATCTCATAAAAAAGATGCCGTCCCCTGTCCACTTGCCTACATTTGGCTAATAACGGCCCTTAGGCATTGATGGTGTGGTCAACTCGGATTCATGATTATTCGTAAGACAAAACTTAGTTTCACAGAGGTAGCCGTAAGCCAGTGCGTCTTACGTTTTACAAAAACAGGTTGTGTCTTTCTATTTTCATTGGGTCTTGATACATGTATTGTGTCGACTTCGTCCCATTCCAGTTCTTACCTCGTGCCGCTCAAGCCACCCAAGTGTCATCCACTTGGAATAATCAAACATGAAGCTCCTATGCGGCATCGCCTTCGTTTCTGCGGTGGCCACTTTAGTGAACGGACTTTCGTTCTCTGAAATCGCGGATGAGTCGGCACCGTCGCCTGTTCTGGCCTCTCAAGAGCGTGGAGATGACACCGGGCTGACATCCGACGAAGAGAGTGGCATCTACGGCGGATCGAACGCCGACATCAACAAGTATCCATACGTGGCAGCACTGCTTGTTGAGGGCACTGATGATGTGCCGTTTTGTAGTGGCACGCTGATTGCACCGCAGTACGTTCTCACGACTGCGACCTGCATCAAGTGGTTCCCGTTAGACTTGCAAGTTTCTCTCGGTACTCCGCGGGTCAAAGATCGGAAATCTGGCAAGGCGGGACAGATTCGTGCCGTGGAGGTTTTCCGTCACCCGCTGCACAACTCGACGTTGTTGACGTACGACGTGGCGTTGCTCAAACTCGAGAAGTCGTCTACTCATAAACCAGCACGTCTGTGTGACGCCGACGGATCGGACAACAAGCCTGGTACGATGGCTACTGTCCTTGGGTGGGGACTGCTCAAGGAAGAAGTCGTGGCTGAAACTCTTCAATCTGTCGATGCCGAGATCATCCCTGATGACGAGTGCGGCAATATGCCATTGACACTGATGTCACGTTGTGTGCCGGGACCGAACGTGGGAAGGGTTTTTGTCTCAGCGACCTCGGCGGCCCCCTCATTGCCAATGACGTTGTTGTGGGCATCGCATCGGTTCTCCCTGGTGATTGTGGCGATCTACCCTCGTTGTACACGCGTGTCTCCCGCTCTCTTGACTTCGTTACTGATATTGTGAACGGTGGCTCCACTGGTAATGTCACTGATTCGCTCTCGGCACTTGTCTAAGATGAATACACTCAGTAAAACTAGAAGAAAAAGTTGCTGGCAGAGATAACAAGCTCAATGAAAAGGAAAAAAAATCTTCTTGATCACTCCTGTGTATTAAAACACACTTAGCTAACCTTTGTCTATAATACTACACAGCTCTTGTCATTCAACAGGAACTAAAGTTTCGGGTGAACAGTGGGCTCTTTTATTTTGAGAAAGTCTCTAGTTCATGCAATAAAGCAAACATTGGGCTTAACTTCGGTACATTCGGGAGCGATTTCATAGTATTTGTGGACATCTTGTTGACTTGAACTTATTTTAGTCGTGATTTGTAGCCGCTGCTACACTCTTTTGTTCCTGTGAGCCCATGGAGGATCATATCCATGGAAAATGCGCTGAAAACGCTTAAGAATAGGAACTAATGGAGATTCTACACGATTGCGACTCGACGACTTGGAACGCAAGCTGGATCCATGCATAACTCACTTATCAATGGGAAGTATATCATCAATTCGCAGTTCGAAAAACTGTGTTTGGCGCCCCCAAAAGTTTGACATCCTGCAGCTTAACGCCAGCCACCGGCTTCGTTTGAAATCCAGCAACTTAAAACCAGCGATACTTACCGCCGGCTTCGTTTGAAATTGGGCAACTTTACGCCAGTTCATGTTGTAAAAAAAAACAGTTGTTGAGAAAACCGTGGATGTGGATGGTGGGTAGGCAGTAATGGATTTTATCAAGTCTATTTTACAGTATAAGGCATTGGTTAAGATTTAACGGGTTCTACCAAATTATATAGGGTGTACTATTCCATTACTATCATCAGCTAAGTTACAATTTCAGCACCGTATATTATATATATATATTGTTAGAATAGACTTGTCAATGAGGCTACGTGACACCAATTTTGGAAATAACTTAGACCTTGTGTAGCATAACGTGCTCCGGATGACCACGATTTACCGTGGAGCGCCGTAAAACAATTTCTGGAGACAATGGTAACATAGCTGACTGTCAACGATTGGAGTTGGCAAAGACGTAATCAGCCGTTTCGCTGCCTGACCTAATTGGCTACGTGTTGACGTTCTCAGTGTAACTGCCAAGATAACGGAATCTCGGCGTTGACATGTCGATCACTATCAACCCAGTCAGACAGCAGGATGACTGGATGGAGGAGACGTGATAGGAGGAGAGCGAGAGACGTCAGTAGTTCGTGGGAGCGCAAGGAGATCGACGACGTGAATGCGCGGCGAACACGAGCAGAATGCATATGACTACGTCGAGCGGTGACGTTAGAAGGTAAGGCGTGACGTGGCTGTTCCTATAAGTACGGCTAAACCGCAAGGACACTGGAGGAGCGAAAGAAGCTGAGTTGTAGTGTTGGTGACGTGAGTGGTAGCGCTAACGATTTCAAGGATCACTTTCGGATTTTATTCCTAACCAACAAGCGGGTCCTCACCTCGGCAGCAAACTCCACTGCGATTTCCAGAAGCGCAACAGGTTATGAGCTCATCCCGCAGTCAGCCGGCAGAAGGCCATGTCGATGTCAGTCACCAGACGACTCGACTATATGGACTTGGACAGTCCACAAGCCATGCCGCCTGCCACGAGGGCAGACCGAGCACACCCAACGGCTCTGCGCAGTATCCACGGGGAACTACAAAGCATCACCAACGTCTTCGCCACCCCAGACCGGCCGCCAGCGACTGAGACCGACCGGGATTGAACTTCTCCTGACGTAGGCTCAAGATCAGACCCGTCAAGACACAGCACGCATCTGTCGGCGGAAGACATGATCGCGGTGCTGAAAGCTCGTCTGGACGACCCTATGGAGCTGATCGAGCCCCAGCAAGGAGTTATCAGAGCGAATACGGTATCTACTGCGGCTCCAACACGACGCATTCCAGCGGTCGCTAACCGAGGAGGAAGAAGTCAAGCAGCTTGAGGCTGGTGACGAATCACGGAGTGGCCCCACAGACACGGAGCACTTCGTGAGCGGTGCAGCCGGCGAACCTTCGTCGCACAGTGAGCAGCAGGATCTCGCTGTCACACCGGGACCAAGTGCTTCCTCGCAGACGACGACCAGTGTTCCAAGGGAGTGTCGCCAAAACAAGTCATTTAAGGACTTCGACCACTAACACCTAGCCCTGTGAAGCCATCTCAACTGGAGCAGTCGCCTGATCCGGACGAGAATCCACCAGGCCGTACGAAGAAGGCCACCGTAACCAAACATCTCGCTGTCTAAGGCTCTAATTGCGGAGGTTGCAGTTTTGGCAACTCTCGTTCTCTCGGAGGCAATGCTTACCATCATAACCCGTCGTGGTATTGACGAAGCACAGCAGACTACTGAGTGGCCCCAGTGGCAGACGGCTATAGAAAAGGAGATGAGAGATCTACAGGCCAATGGGAGGTGGGAGGTGATGAAGGTGCCTGCCGGAGCAAACGTGGTGTCTTCCAAGTGGGTATTTAAGGTAAATTTCAACTCACGTGGAGAACTCGAGCAATTCAAGGCTCGTCTGGTGGCTCGCGGGTTTCACAGCGATTTGGTATTGACTACGAAGAAACCTACTCGCCCGTGCTGAAGACGACGAGCGTGTGCTTCCTTGCAGCCCTGGCGGCACAGTGGAGACGTCGGCTTCGCGAGGGAGACGTCCCCAGCGCCTAGGTGAACGCCAGCCTCGATCGTCCTATCCTAATTAAGCCTTCAAAGGGGACGCCGGGCTCGGACGACACGGCTTGGCTGTTGAAAAAAGGATTATACGGACTGAAGCAGAGTGGTCTCCTCTAGAACAACGAGATCAACACGTTCCTCTAAACCCGCCGCTGAAACGGAAAAGTGATCGTTCTCGGGCTCTACGTGGACGACATTACCATTGTCAGCGACGAAGATTCCGACAGTTACTGGGCCATGCAGACCAAGTACTTATAATGCTGGAGTGATTACTAAGTTATATATGGTGTGGAATATAGCATTTTGCCTTTAATAAAACGAAAATTTGGTCAAACATCGACTACTTACACGAAGCACGGTCACAGGAACAGTTCACTGTCGTGCCCAAACGTTGTCTTAAGTATTAGAGTGACAAAGGCAACTGTGATTACCCAGATTGATCGAAGATGAGCGATTTGGCTGTACCGTGGTGAAACTTGTTTGGTCCCAGTGCCATCCCGGGGATCACACCAAGTCAAATGCGATCGAGCCACATCAACGTGTGATCAAGTAATCTTGCATGTCCTCGCTACGAGCTAATACTACAACGCTTTTAAACGAGTCTTTCCCCTGTGTTCTTTTCCACCTAGCAACGAGGCCAACACGGCCAAGCATCCCACAATATTACGAAGGTACGCAACAGCATTGGACAGGAGAATGGTGTTATAGGTGATTGATCATATTTTATATAGATCCAGTTTTGGCTGAAACGATAACGAAAGCATGCACACTACTTAAGTCTACCAAGAATTACTAACCCATGTGCGTGACTCGAAGAAATTTTTTGACAGTGATTATTTTCAGCGCAACCACGTACGTTGTCGATGGTAAAATGTCCATAGCAATACGGTCACCCGCGAACGCGCCAACAGCTAAGGATCCATGATGGCGTTCTACATATTGTTTGTATGTGATATTACTGCAATGGTGCGTATAGCTTCCTGACCTCGATTCGGGGGGAGCTGGAATCTTCGCCTGCCGTTCATCAGAACTTCAATACCTGTCTCTGGACAGACTGCAAGTCCTGCATGCTCACTAATTGCATTTGCAAGTTCAATCTGCAATTACGCAAGTGCAGGTACAGCCCTCATTGTATTTCATTTTATTTATATAGCTTCCTCTAATTTTGTTTTTATACTCGCATATTTGTTTGATTCGTGGCAAATACCTATCTACGAGGAGAAGAAGAAGAAGCGCTGCAGACGAAGCCCGCGGAGAAGTCGAAGAAAGAGCCCCGGCTGGAGAGGGCCAAGGTGGTGACATGGAACGTGGAACACTTCGCTCGGCTGACCAGGAAGCGAGAGGCGACGAGGCGCAAACGGCGCGAGCCGAAGAAGACGGTACGTTGTGCATTGCGCAATCATTACCAGGGACTATGAGAAGAGCCGAGTCCGTCTTGGAGACGCCGCGAGGGCGTGAACTGTTCAATGGCTTCCTTGAGCAACTGGCTCGACAGCTTCCACCTAGTGAAGGACCGCGCCAAGGTCCTGGTACGACGGTCGATGTACCTGCACGAACTGCGACAACAACGACACCGAGACCACGGCAGGTCGTGACGATCGCGGTGGATCCGTCACAACCATCGTTGGCACCACTGGAGAGGACCCGTCATGAAGTGCCCTTGGCCACTCCTGCGTATGCGACTCCTGACTGACCGAATCGGTGTAATGGAGGCGTTCCAACGTCTGGGCCGGGAAATTATGTTTCGAGTGGCTGCGCTGCAAAGACGTGCATCGCTAAGAAGAAAAGCGTTCGAAGATTTGAATTCGAGGAGTCGCATAATGCGGAGGAAACGTCATGGTGAATGCGCTGCAAGACCCGCTTACGCTGCAGGAATCCATGACTCACCCGGATGCGGAGCAGGAGTGCCAAGCTATCAACGCAGAGCTGGACAGCTTGAGACACAACAGTACTTACGAAGAAATGTACCTGCCAGCAAACGTGTGTCCTGTGCAGACCAAGTGGGTGTTTCGTCGTAAGACACTGGCCTACGAATCGCTGGAGAAGTAGTAAGCCCGGCTAGTAGCCAAAGAATTCACACAGTAGTATGGAGCGGACTACACCAAGCGTTCAGTCCAGTCGTTCGTCATGACTCGATCCGAGCTATTCTTGCACTGGATGTTCCACGCGACTGGGATCACCTTTAGCTCGATATGGAAACGGCGTTCCAAAACAGCGACCTGTCAGAAGTCATTTTGGTGGCGCCTTCAACTGAAGATGTTGATGGCAAGGTACGGAGATTGCTTAAAGCACTCTACGGAATAAAACCGGCGTCGCGAGCTTGGTACGAGACCATGGCCAAGTTCTTGTGCGAGTGAGGTTTTGTGCAGTGCCAGTCCGACACCTGCCTTTTGATTAAACGCACTGCTAACAGCATTGTCGTTGCTCTCTAATACGTAGACGACATGCTGGTCTTTAGAGATGTGACGTCGGAACTGGCTGTCTTTCAAGTGAACGTCGCTCGTCGATTCGCTGTCAACAAGTGTGATACATCCAGCAACTTGCGTTGGCATGAAGATGTCGTGGAGCAAAAATCGTAACATGTTGTCATTCGCACGGTAGAAGTGTGCTGACACGGTGATCAAGCGATTTGGCAACAGCCGTTATCAAGTGGAACCTCACACCCCAAAAAACACCGGGTTCCAGCACCAAGTGATAAATGCTATAGAGATATTTGGCGAACCTTTCGTCATTTTGTCTGATTCCTGCTATATGCATTGACAGTGAGTCGCCCTGACCTCGCTACATCCGTTCATCTCATCGCTCTAGAAACGGAGCAACCGGCACGCACAGTACAAGCTGCAGTTGATCGTGTGCTTGGTTATCTCACGCAGATGGTTGGTATGGCATGAAGATCCTATGTACTACGATGCAGCCTTTGCCTGAGAAAGAAGCAGAAGCCGTCTACGGGCTTCGTTGTGTTTTTGAATGGGTGCTGGATTGAGTGAGAAGCAAGGAAGCAACCAATCGTCATTCCTGAAATCAGAGTACGTGGCTCTGCGCACGAAGTCGAGCAGTGCATTCGACCAAAAGAGTTGCTACTGGAGTTGAGGTTCGATGTCGACAATGTAATCGCCCATGAAGATAATTAAGCGGCGAACACGTTGCCGAAGGAAAAGGGGTCTCGCAGCGATATTGATCTCCGCTATCAATGGGTGCGTGAGCAAGTGCAGCTCGGGATAATTCAGGTCCGCTACTGTGCAACGGTGATCATGGTGGCTAACATGATTACCAAGCCTTTGGCTCAGGCCGAGTTCAGTTTGTTCGTCATGGGACTTGGTATGTGCCGAGTGGGAGTGTCGGACGTTCTGCTGTGTAGGTACAGAGCGGTACATGCAGTGTAGTTGGATGCGAGTCATATTGCAGTACTATAGTCACTGCGGTATCAGTCTAGGGTCAACTTGTAGTTGTAGCTTCAAAGAGGTCAGGCACTAGACAAGGAGCTCCAGCGCTGTGAACATGCAGTACAGGAGGTAGTAGCCAAACAGCTTTTGCATAATTCTCAATCCTACTCTCTTCTCATTTCTCCGGCTTCGACTAAAGCACCAGCATCCTATTTACCCCAAAAACTGCATCATGAAGTGCAGTTTGGCTAAATGGATCGAATGTAACAAAGACGAGCGCGCTAGGGTTCAAATTTAATTTATATAAATGTTTAGCAAATCATGTTATACCAGACCCTAACTTCTATAATTTGATATCTTCCCGAATGGTGACGCCCATTTCCTCCAAAACTTATCATAGTTTTTGTGGTCCTTTAGAAAGTATACTCTTTGTCACATGTTTTAATCGCTACGGTTCGAATCAGTATATCGAGGAATGATGTGCACCACATTAACCAACACCGCGAAGTAAAGAAAAGAAGTAAGTAGATACATACTTTCCCATGCGTTCCAATCATACTTTTAGAACACATTCTCCGGGTTGTATCCAGAGTTGATATACCGATCGTCTGAATTTGTATATAATATCACCATGCGACAACTAAAATTCCACCAATACGTTGCAATCATTTCAGTTCGGAAGGCGATGTTGCATGTTACTCAATACAAATTCAACAGAACGATGGCCGTAAAACGCACTCGTCGGAGAAAGATCAGCTATTCCATAACAGTACGCGACATCCTCACCACCATTACCTGCGACGAATCCTAGTCAACCGACGTTACGTTCCGAAACTCCCAAACCCTTCTCACTTCCTGTTAGCTTTGAGATAGCTGCATGATTCAGGACTGGGCAAGTTCAGCAAGATGGCGGCACGATCGCGATTGTTCGACTCTAAGACTTTGCCGTAGACGGCACCAGAACCATCTAGGTGTAGTGGTTGCACTTCCCTGCCAACTCGACTGGATGTCTACCGCTAGACACACGGCATACGCATGTCCGGTGCATGCTGTACTTGAAGTGCCACGAACCGCGAGACCTGATTGGCAGACCATTTGGTATCCTGAATTATGATTGGGGAGCAACTCCAATTTGGTCTATCACAGGACCTGCCGCGGGAAGCCAATCGTAACATGTGACATTCCTGCTGTATAGAGCGTGTCCGTCTCACGCATATGTGTCCGTCCCAGTAAACGGTTTATATGCATGTTTGTATAGCGGTGTGTCTGTATCATTATACTATTTGTATACGCGGACGTGCCCATAGTAGGAGGCGTGGACCCTGCTCGAGAAGCACTTCGATCGGAAGGCGATCAAGAACCGTCTCCTCGATACCAAGCAGCTGCACCGCTTCAACACGGATCCCGGTATGAAGTTTGGTGTCGACGTGGACAAGTTCAAGTAGCTAGTACTCCAGATGGAGTCAATCGGTGAGTCTCTGGACGAGAGGCGATCGTTCGCGCCGCTACTCGGAAGTCTTACTG
This sequence comes from Phytophthora cactorum, assembly GCA_016864655.1. Taxonomy (NCBI): domain Eukaryota; phylum Oomycota; class Peronosporomycetes; order Peronosporales; family Peronosporaceae; genus Phytophthora; species Phytophthora cactorum. Next base: position 391,224 of record NHQK01000051.1, read on the forward strand.
ACGAGTAGAGCATGCTGGCGACTGTCTTGGAAAACACCCCTAACTTGGCGATCCAAGCTCTCTCTGGTGTTGATACCTCGGATGAATCGGTATCGGATCTAAAGAGGGAATTTCCTACGAAGCGGAAGGACTTCGACAACAAGCGTCGCTTCAGTGGCATGTGCTTCTGCAAGAAGCCCGGATCAAAGAATTTGAGTACCAGAAGAAGAAGACCGACGAGGGACGTGGACAAGTGGCACAAGCTCACGCGTCGGACTTCGCGTTCACGGCCACGAGTGCGATGACCAAGTCTAAATGGTGAGAAGATGGGTCGCCCGTTTAAAGACTATCTCAACCACAGTGGCATCAAGCATGGGAAGGCGGTGCAGAATACGAATCAGCAAAATGTGTTGGCTGAGCGCATGAACCGGAGTCTTGTGGAGATGGCTCGCTGCATGCTCTACCACGAGTGCGCTGAGAAGAAGTGGTGGGCTGAAGCTGTTAACACAGCCGCATGGATCATCAATCGGATCCCCAACTTGGTATCCGTCAAGAAACCCTACGAGATCGTGTACTGCACCAAGCGGCAGCTCAAAAATTTGAAGGTGTTTGGTACACTCGGCTAAGCGCACATCCCTGACAAAAAGCGTGGTGAGCTCGACGTGAAGGCATTTAAGTGGCGATTCATGAGTTACGAAGATGGATACAAGGATATCGTGTACAAAACGGAGGCGCAAATCGTGCGCATCGTGAAGTTCATGTAAACGACTAGCACAGGGAACCTGGTAACGCATGGCGAAGAGGAAGACATCAAAGGCACTTCTACAGTATTTTTGCTTTGGAGTTCGCGCCCTGGGGACGCGACACAAATCGTTCCTGTGGAAGTGGAAGTGGGTGACGTTATCCCACTTCAATTTGGCGTGACGGAAACCAGACTAGGGTGCAGAACGGCCCGACCCGCCCTATGGTAAATCGATCGCGCACACGTCGTATGGACATGTCGACAGACCCTGAAGTTGCAGACGCGATGAAATAAGCAAGTGGTGGCATCGTACGAAGTCGAGATAAATTATCTAAGGATGACTCAAGAACATCCGAATTCAAACGACTAACAACTCGGTATCTACGAAGGTGACCAAGCGATGGCTGCTAGCGGAGAAGTCTCCAAGTCAGACGCTGAAGCATCTACGGTTGTGAACCTTGACGAGTTTAAGAATGCAATTGCAAGTGAGCTGGAATCTCTCAATGTAAACTAGACTGAGATGCTGGTGCCAAGACCAGTACAACCGTCGCCGATCGGTTGTCGGTGGGTATTCGCGTGGAAGCGTGACGAGAAGGGGCAAGTTATCCGACACAAGGCTCGTCCCGTAGCGAAGGGATTCTCGCAAAAGCGTGGCATCGACAACGAAGAAACGTACGCACCGATGGCTTGCCTGAATTCGATTCGTGCCGAGTTGGCAAAGTGCGCTGCTGCCGGATACGATATCGAGCAGTGCGATATCGACACAGCATTTCTGTAGCGCAAACTCGATGAAGAGATGTACATGGAGTTGCCGGAAGGATGACGGGAGCTTCTCACCTTTGCTGAAGCTAAAGGCAAAGATAACGTTGTGTGTCCCTGCTGGAGAGCTAGTACGGGCTCAAGCAAGCGTCTCGTGTCCGGAAGGAGACCATAGACAGGCACCTCAAGAACATGGAATTTAAAGCAGCCGATGCTGACCTGAGTGTATATATAGAGGTGAAGATGATGACAACTGCATCGTGTGTTTCGATGTGAACGATAAGCTGATTGCCATAATAGACAAGACTACCATCACTTCGATGAAAGCTGGAATCGAGGAGAAGTTCAAGATCAACGATCACGGAAGTGTATGCTTCATCCTTGGAATCAAGATTGACTTCGACAGAACTGCAGGACTTTATGCATTAGCCAACAAGCACATACAGTGTTGATAATCAACAAGTTCAGGCAAGAGGAGGCAAACCGTGCCTCACCCCACAGGAAGCTGGATTTCATCTGACCAAGGCTGTCCAACCCGATCGCCGTCGCCCAACTGAGTCGCTTCTTGGAAAAACCCGGACAGTAGCACTGGGATGCTGGCATCAGGGTAGTTCGTTGCCTGTTGAAAACGAAGGACGTTGGCACCACGTACGATGGGCACCAATGTACTGAACACATCGCTTATTCGGATGCAGATTGGGCGAGTAACCCAAAAGACCGCCGCTCGGTGAGCAGTTTGATGCTCATGATGTACGATGCTCCTGTAATGTGGTGTTCGACGTTTTGAAGACCGTCGCGCTAAGCTCGACTGAGGCCGAGTACGTGGCGCTCAATGACTGCGGGAAGGGAGTGGTGTGGATGTGACTTTTAAACACGGGTACCGTTTCTAACGACATTGCAACCAAGCCGGCGTATTTGTGGTTTAACCTTGATCTCATCCTTTTTTACATTTGTAGCTCGAATACCTTGGTTGCTGTATCAAAACTGAAATCCACATGGGATAATGAGGTGGGAACTATGAACCCGTTGTCATTATTAAGATTTATCAACCAAATACGCAATCAATCGCTCTAATGAAGATAAAGCGTTAGTGCTGTGAATTAACTATAGTTGAGCTTGATATATCACCAAGGTGTGTAGTCACGTAAATCTTTGTAGATCTTAAACGAGCAAATGGTCAGCTACATTGCCACATATATATATATATATATATATATATATATATCACCCGAAGCACTATCCGTAGAGTTTCCAGTAGAAGCGATAGTGGCTTTGGAAGAAACGCCCAGCTCTTATTGATCAGCACAGTGTACAACAAAACCAAAATTAACGTGTATTAATAAAAGTTCCCCGCCGAGCGAAACGGCAAGGAACGTGTGCACTTACAAATGACCATAGTCGGTACCGCTCGCATTGATATCAGACAAATTTAGCATATTACACTCCGCTCGAATATCCAAGTTCAAACCGAATTACGGTCTTACCGGTACATGAGAAATACCCCCCCCCCCCCCCTCCAGAGGCGGACCAGACTGCAGCTCGGCCGAAACCTGAGTAAAGAGCCCCGTTTGCGGGTTTCCGCTTGGCTGGTTGGATTCTATAAGGGAAATTGCCGGATCCTGGTACTATCCAAATAGGACTAACCAAATCATGATCACCCTCGCTAGATCCTACTCTGGCTAATTAGATTCGCGACTTGGTACTCATCATAAAAGATTCATCCTACAAGTCCCCCCTAGGTTGAGCGCGATGTCGGGGCGCGTGACTGTGGAGCAGTCCCCTGATCGCTCCATCTCGCTCGGTATTCGAATACTTTTATATTGACAAGACGCAACGCTACACATAAAGGATGTTGCGCTCGTGCAGGGCCAGCAGGCCATGCTAAACCCGAAGCTGTCTGGGCGCTTCTGTCAAAGATTGAATTTGCTGCTTCAAGAGTTTCAGGCTGCGAATTCTACTGCCCATGTTGCATACGAAGGAGACACCGGCAAGCAACTTTGACTACCCCTATTATAGACAAAGGTTAGCTAAGTGTGCATCAATACACAGGAGTGATCAAGAAGTAGGTTTTTTTTCCCTCAAATATTTTCATTGAGCTTGTTACGCCTGCCAGCAAATTTTTGTTCAAATGTTACTATTTTTCACCAAATCGTTAAGCACCGAGAACGCCACGGTGATATTTCCAGAGGAGCCACCGTTCACAATATCAGTAACGAAGTCAAGAGAGCGGGAGACACGCGTGTAAATCCCGGGTAGATCGCCACAATCAGCAGCATCGCTAGGGAAAGCCGATGCGATGCCCACAACAACGTCATTGGCAATGAGGGGGCCGCCGAGGTCGCTGAGACAAAAACCCTTCCCACGTTCGGTCCCGGCACACAACGTGACATCAGTGTCAATGGCATATTTGCCGCACTCGTCATCAGGGATGATCTCGGCATCGACAGATTGAAGAGTTTCAGCCACGACTTCTTCCTTGAGCAGTCCCCACCCAAGGACAGTAGCCATCGTACCAGGCTTGTTGTCCGATCCGTCGGCGTCACACAGACGTGCTGGTTTATGAGTAGACGGCTTCTCGAGTTTGAGCAACGCCACGTCGTACGTCAACAACGTCGAGTTGTGCAGCGGGTGGCGGAAAACCTCCACGGCACGAATCTGTCCCGCCTTGCCAGATTTCCGATCTTTGACCCGCGGGGTACCGAGAGAAACGTGCACGCCTAACGGGAACCACTTGATGCAGGTCGCAGTCGTGAGAACGTACTGCGGTGCAATCAGCGTGCCACTACAAAACGGCACATCATCAGTGCCCTCAACAAGCAGTGCTGCCACGTATGGATACTTGTTGATGTCGGCGTTCGATCCGCCGTAGATGCGACTCTCTTCGTCGGATGTCAGGTCGGCGTCTCTGGGCGACGGTGCGGACTCATCCGCGATTTCAGAGAACGAAAGTCCGTTCACTAAAGTGGCCACCGCTGAAACGAAGGCGATGCCGTACAGGAGCTTCATATTTGAGTAATCGAAGTGGTTGAAACTTGGGTGGCTCGAGGTAAAAACTGGAATGGGACTAAGTCGACCGCGATACATGTAGCATACGTTGTAGCTACAAATCTATGAGTGAAAGCCAACCGGAGACACGAAAACGACACCAGGAAACACTTCATACAAAGAACGGACTAACATTGCGAGTGATTTGACCAACTAAGGCAAGCGTGTGCTAGCGCTCGAAGCCAAAGCAAACCTGCCCGTGAAACAGGGCCGCGCAGTATTTGCGGAGGCGGAACCAGCGCCGAGCTCAGCAGCGAGCCGAGCACTACACTCTCCAGGGCATACTATCTCCATATCGCGTGTGAAGGGCGCCAAGCGTAGCGCGGCTGGCCGATCAATTTTGCCATAGTCAGATAATGTGCATTACTAACCAAGCCCTATGTAGTTGCTCACAATAATTTGACATGTCAGATTATTGTGAATTTCGCGACGCTTTTGTGTAACGTCGCGTGGACAGTACGGTCTGTTCGCGACCCTAAAGGTGTTTGCCAGTGGTCATAATCATCCCTTTATGTTTGCCAGTGTTTGCTGTTGGCCAGAAACATGTATGTTGGTGTATTACCATTGAAAGCAGTCCGCTCTGCGATGAACCGCTCGAGTAATCATGTGCATTACATTTCATGATTCACGATGCGCGGCAGACATCACCATTTTTGCTTAATCATTGTAGCCAAACATGACTGGCAGTAATGAGCGGAGGATGCCGGTAGAGCAGACTCGTCAGATCATGGATAGGAATCATTCGCTTTGACAAGGGTCCCTTGTGTGTTGGCAAAGGCCATGGTTTTAGACTACAGCCCAAAGGCCAGGCCTGTTGATTGGCTTAAACTCGTGGCGAGAGGCTTAAGCGATCTGTTTCGGCCCGATATATCGGATATCGGACTATCCGTTTTGCCAAAATGGATGAAAACCACAAAACAAACAATCCTCTCGACCGTGATATCCCAAATAGTGATAGGGATAGGAGGTGGGTTCCCGATGATCGACGGTACACAAACTCCTCCATCCTCTCGTTAGTGGTTAGTGATATGAAATTCTGAATTATCACGAAGCGAGTGTAGTTAACTACCATATGCAGGACGGCCAATGAAGTCCAGCATTGACTTTTGCTACTTGCGGCCTTGTCTGGTTGACCGACTGGTTCTCGGCGTGGTAGCGGCATATCTGCAACTGCTGTGCGCTGGACAGCTTGTTGCGGGGGTGGTGGGGAAAGAGTGGTCGACGGCATTGTGGCCTTGGTGTTGAGATTGTTTGAGATTGTAGAAGTGAGAGCGAAGCTGGTTGACGGGCTCCTCCGCTTATCAAGTACGGCTAGCCATGGATCTACGAACGCATCCAGCGCGTACCCACAGTCCCACAGTCACTACTTCGTGAAAACGAACCGCAGAGCTCGAATCGCACCGTTCAAACCGCCCGGCGCCGAACCAGCGATCACATTGTACCATCAGACTGGTACACTGTGGATTGTGACAACTCCACCTTGTGATAATATGTGGTTCCCGAAGCTATCACGGTCAAGAGGATTGTCGATAACATGCGTTGTAGCTACAAATCTATCAGGAAGTCCTGTTCCTGTAACAAAACCCATCCCCCATCCCAGTGTGGATCGCCGAACTGCTCCTGTCAGTGTTGGTAAAGTCCCTATGTTTCGGCCATCGATAAAAAGTCCAGGACGGCCGAAAAGGCGAAAGCCTTGGCGGATGGCTTTTATTGCCAATAACGGCCAGCGCTAAAACAAGGATGTTTTACCTGAATATTCGCTAATTGTCATGACATTTGCTAAATATTAGATCATCAATGAAGAAAATGGCCGTTAAGCGAAATTATCCCTCGAACCAGCGAGGTAAGTACTGGTCTTCTGCGGAAGGATGCGATGTGTTCAGGAATAAGCCGTGGCAGCCGGTGTCGGCGACATTGAATGGTGCATCGTATTGGTCCTCGGCGCGTATTGCAAGGCGCCGAGCTGGACGAGCGAGGCCAAGGAAGATAACATCGAGGACAAGAATCGTGGGTGTCTCTGCGTAGTCGCAATCGTGCTGCTGGTGACGAGCGTACTTGCCGCCACAATGCCGCTGTTGTTCCAGACGACGTAATCGATGGACCCCCCATCGTCAACGTATTGGGTAGCCACGACTACGGTGGTGCCAGTTACATTTGCTCGGATGGTGACAACAACGCTAACTGTAGCACCAGAGACGAGCTCATCACAGCTTTGGAAAACAAATTCAAATGGCAGCTGGAGTACACGAGCCCCAACGACGACCGCAGGGTGCGCAAGGACCATGTCCACGTCTACACGATCGAGGACACCGACTCTGGCGTCAGTATTTACATCTTCAACGTGGACTAGGGTGATGCTGACATCCACGCATGCTGCCAGTGCTACGGCTACTCGGACGGTGACGACAACTCGTGCAACTGAGTCGCTCATGGTGACGACTACTGTGCTGGCGGCAATACGGACATGTACTACTCGTGTATCGCTAAGTGTACGGAGTGGAGTGACGACTCGCGCATGCCGATGGCTGAAAAGGTGCAAACGTGCAATGCTACGCGGGAGATCGTGAGCAACCACTACAGCTCCGTTGTGTTACCAATAGGGGTACTCGTGGTGAGTGTAGTCGCCGTCACAATGCTGTTGTTGTTCCAGACAACGCGCGTAGTCACCGTTGTGCTGCCAATCGGGGTTCTGGTGGGGAGCGTAGTTACCGTCACAAGGCTGCTGTCGTGCTGTCGTTCCAGTACGCAATGGACGAGGTGAAGCAAACAAAATATGAAGTGAAAATTACAAGGATACGAGGCAGAGCACGAAAGGTGTTATGTAGAGTACGAAGGGCGCGATGAAGAGCTCGAATGCCAACATGGATCACCCGATGAACGCGTTGGAGAGCACAAAGGTTATGACGGATAGCACGGCCTGAGGGACACGAGGGTGAACAAAACAGATGTGGTGGCGAGCCAAATGTGAAAAGGGTAAGGAATATGATGGAGTGCACGACGAATGTGGTGAAGAGTATCCATCGATTTACAGCGTTCAGCGTGCTCTTTTAAAATGCGGTAACTTAAGGTTCGACGAGAAGGAAGAATGTCCGTTATTCCTGGGCATAACAGTTCCAAGAATCGCAGCGTTGACGATTGCTCGATAAATCTGTCGACGAGATGGTTATCAGCGTGTAATTCAATGAATGAACACTCAATCTTCTTGATTTCTCCCTTTGTAAGCTTGCGCTTCTTCATTGTTTTGGCCGGTGGCGATTTGCGTCGTTTATGATTTGACTGTGAGCGCTTTGGGCTCAAAGGCGGGCGCTTCTCGAGCACCAGAACGCGGCGCGCACGCGATTGACCTGCAATTCGCGTACTGCTTCGTACTGGAGTTGGCCGCGACGATGTTCTTGAGAACGAATCTTGCCGGACAGGGGCAGATGTTGCTTCTAACGATGACGTAGGACTCAAATTCCGTGTTCTTGGCGGTGTTTCTGGTGCTGGTGACGAACTTGTCGATGGTGGCGGTAGTTGAGCTGCGTGGTAATGCTCGCACTTGGCTAGGTGGTTGCCATAATTGCGTACTCTGCCAATGATCACCTTCGGCGAGGTGGTGGTTATATCGTTGCTAAACGCTGCTCTGCAAAAGCTGCACTCTCGAAACGAGTAGCCCCCTCCTGCTTCCCCGAGCTCCTTAAGTGTGTGAAGTGTCTGGCCTCCGAGCAGGCTGGACGGCCACCACCAGCCATGGTAGCAAAATGCTTGCCTTCCTCCGATTCAGAGTCTAAAGTCAGTGTGAGGCTTACAGCGATTTGGCTCAAACTCATTTGGCCTGTTCATGGCCGAACGGCCGAAACTCTCTGGCGAAAACACGTTCCGGCCAGCGATTGGCCGAAAATAAAGGCCAAGGTTCCAACACTGCTCCTGTTGAACCGCTCAACTTGAACGCGTATCGGACACTATTAAATAGTCCGGCTCGGATACTGCCGATAATTACTTCGAAGAAGTATTTGTGAATAATAACCACAGATCGTGATATAGTTACAGTACCTTATCAGCTCGTCTAGTTTCGTTCATGTACATAAACTAATTGAATCTTTGCAGATCCAATAGCCAATGTAGATACGTCGATGTAGATACGGGATCGAAGTTATGTGCAGTGTTTATCATAAACACTGTTTACAACAGACTGTCCGGCCAACTTAGTGTCACATCGCTGTTTAGCCAGCGATTTTTCCATATCACTTCCACGACATCTTCGACTTTTGCACGGAAATATCATGTCTAGTGTCAATCTTCGTTTTAGTTTAGGTCTTAGGGTCTAATGAGTTTTCCTATTGCTGTTTCTCGGAGACCCCAGAGAGGTCGCTGAACAATTCCAGACTATCAGCTTATTAATAGCCACCCTTGGAACATGCAGAAATCATTACTTGTATCAGGGGTCGAAAATAATATCCCGAGATTCTTCCTAAAAGGCAATTAAGGGTATCCTCGCCCACTTGCCTTACGACAGTTGGAGCCCCTACTCATCTCGATAGCTCGTATTTATAATGCCAGTCACATGAACTTTGTAGTACGAAAGCTGGTACGTGTGACCAGTTACAAGTTTCTGTGCAAAAAAGCTCTACCGGTATTTGTTGAATTCTGTTTACGTATTAAGGAGGCCGGATTGACCGCAACCACTGGGACAAATCTCATCAAATCCTGGATAGGAACCATTCGCTTTGACAAGGGGATGGTCAAATACCAAAAGGTACTTCAGAATGATTCATGTATCCATCTGTATTGCCGTTTATAGAGGAGTTACAAGTAACGTTTTGGCACAGACTCCGGAAAACAAAACAACACTACAGCGTTCCCCGGAGCAAATCTCACGACGCTCATACTGCAATGCCTGACAGCAAACTAACTTTATAATTTAACTCACGTGTTTTAATCTGAAAGAAGAAAATTCGTCCGCGAGAGGGGCGGTCCGTTTAATTTGTTCGCTTCCGCTGGAATGTCGACTATAAATCTATTAATAGTGGCTTGGCAAATTTCTAACTAATAGTGAGATTACTAATCGTCTGGACGAATCGTCCCAACGACTTCGTCAATTCGCTCGGTTAGTCTGCTGTTGCAGGCGTCCTGCAGCAGCACGGCTTCTTCACTCGTCGATCCACTTAACAAGCACCAGTCGATGGTCTAGGTGACTACGTTGAAGCCTCTTTTCGCCCTACTTCCCACGTTATCTGTCGCCACAGATCCGCCGGCAGCAGCAACAGCGATATATGGAAGTAATGGAAGGCATTCTGATCACTTCCGACGACGATGAGGCAGCTTGCTCTCCATCGCAGCCTTTGATCGCGCCTCGATTCGAGCAGCACCAGGAGCCGCACCAACTGCCCGCTTTTCCCATGTCTTCGACTTTGGCGACTGATATGGTGCAATACTCCCACGTTCATGGTGCCCATCTAATAATTAAACGCGCTAAGTTGCACACGACATCAGCACAACCTCATTGATTTCATCAATGTTGACACAAAGGTTTCTTCAGTATGCTTGATTAAACATTTACTAGTATCTAATTTAGGAGGGTTCAATAGTGTATGCATATATTAATAAATGTTAAGTATCTTGTTCGATAGGGGCAGACAAGACAGTGTTTTTTTTAAATAAGCATGAACAGTTTTTGTCAGCAACGAGCCTGCACTACACTGCGGGAAACGTTACATGTAGCAGTTTTCGATAACTTTATCAAGCCTAGTCGTTTATACTCCAGTTGTTGTGGGAGATCGACGATGACGGTGGGGCTTCCGGAGAGATCAAAGATGACGGAGGTGTTAGCGGGAACCATGGATCCACTGGCATAAGTTCGGCACGACTTAAAGGCCAACAGCCAATCCCGCGTGGATTTGGCTTCAGCACCTCGGATGAAGACAATGAAGGTGACCAAGGCGACGATGACCTCGAAGACTCCGAAGAAGCAGAAATCGCCGATGACGTATTACAGGAAGACACCAGGCGCGCTCTTTCTCAATCACGGCCGGAGGCCCGTCGTCGATCCCACGCCTCTCCCTCTCGTCATCCTATCGGTGGATCGGGAGGGCCGCCTGGCGGGCCAGGTGATCAGGACGACGACGATTTTGGGGCAGGCCCGTCAGGATCTGGAGCTGGACCGGCCGGATCCGCGGGATCTGGCAGCACAGCAGGCGGTTTTGGTAGCCATACTTCCGGATCTCCGGGATCCGTGTCCGGTCGCGCAGGATCCGCGTCACCGGGGGTCAATCCATCTGGATCCGGAGCCAGATCCACCGCGCCCAGTATCTCGGGTGGCACTCAAGGCAGTTCTACGTCCAGATCGGCTACCGCTGCTTCCAAGTGGCACCCGCTCCGGATCTACTCTTAGAGAACCCTTTCGGGCCCGATAGTGACTTCATACCAGGTCGGCCCCAGCCTCGTCAGCTAGACGCCACAGCCATCGCTCCCTGGGCCGCCGAGAAGCTAAATCGAGTGGCGATCGTCGTGATGAAGATCGGCATTTTGTTCCCGATCTTCCGCTCAAGACTGGTTGGATCTTCCCTCACGAGAGTGAGGACGTGTCATCGTCAGATTATCACGATGATCTGGTGACGCAGCCTCAGATCGAGAGCTTGATGGACGCCAACCGTGGGAGATCTTGTCCACGAACTCGAGATCGGTGATCAGCTTCGTTCTTGACGTGGGAGGGCGGCACGAACTCTTCTTGGGATCGTATCGCAAGTTCGAGACCAAACACCTGATGGCATTATGGGAGAGGATCCACAAATTTCCCATCCCTCAGCCCAAGATCGCTAAGTGGCTGGCGGACTTCAACAAGAAACGTGGGAATCGCCTCAGCCACGCAGGAGCCGATTGGAAGAAGATCCTCGTGATCTTTATCCTCACCATGCAAGACTGTTGGTGCAATTTGGATCTTCGCTTGGATCCCTTCTTCGCTCACCTCCCCAAGCACCACGACAAGGTGATCTGGTTCCCAGGCGTGGCATCCCGTCGCGCGAACTTGGCGGATCCGACTCTGCATCGATCCGAACCTGCCACTCTGATGGAAGCCCTGGGCGAGTGCAACACGGCCGATCCCTGGCGTAACCACTTTCGCGATACCCCTGTCCAACACCCTGCTCATCATATCCCACGTCTGCCGGGTAAGTTCTTCAGCGTCCGGGCGGCAAGGATCAGCCCCAGCACAGCTCGATGAACTTGATTATGGGGTTTTAGGAGGGCTCGGATCTCTTCCAGAGAGCTTTAATCTCGCCTCCAAGTCTCAGATCTGGTAATCGACGGCTCCTCGCCACCCGTTTTTTCTTCTCGTACCGCCTTCAGATCTCGTCTCGTTCTGCAAATCGTAAGTCACAGGTGGATCTGGTTGAAGCTGCCTTCCTCTCTTTCTCATACCTCAATCAATTCTTCTTCCTGATTTGCATAAACGCTTCCACCTCGAGCTAGGATCTCTGTCCACCTCTCTGCACTCAATCCATTCCGCGTTCTAGCCAAACCTTGACGTATCCAGAATCACTCTGCTCCACACTCTCTCCTACCACCTTGGACCTCAGTCTCTGGTCTCTGATCTGCATCGCCTGATACCATATACACACACATCAAGCCTCCTACCTCTGACCTACAGCCTCCCTGTAGATCTTTCTCCTCTTTCTCACCGGCGTGGCCAACTCATACCAGTTGGCCCTAAATTGGTCTATTCCTCATGAGACTGCATAGCGTCGAACCGATTATGATTCGTACGCTCCCACAAGAACAGTGGGCCACAGTTCAGATCTGCCTCGTCTACTCAGCTTGGAACTTCGTATCCTCGCCACTGAACCAGAAATTCACGGTAAATCCGGCCATATCTTGTCCGCTTGCCAGATCGCATGTTTGTGATCTTCTCGATATTGAATTCGTTCTGTCCTAGATCGGAGGTCCAACTATCCTCAGGTAGCAAGATCTCATCGAAATTTACTCGATCTGACTCGTTAACCGTGATCCTTGCCCTTGGTCGGTCTGGATACCCCTTCACCAGCATCAGTTTCGACACATGTACCACGGGAAACAGGCGATATTCTGTACCTCGAGTCTCGAGTCTTACTGCATATTCGCCGATCTTGTCTGCCACCCGGAATGGTCCATGCCACAAATGCGCCAGCTTTCTAGCATAGCCTTCTTTCACTCGGTCCAGATATAGCCAAACTTGAGATCCAGCCTGGATCTGATGGGGTTGGACATCATCGTTATGGCGATCCTCCCGATCAGCGATCACTTCCCGCAAGAGTTGATTGACCTAGGATCTAGCTTGGTGGTAGTGTCTCTGGATTTGGCACCGCCACCGTCTTGGATCTCGGTCCCTATTCTTCGTGCTACCAAGTGGAATTGATGCCTCCAAGGTTGATCTGGGATTCCACCCATGCACCAAGTAAAACGGGGTATCTCCTCGGATCCGATTTTGCGCGGTGTTGATCGCGAAAGTGAGACGTTCTGCATACTCATCTCTATTCTACTGATCCTGATCCTGAACGTGCATCTTGAGCGCCCGGGTTATCCGTGCACCATACGCTCCGCGGATCCATTGGCTTGAGAGCGATATGCCAGCGTGGCTCGCTGTCTCTATCCCAAGATATTGTTAAACGCGCGAAAGAAATCGGACATAAATCCCGGCTCAGGATCGTGTCGGATCATCTCATTTGCTCCAAAACGGCGGAAGACACAGTCCTCGTAGGATTAGGCGATAGTTTGAGCGGTTCTGGAGGCACTGTCCTTCGCGATCACGTACACTGCGAACAGATCTATCCAGATCAACAGCTCGGGTTCCTTTGTGTGATCTAGGTAGCGACGGGATATGATCCATCGCAACGATCTGAAACGGGTGCGTCGCCTGGATGTTCCCGGGTGACTCCCCCGAGATTGTGGGTCGTCCCTTGCCCGCATCACAGTCCACGCATTCTCCGACATATCGTTGTACACTCTTGTATAACCCCCTCCAGTGGAAACGATCCCGGATCCGCTGATATGTACGGTCAATACTCTGATGGCCGCCTTCGAGGCTTGCATGATAGTGATGTAGGATATCCTGGTGTAGAGCCTCCGGTATCACCAGTCGCATCAATCCGTCACGATCTTCGTCGGTCCGCTTCGTTGGAGGACAGTAGATGAGCAGATCGTCCTGGTCCATCTCATAATCCGTAGCAATGAGACTGTACGATTTAGCTTCTCCTTGATTGAGATCTCGCAACTCTCCGACCAAATATTTCTTTAGGCCCGAGAGCCACACCTCCTCGTCCTGTGCTTGCCGGATCCTATCGATCCAGAGTCCCTTCACGTAAGCCTCTTGCAAGATCTGGGGCTTCGTCCTCGTCCTGGTTCTAGATCGAGTTGCCGAAGCCGAGACCCTAGCCATCTTAGATCGGACCACGGTGACTTCATTTAGCCGATGTAGTGTGACCAGATCCTGCCACCTGGCTTCTCCTTCCACCAGAACACCACACGGATGCTGCAGAGCTGTACTAGCCAGGCTGTCGGCGCTCGCATTCCAGTCGCGCTTAACATGTACCACGTCATGATCGGGCCATTTCTGAAACTGATCTAGCACTTTCCGGCGTAGCAGCGTCAATCCGGGTGCCTTTCGATCTCACCACTTACTTGTCTAACCACCAGATTTGAGTCTCCGCACACCACCAGGCGTTTAGGATCTACCTGCTGTAGGAGTTCCAGGCCTAATAGAAAACCATGATACTCGGCTTCGTTGACAGTGAGACTTCCAGCGTAGCCAGATATGGCCTTCATCACTGTCCATTCAGGCAGCTTCCACAGAATAGCGCTATATGCGCCTCCACCGCGCTTCACTCGAGCAGATCCATCGAAACTTACCACATATAGTTCAACGCAGGGTTGTATTGTGGGTTGGACTTGACGTCGTGGCCCCTTCATAGGTGCGATCTTAGTCAGGGCTTCGTCGATCTTGGGTCTGGGGGTTATGCTGGCGGCTAATGTCTCCAGGATCTCATCTTCTCCCTTCGAATATTTTACAATCTCCAACGTCCAGTGTGATAGTAGGCTGTCCATTGTCCTGTAGGCCTGTTGACTTGAATAACCACGCCAACGTGGAATACCGAGTCAATATCCGGATAGGTCATCCCATTAGCAGGTTGTAGTTGAGACCTAGCACCCGCAATAACGCCAGAATCTCCTTCTCCACTACACCGAAGTTGATCTCGTTTGGCTTCAGTCGTCGACTGATGAAATTGATGGGATAGTAGATCTGATCGTGCTCCTGCATCAGAGCAGCGGAGACTGCCCAATCACTAGCATAAACCACCACCGTCGCCGAACGATACGGATCGAAATGACGCAGGGTCAGGGTCGTCGCGATCTTGCCTTTCAATCTCTCGATTGCAGGATCGGCTCACATCCAACGGAGCTCTACACCACTCAACCCCTGGACTTCATCTGATGCTGATCTATCGTTGCTTGGAGCACCATGATCCGTCTCCAGTTTCACTTGGTCGGACACGTCTGTAGCTTGATCGGGTCCCAAGGACTCCAGATCGCGACGACTATCTAGTCTCCCCTGAGGATCAGCCTGCATATCCTCTTCGACCTTGATCCGAGAATCTGAGTTTACCATCGCCGCGAAATCTACCTCTCGTAGTTCGTAGAGGACTGCCGCATAGATTGCATAGTCTTCGATAAATCTACTGTAGTAGTTTAGGCTACCCAGAAACGACTGAATAGCTCTGAGCGATCCGGGGAAAGGTAGATCGGTCAACGACGATAGATCTTTGGGATTGGCTTCTAAACCCTCCTTTGATACTCGGTTGCCCAGATAGTCTACCTTGTTCATTCCCCAGTAGCTCTTCGCCACACTGATGGAAAGGTTCCACCGATCAGATGCTCTCAGCAACGCGTCCACTCGGTCACATAACTGATCCCAAGATCGGGCAGGTACCAAGATATCGTGGATGTACGGTCTACGGCCTAACACCGATGCTTTACGCCGATCACCTGGTTCTCTTTCTTCAAACTGATCTGCGACCTCTGAATCTTCTCCTCCTGTCGAGGGATCCGAGTAAAACCCTACAACGCATTATCAAGCAGACGTTGGTAGATCTGCGGGGCGTTCTTGAGGCCGAAAGGCATGATGAAGGCCGCGATCGCTTGAGCTCGTTCTGTCATCGTCACCACCCAGAAATTGCTCACCAAATCCAAAGAGCAATAAAACAGCATCTTGCCAGATCTTTCAATAACTCGTTGATCAACGGCATAGGATTGATCATTAACCGAGTGAGGCTGTTGACCAACATGTAGGCGATACACAATCGGATATCTTCACCGTTCTTCTTGATAATGATCACGATCGGTGAGGCCCACGGGGATGTAGAGAATCTGATGATGTTGGCGTTAAGCAATCCCTTGATCAGATCCGACAACTTCTCCCGGAATTGGGGGGGGGGGGGGGGGGTTGCGTACCTTCTGCGCGATCGGCTTAGCTCCACCCACATCAATATCACATACGACTCCTCTCGCATCTGGTGGTAATGCGTTGCCCTTTCCGATAAACAAGTGCTTAATTCGCCAGATCCCATCCTGTAGGCGATTTACCTCCTCCGGTGTATTAGACGTCGGATCTAGTTGGATATCTTCGATCTTCACCTCTGCCGTAGTCAGCGGCACGTCTGGGACCACTACCATATCCTCACCGACGTCCTCTGCATATAGATCACCGCCCTTGTGATAACAGATCTGCTCATCTTCTGTCGCCCCCAGTTTCTCTGCGCGGCTGTGATCTGCGGTGGTATGCCCCAGATCCTCATCCGGCGTAGGGTCTAGTTTTGGTAGTCTACACGTCGATGTCAGATCTGGTCGTATAGTCGGCCAATCTTCAGATCTCGCCACCTCGATCTCCTCCTTCACCACGCGTATGATCGAGGTTGAGGTTGGGTGAAACAAGATCTCTGAAGTTGGCAACTCACCCACAGTGGGATGGGACTCCTGAGTCGTCCTGGATCCATTGGTGTCCTCGGAGACGGGCAGTAACGATCCACAGCCTTCTACTTGGCTAGAGCTGACATTGCTCGAGGGATTTCTGATGACGTAGCTTCCGGATCCATCGGCGGACCTCCCCGATCATGTGCGAGAGCTTGAGATCTGACTACCACGGAGTCTATTCGGGGAGGTCAACCTCTTTGCAGGATCCGACGCGGCGTCGGATACACGGGGCGTTCTACCAAAGGACAGGTCGGCTCCTCGGGTTGCTCATTCATGGCCTCCGATCTGGATTTTGTAGTCGCCTCATACGCCTGATTCTGCCATTCTCTGTAACGGCAATATCCGACTGACACATATCCAGGGGATTTTGGTACACTGTCCAAAGCCAGCCACATGCCGATCGCTTCATAATCATTCAGCAGCAACTGCTTCTCGCTGATATTGGTAGTCTGGAGATACTGGGACCTGCCTGGGCCTCTCACGACGGTAGGTACCCACCGTTCACCTCGGATAACCCATAGTGTCTCTCGATCGGTTCACTTTAGGCGCTCCGGCAATTCCCAGATTTCACCCGGCTCGATCCATCTTGTCTTCCCGGCTCTTATGATTCTCATATTTTACCCGTACAACGGGCGACGTCCACTGAGCTGGATCCACTTCTCGTTGGGGAAGCACATTGTCCCGTCAGCCAGATCTAACCACACCCCAGCCGGTACCATGAAATCCATCCCCAGGATAGCATCCTGGCCAGCTAGATCTCCAACCCGTATATCGAAATAGCATACCAGACAACCAGCCAGTGTGATCTGATCCGCGCTCTTCTGTTCATGGTATATACATTCTCGCCAATTCCAACATAACCTTGGATCTGACTTCTGTCGATGTGGCACCCTACCCTACGAGCAAAGGCGGTGTCCAATATGGACGCCTCGGCACCACTATCCAGAAGCATAGTCGCTTTTTTATTGTCGATCTTGCCTCCCACTTTGGCCTGTCGAAACCACTTTCCCGGAGCGTGATACTTCTAGTACCCTCGGGACTCTCCTGGTAGTAGATCTGGAACTCCCATCACCCCAGATCGACGGACTTCTGCAATCTTGCGGATCTTACGGGGGTTCGAGGTGATCTCGCTGTTTTCAAAATCCCCGAGCCTCGCCTAGACGTAGGCCCAACGGTATGGAGACATCGGATCTGGCAAACCCATCTATCGGATGTAGACTTGATATCCTGACAGCAGATTTCTCATGCAGAGCACGTGTATTATCGGCTTGATCGGACGGCTTGCTTCCTCGATCTATCGATTTCTTGTTCACAAATGCATAAATCCAGTACCTAGAACGCTCGGCTCGTACCGGATTCCAACCCGACGAGCGTCCTAGGTTAATATCTTCTCGGCCACTTCTGGCAGCAGACCGCCGTGTTTGATCGGATCATACCATCGGCGGATCTGGTGGTAGAACTCTTCCATCGGGCACTTACCAGCTTCATGGAGCTCGCCACGACCGCGGCACCCGTAGAAGCAATGATGTCCCGGATGTCCATTCTTGCCACATTTCTCGCAGATCAGATGTCTCCAACATCCGGACTCTGTGTGCGTCCGTGATTCGCACTGAGGCAACGGACTGGATCGGCCGCATCTTGGTGGTCCCTAGATCTGTAGGCCTCACGGTCTCCCGCATCTAGATCAACCAAGCGTCGATCCCTTCTGCGACGGCTCTGCCCTCTTTTGGTCGTCCACACCTTTCGACGTACGGCCCTCTCCCGTAGCCAGGCAGATCCGGTGATGGCAGTCCAGATCAGAGTCGGATTCCTCCGATCCGGACTCTGTACCTGAGTCATCCACCTGGACCTTCAGCACACGTCTAGCCGGTGCCATCGGCGCGGGGGCACGCTGACGGAACTTATTCAATCCAGCGACTGCCTTCTTGTGGTGGTGCTTAGCGCGATCCAAGGCTCGCAACACCTCTTCCAGCTCGTCCGCGTCCGGGAGTCGCAACAACGTCTACCGATCCGCCAGATATGGATCTCCTAGCGTCTCACCACATTCACATGTTCACGTAGGACCTTAGATCCGCCGTCTTTAATCTTTAAAAGTGCCCGTAACCCCGGTCTTGATACAGGAAGTCGCGGAGCGCCTAATGACGATACACGAATTCTAGATCTTTCTCGGACCAGCTTGATCTGGATCTAGCGTCGTCCTCTTCTTCGGATCCTGGGGCCTTCATTGCTTCCGCGTAGTCTTCGTCGTGTCATTCTTCATCTCGGTCTTCGCGACTAGCGGGCTTAGTTTTAGGTACGACGTTGGCTTAATCGGTGTATCTGCAAATGCATACCGTTTCGCCTTCACTTTCCCTTCTTTCGTTAGCGGATCTCGACTTGAGTCGAGATCCGCAGGGGTCCCCAGAGGGACCTGGGGAGAATAGAGAGGTGTTTCTTCTAGATCCGGATCTGCCTCTCTTCCGTCGACTGAGTTCCACCCAGCACTCCGGCGATCCGACCTTCGATGAGGCTTCTTCCTCTGGCTCGATCTTCACTTGAACATTTTCTTGGGACTCACGGTGAAATCCCGAGTCACCAAGAGATCAGGGAACGCGCACCATTGTTGTGTAGCGGGATCGGCAAAATCTGCGAGATTGCACGATCCAACTTTCAACAGTGCCCAGACACAGACTAACGGAGGAGGTCCCCAGATGATCCGTGATCTGCTGAACTTTCCTCACCTTGTGTATCCGTCGGTAGGGCGGGATCTGCTCTCTCGGTAACTTCCGAAGAGATCTACGGCGAAGATCGAGTGTCTTGGCGAGCCGTGGGGATGGGGTGGAGCAGTAGTGGAAGATCTTCACTCTGCGTCCGATAGTTATGCCAGATCGCAAGCGATACTTCGAGCTTGCGATATCTGGGGGCCGAGATCTGCGATCTGGCCTCGAGGTAGCCTTACGGGTGTGTTAACCTTTCCTTTGATTCCTTTGCGTCTTACTTGCCGCTTCCTATAGCGGGATCTTGAGAGTTTGCGAGACGTACGGGATCCTCTGGCCAAGTAGTAAATCCAGCTGGTCCAAGGTTGCACGAGTAAGGGAACTCACTTGGTGGTGTGAACAGGGTAATATATTAGCGTGTTACCACTACCAACGCTAGTTGTATGCCACGTAGCCTTCGGACACCTTGAGCGGCCTTAGCGTTCCGGTTTCTTCGGTGGAGAAAGGGAATTGTGTCGTCCAATGCAAAATACGGTCTGATTTATGGTTAAGTTCCTATACCAATCAGTCTCCCTACATCCTGGACTCTGACAACCAAGCCAGACTGGTGGCACGCTATACCTCACCTGTCACCATCACTCAGCTGTCGTCCGGTCTGTACCTCTGTGGCGTAATCACCGTATGTCGGATCGCACCAGCTCATCTCCAAACTATGCCGCCCATCGTAGATCGTA
Source organism: Phytophthora cactorum (assembly GCA_016864655.1). Classification (NCBI taxonomy): domain Eukaryota; phylum Oomycota; class Peronosporomycetes; order Peronosporales; family Peronosporaceae; genus Phytophthora; species Phytophthora cactorum. The sequence goes on from NHQK01000051.1 coordinate 411,155, forward strand.
GATCATAAAATCGTAGATCGTAGACCACCCGTAGGTCACAGATCATAGATCGTAGATAGTGGATCACAGATCGAAGACCGTAGATCGTAGATCCTAGATCCACCTCTAGATCTTGGGGTCTGGAGCGTGCCTCGGATGTCGTGGTACCTCACCATAAACTTTAGGTCTTGATGCCCTTCCGATCCCTTCACGACGCTCTTGTGACCGGACGTGTTGATCCGGAGTCGAGGTGTCGAGTATCCAGCTAGATCCACTCTCTAGGCCGTGATGTCACTAACCCGAAATAGCGTTCTTTCGTCATATTCCATCTCTCATTACTCGGAAAGTTCATCACCATAGCTGTGTGCGTCTGACGTCAAGTAATGCCTGTTTCTCAAGAGCGCTGACGTGGTGGTGGTGATGTCAAGTACTGCAATTATATTGCAAATTCGCCGGGTATTGCAATACTTACTGCAGACAATCAAGGTAGTTGCAGTAGGTATACTGGAACTACCTTGCTTGTCTGCAATAAGTACTATTGATATTGAATTAAAAAAATCGAGCACTGCTCTAGCGTCACATTCCTGTCTTTCAACTGGTCCGCCGCAGCAGGCATTGTCATCTCTTTAATTAGTCACAACCCCCAGCAATGTATGTTTGGCCATCACTGACCGATAGCAACAATGGCTTGCGAATTCGAACGTCGGCTGATTTTTTTTTGACACGGGAAGGTCTATCTGGATACGAGTACTACATCAACAAGGACGAGTTTCCAAAGTTATTGGATAATTGATCGAATGGCCAAGTACGAGAAGGAAGTGCCGCACTTCCCTGCCAACACTAACACAAACAAAGCGTCGCTCGGTTGGGCGCTGGTGGATCTGAACATGCCCCTGAAAAAGGAGATTGAACTCATGGGGTTCCTAGAAGGCGCCAAATTGGCGACCAAAACGCACATACGAGTCCAAATTGCGAACGATCTAATTGACTACTGCAGTTCGAGTTTCTGTGAGAACCTGAAACAGCCTGCGCTGACACGTTGGAGTACAGTCATATGACACTGGAGTCACAGCATATTGTCATTGAGTGAGAGTATCATAGTGGCGGTACGCGCAGTTGACATACGGAGTGCGAATTTGACGTTTTCTTTTTGGGGTTAAAATATACACTTGCATGCTTGAATCATTATCGTATTGGCACGCAGGAATTTCTAAACATATAACTGCAATACCATAAAAAATCTTGCCGTCTGTTAGGCACGGCGCACAAGTGAGAAAGTATTCTGACCCGGATACAAGCAAGCCCAGGACTACCAACCACTAATCCCCCAAAGTCATCCCACTTCGAATCGGTACTTGAGATAGTCAAACTCTTCATAACTGCGCCAGCAACTGCAATGTGTGACCATGTATTCCTTTCACCGCACAAGGAACAATGGCAATCTTAGCTGTTCTAACTGGACAGGTAGGATGGTGTTTTATAGCACAAGAACACTAAGAAAATAAAAATAAGTATTCCCAGAGCAAGTCGCAGACGATCTGGTTCGTTCTGTATTTCGGAGAAAGAATGTCTGTTCATTACTTTGTACTTCACTGAAGTGCCTCCTTCGGACGAGATTTAAGCGTTCTGTCCACTGCTAGGTACAGCCGCACCGAACGCTGCACAAACCAGGTGGTTGCTCTGTCCGGGTAGCCGCTGCCACATTCACCAAAAAGAGCCACTCGTTCAATGTAATTGCCTCTGACGACAGGCAGAGGTCTGGCACTCAAGTATGTAACTCACGATCACTCAGTGGAACAGAACCCCCCCCCCCACACACACACACACTCCAGAAGCTGGACATTAGTAGGGTTGAAGGGTTAATACACTGAGTGAGTGGCCTGCACGTCAGACGTACGCGTGCCGGAAAAAAAGAAGGTGTAATTGGAGCAGGGATACCACCCATTCGACCTCGTTGTTATGGGCATTATTTTGGACGCGGGTGACCACTGCACAGGAATTGCGGCAACCAAGAAACCATGGTGATGCTGCATCCTAACTTGGGCGGAGATCGTGGCAGTGTTGCAAGTTCCGTGTGGATCTCTCTTTTTTTTTAATGAGGCGTGGAAACGTAGCCATAGGGCGTAACGTTCTATCGTCGATGGCTATTAAATTCATTGGGTGTTTGTGAAGGTTTAATACAGTATCGACATGTGGGCCAGGCATTGCATATCTCAACTCAAGTACCATTTCTGCCAATCAAAGCTACGATAACTGGAGTATAAATGACTAGGCTTGATAAAGTTATCGAAAACTGCTACATGTACACTGGGAGAAACTTTTCCCGCAGTGTAGTGCAGGCTCTGAAAGGGAAAAAAAACTGGCTATTCGAGGCCAGTTCCATAGAAACCCACGGGTGTCCATTTTAGCTTTCATTGGCGTTCAGGTTTGATTTATTACTTCAACACACTAGGGGCATTTGGTCGCGTTGAATTTGTCAAGGGCTCCCAGGACTTTTCGTACTCTACCAGATACAACACCCGTTAATATCCTGGCTCCCACTCAGTGTGGATTTTGGACGGTGCGTCGATTCTTAAGCCCCCTGACATTATTCACTTCCTTCGAAGTATTGGTGTCGTTCCAATATTTCTACCTGCCTACTGTCCATTCTTCAACCCAATCGAGTACATGTTCGGGTTCGTCAAGACGTCCTTACAGCGCTATTACAGCGATTTATTTCCGTTTGTCGTGAAAACATTTCGCCGCTTTGAAGAGTTTAATATGGCGAGAATGTTCGAGCACTGTGGCTGAAAGATCCAGGGTCATTTTGACCCCACAGGCCCAGTTTCAGTGAAGAAGCGACACGTTTCTGACATCGCAGTCAGTTTCAACAGGGCGTATACACGCCGCTTAAAAACCCACCGACTTCTCTGCCGGGGATATTTCATTTTGCTTTTTTGTTCGCACTAAAATCTCACAACCTTTGACGAACTTTGAAATATCTCGAACCATGTGGGGCCAGTAGTAGTTGACATCCACTAGTCGACATGTCCGATCAATTTTAGGATGTCCATACCCAGGACTGTCGTGAAATTCGGCGATCACAGGCTCCAAAATATCACAAAGATGTACGCGCCTTTTGCACAGCAAACGATAATTGCAAACTCTGTTGTAGCTTTGAGGTATCCGTGTACATCGTACGCGTTATTTAAAAGATGTTGATTACGTTTATTCCTCCACCAGCAATGCAGGGTACAGCTGTACTCACCCCACAAACATCAAGGTGGTCCCAACGGACGCTGGTGACTCGCTTGTCAGACCTCATTGTGGAATTCGCACGGGACTGGCAACTTCAGCACGATCTCCATCCAAGTTTTGACATGCAGCTTCGCTCCGTCATCTTCCTCGCGGCTGTCATCGTGCAGGTTTCCTCAGGAAACAAATCAACGTCGAAAACATTGAAGCTGAATGGGTGGTATTCCTGCTCCGAGTACACTTTTTCCGGCACTGGAAGTTCTGACGCGCAGACTGCTGAGTGTGCTACGTACTCGGCACCACTGTGCTATCCTGGCGTGTGTGAAGCGCCCGAGTGGGCGGACCAGACTGTCGACATCTTCGTAAAGCGACTTCGGGCCGCTGATCCCAAGATTGCTACCAATGTCTGGCTTCTGCAGGAAGGACCCGGTTTTGCCTCCAACGATCGTAGGTTACCGACGTGAACGTCTCAACAGATTATATTGATCCCAGATTTTCTAATCTGCTTGTTTGTTGTTTTTGACTGTAGTGGAATCTCAAATGGCTACGCTGTACAGAAAGCTTAAAGGAGCCGCGAACGTGTATACGATGGACCATCGCGGGACTGGACGTAGTACGTTTTTAGACTGCTCGGCAGCACAAGCAGCTACGAGCGGCTCTCCTGCAGGAAATACCATTAAGCCTTCTGAAGTTCCTTCGTGTGCCAAAGCGCTAGAGCGTAAATACGGAGACCTCGCGTCGTTCTCGACCACGAGTGCGGCAAAAGATCTCGTAACCTTGGTTTCCGAGTTCTCCAATGGCAAGAACACTATCGTGTACGGCGTCAGCTACGGGTCGTTACTGGTAGAACGCATTATGCATCTCGACCCTCCCCAAGTTACTGGTTACGTTTTGGATGGGGTCGCAACAACTACGAGGGCAACTGCCGATTTGTTTCCGTATTTTTCACGAGCGGACACGGGTTTTGGCGAAGTTGGCGACGCTTTCATGGATCTCTGTGCACAAGACCGTGGCTGCAGTGCCCATTTCAAGAAGCCACACACCTTGGCGTCTACTCTTTACGATCTGCTGGATGAGTTTGATAACAACCCCAACTCAACGTGTGCGGCTATTGTGGGTAGGCTGGGTCTTGGTTCGGAGGAGGCCCCACCGTCGTATAACCTACGAGTTTTCTTGGGCAGGCTTTTACAAGATTCGATTATGCGCAACGCTATCCCTCCACTGGTTTACAGACTAAATCGCTGTCAGGTCAAGGACGTTGATGTTTTGAATTACTTCTTCAAGACCTTTGCCGAAATCTACCGTGGCCTCAAGGGTCCGTATTTCTCCGAGCTACTATACTACCTCATTGTCTTCTCGGAGGGATGGGAGAGACCGCAACCTTCGATGACGGAGATGACAAAACGTTTTACGGATTATGGTATCGCCGCTGAAACATACGCGATACCTCCACTGTACTGTGCTTTCTCCAAAGAAAAATCGAAGGCATGCAACAAGTTCAAGCTTGGCAACTACGATGTACAGGGAATCATCTATAAAGCGCGACGAGTACTGGAACGTGAGCGCTACAATTCCGAGCCAGGCGAGTGTGCTGTTGATGAGCAGCAAATTGGACCCTCAGACACCGCATAAGTACGCGAAACAGCTTCTGAAATCACTTGACGGAGACAACAAGGAGCTGATCACCTTTGAATATTCTGTCCACGGTGCGGTTTTCTCAACACAGCTTGATCCTGAAGATCTTGCGAGTGAAACATGCGGGATGAAGATTCTCGCCTCCTACTTAAGCACCGAGGGTGAGTTGGCTAGTCTGGATAGATCTTGTGTGGATGAGATATCTCGGTTTAACACATGGCTTGCTAGGAAACTATCAGGGCTTCTTCGGTGTCCGAAGGACGCATAACGGTATCCTGACACGAGACTCGGGGAGCAACTAGACACTACTTCGTCGTCGAGCAGAGAAAAAAGGTGAGAGACAGACAGTTTGCATTTGTTTGTATTTTCTCACTTTATGATGTAGTGATAGCGAAACTAAGAGACACGCCTGGAACCTTCATGACAACAAAGTTTGACTTTATCAATCGGTAGTAAACAGACAATGGCTAGTTTCTTATAGAACGAATTGTAGTAGTTCTCGACGCTATGGTTTGTAAGGGCAGTTTCCGCTCATAAAGTACAACATCTATTCCAGAAAGTACAAAACTGATTCCAGAATCAACAAATCATGATGAATGTACAGAAACGTCGGAATACTGGATACTGATTAGTTGAAACTGCTGTCTTTACGAGTTTGGACCGGGATGTGTTGGTCAGGTATAGCGGGTTTCACCGTCGTTGTCTGTATGCGTGGAGGTCTTCCTTCAGCCGTCACGTCCGTGGTAGCCTTTAGTTATACGCCGGCTGAACCGCTAGTTGCATCCAAAACAGGCGCATCCAACAGACCCTGTAACCACTTTTTTAGTTATGACTCATAACCAGCTAGAGGTGACGGACACCGACGCATGCTCTTTTTCTTATAACGTGTGATACACCCGCATCACGGGTGTCTAGCAGTGGACAGTATACTGTATACTGATGGACCATCTGGCTACTTGGTGTCCACTGTTGTAGATTCGTGTCTACTGCTGGTCTGTAGGTGTCTATTGGTGTCCTATCGGATGAAAGCTGTCTACTGGCGGCCTAGACTCGCGGATAAATGCAGCACTTGTCCGATTTATTTATCAAAAACTTCCAGCAAATCATATATGAATGAGTGATCATCATCACTTCAACAGTCATTACAAAAACGGTAACATCACTTTATTGATACGGTTATAGCATAAGGTATGCAAATCTATTCGAAAATCGCACACAACCCCTATCAGAAAACGCTGTCATAGTAGCAAAGATGCAGCACTCGAACATTTTTATAAGAAAAGTGTGCTGCATCTATCCGACTTTTGCGGTTGTGTCATGGATGGGCTACTACCGGGGATGTACGTCGCTATGGCGTCCCTCCGTAGGCGAAGCTTCAGCTGAGTGCAGTATCGGGAGTAGTTGGCATCTAAACCGCAACAAATCCAATCAAATCAACCTAGTTTCACATCGCTGGCTAAACTCCTTACCACTTCACCACGACATGTTCGACTGCGGCGATTCATACATTTTGCACAGAAATACCATGTCTAGTGTCAATCTTTCGTTTAAGTTTAGATCTTAGGGTTTTATGAGTTTTCCCATTGCTGTCTTCTCGGCTGCATTCAGAGACCCCAGAGAGGTCGCCGAACTTTCAGCTTATTAATAGCCACACCTGGAACATGCAGAAAACATTACTTGTATCAGGGGTCGAAATTAATACCCCCTGATGCTTCCTAAAGGCAAATACGGATAACATAGCCCACCTGCCTTCCGACAGTTTGAGTCCCTACTCATCTCGATAGCTCGCATCTAGAATACTAGTCACATTAACTTTGTAGTACGAAAGCTGGGACGTGGTTAAATTTGTGATCAAAGTACTGTATGACGCAAAAAAAGCTCAATTAATATTTGTTGGATTTTGTTTCCGTACTACGTAGCGATTGACCGCAATCACTGGGACAAATCTCGCCAGATCCTGGATAGGAATCATTCGCTTTGTACATTTACAGATACAGATCCAGCTCGCCAAATTAATTCAACCGGTGGAAGACGTTCGTATTAAATACAGCAATACCATTAATTATCAGAATGGTTCACAAACAATTTTTGGTACTACGATTTGGGTAAGGTCTTAAGCTAGCTGTGAGCCTCGCATTTGGAGAAATGAATTGGATTCTGACATTAGTGCTACGAATCATACACCATTAGCAAAACTGACGCCCATTGCTATATCTGCCTTGCGAATTACATCAACACACGGAATTGAACCAGATAAACAGCGTCTTAAAAAAACTGAGATTCTTAGATGCCTGTGGTGACATTCTCGGATATACTGTCAGCGACTCGTATCGCTGTCAGCAAAGCAAGGTGTAGATAGAGTCGCCGAGTGCGACGATGGCGAGGAAGGTACAGTATGACACCTCATTCTCACCGGGGGGGGGGGGGTTATCGTGTTTAAACTCATCAATTTTCCACCTATAAATCCAACCATATTTGTCAAAGGAGAGATAAAATAGGTCCGGACGTTTATTAAAGGTAGTGTCAAACTGTAGCCAGGTATCTCTGGCGGCAAATCAAGACTGGAAGACTATTAGATACACGTATGAACTTTTTAGCAATACAAATCCAGTAAAATAGGGATAAAGGCTATTAGATATGAGATTTGACAGCTATTAAGTCTCCATGCATACAAATAAAGTGAACAGAGTCGGTGGATGTCCGATGGTATCGATTTTGATATAGAATTAGGTTTCTGAGCTACTAATTTGGCGAGCGGGATCCCGCTGTGCTGTGGCAGCCGGCCTGGCGTTCAAGGCATCGTCCAATCGCACTCTTGTCTCATCTGGATTGCTTCTGTGTCTGGTGGTCAATCCGTCTCGGACACGGATTCCGTGTCTATTGATGGTCAAATCGTTGTCTACTGCTGTCCTTTACTCCTGTTTGACTGGACAGTCTTGTGTAAACAGTGTTTATAATAAACACTATAAACTTCGATCCCGTATCTACATCGATAATTGGCACTGCAAAGATTCAATTAGTTTATATCCATGGACGAAACTAGACGAGCTGATATGTTACTGTTCCTACAGCACGATCCGTAGTTATTATTCACATACTTCGAAGTAATTATCGGCTGCAACAGAGCCGGACTATTTAATAGTGTCCGATCCCCACCAGGAGCAGTTCAACGATCCATACCGGGATGGGTCAGTTACAGGAACAGGACTCCATGATAGATATGTAGCTACAATGTAGCTTACATGTATCGCGGTCGACTTAGTCCCATTCCAGTTCTTACCTCGAGCCGCTCAAGCCACACAAGTTTCAACCACTTCGATACCTCAAACATGAAGCTCCTGTACGGCATCGCCTTCGTTTCAGCGGTGGCCACTTTAGTGAACGGACTTTCGTTCTCTGAAATCGCGAATGAGTCCGCACCGTCGCCCAGAGACGCCGACCTGGCATCTGAAGAAGAGAGTCGCATCTATGGAGGGTCTAACGCCGACATCAACAAGTATCCATACTTGGCAGCACTGTTTGTTGAGGGCACTGATGGTGTGCCGTTTTGTGGTGGCACGCTGATTGCACCGCAGTACGTTCTCACGACTGTGCCCTGCCTCGAGTGGTTCCCGTTAGACTTGTAAGTTTCTCTCGGTACTCCGCGGGGAAAAGGTCGGAAGTCTCGGAAGGCGGAGCAGATTCGTGCCGTGGAGGGTTTCCGTCACCCGCTGCACAACTCGACGTTGTTGACGTACGACGTGGCGTTGCTCAAACTCGAGAAGCCGTCTACTCATAAACCAGCACGTCTGTGTGACGCCGACGGATCGGACAACAAGCCTGGTACGATGGCTACTGTCCTTGGGTGGGGAGAGGTCAAGAAAGAAGTCGTGGCTGAAACTCTTCAATCTGTCGATGCCAAGATCATCCCAGATGACGAGTGTGGCAAATATGCCATTGACACTGATGTCACGTTGTGTGCCGGGACCGAACGTGGGAAGGGTTTTTGTGGCGGCGACCTCGGTGGCCCCCTCATTGCCAATGACGTTGTTGTGGGCATCGCATCGGCTCTCCCTGGCGATACTGGTGATTGTGGCGATCTACCTTCGTTGTACACGCGTGTCTCCCACGTTCTTGACTTCGTTACTGATGTTGTGAACGGTGGCTCCACTGGAAATGTCACCGAGTTGCTCCCGATGCCTTACTTTGTCATGGAAAAGTCTCAGTAAAGCAAGTTGGAAAACGTGTTGATAAGAGATAATAGCTCAATGAAAGGACATTTGCGGGGAAACATGCTTCTTCACTCTGTTGTCACATTTACTGAACACGGTCATCTAATACTGCGCGCTACTAGTCCCCATGGCTGTCTTCATAGTGCTCGTCTCACCGAGATATATACGGACTTGTTTTATTGTGCATTTCAGATATTCTGCGTTTCGTAATTCTGGCAATAATTTAATTCACTTCAAAGCCGTAATTATGCCCTTCGTCTCTCTAATTTCCATCTTAATTCGGGGTTGTCTCGTCAGGGCCGGTTTTAGGCGGCGATGGTGAGGCTGCATTGCTATGGGATTAGCTAATCACTGCCGAGTAAGAGAGGGAAACATAAGCGTTTGGCGGTTGACTAACCCGCCGTTCCGCCCTTTACCGTGCACATCTTGGTCTATGGCTCGTTAATGTCTGGTCGCCGATGTTACTAGGGGAAAGCCACTGAGTAGATAGATAATTAGCTTAATAAAGGTTTCACACCAGTATTTATTGGTGATCTAATTACGCCCTGAATTAACAGCAAACCCGCCAAAATAGAAATCGGCCTGATGACAACGTTTTGCCGATTCAGTGACAGGTAATATCTCGAGTAACTCGTACGAGGGCCAACATTTCTGCTATTTACGCGATGGTCTAAAATAGGGCTTGCGAGGGGAATGGTCTCAGGCCTTGCTTTGGTCGCGTTGTACCGGTAATACTAAAATGTGTGACAAGGTTGTTCGTATGGTAATCACGAATTCGATCTATGGTTATAGATACAGTTGTTGCGCGGTAACGTAATTCACAATACAATAAACAAAAAAAGATCAAACATTGAAAACACGTCTCAGATTTCGGGGTGCATGCAATACTGTAGGTCTGCATAATGTCGGAGGCGACGTGGACTATGTTAAGGAGAAGGTCGAAGTAAGAAAAAGATAACATTAAAAAAAAAAACCAAATACAGAGCACCATCTCTTTAATTTAACCTTTCGTGAGCTATCTACATTAACTAACGCAATACTATACGAAGTTAAGATATTTTTTTTAAAGGAAGCAAAATGCTTCCTTTGGGAGGAGGTGATGGGCCTTTCTGATAAGTACGCTTCCGTACAACATGACACTCACAGTTCCATTTTACGGTAAGTACTCGCAAAAGGAAGCATGATTGCCCCCTCTTTTCGAAGCTACGGTACTACGCCATCGTGCGTGGCGTTGATTGGACAGATCAGACTCTTCTTCGCTGATTCGTCTAGATCAGCCAATCAAACCTAGCGAATGTCAACTCCTTCCAACGTAAATTTCTGATCTCATATGGATTTCCTTGCATAAACGTGAATCGACCTGAAATCAACCACGTACAAGGCCCGAGCCACAAAAATGCGCGCGCGGTTGAGGCGCTCCACCGAGTTGCTCGCCCAGTTCATCACGAGGTTGCATATGATATTGCTTATTTCGATCCCATATTCTACTGTTACTGCTGTTTGATATCCGGCAACCTCTCAACCTTCCCGGACAACAGATCTGGCATTTGGCTGATACATGAGTATTTGTTTTGGTCTGACTATAGTTTCTCACTCTGGAGCCAGTAAGATTGCGTGATGACTAATCTAGCCAGTTGTAGCTTATGGTGATTAGCTAATATTGCTGTCCGTATATGGCGATCGTCCGCTTGCACATCAAGTTTACCGTACATGTTTGTGCTTCTTACTACACACTAACTATTAGAGATGTTTGGAAACAGGTCTGTCTGTTCGTGCTTCAGGCAAGTCGCTTCATGATTTCACCTTCACTGATTGTCCCGGCGAATCTTCTTCGAGTAAGATGGATCAGCACCAATAATGTAACTATTTGGCTTATTGTGATGCCCACATCGTTACGGTGTTTCTGGCTCTAAACGTAGAGCTCGACATAGCTCGGCCTGAGAGCTGATGATTTGAATCTTAAACAGCTTACTAGCCTTCGGTTGACAACCTAACTCTTCCTACATGTAACCTGAATTTGCAATACACTAGCAAACGAGAGCGGCGAACGAAAATCTTCGTGAACAAGTTAAGCACCTGGTAAGCGCTAACAAGGCACTGCGCGCGCATGTTAGGTTGGAGGAGATGGACCCCGATGTCTTGGTTGTTGAAGGTTCGTCACGTCATTTCCACATTCGTTCGTCTGCATCGACTCACTTGTGTTGACTCATTCTTATTCAGGCTTGTCGACTGGCAAATTGAATTGAGAATTGCTCGATGTAAGCGTCCGGAAGCGGGACATTCTCAAGAGATTGAACGCGATGCAGAACTCTACCATGTCGGACGAGAACTTCGCTGCTGGTCTGGCGTGGATTGCATGCCGTGAAGGTGACGATCTTGAACTATCTCAAGACGATCGAGCTGCAAATGCTCGGAAGACTTCGCCCTGGACGTCGTACGTCGAGGTCCAGAAGAGCAACTCTAAACACAAGGCTAAGGCTTTTGCTAGCCGTAAGCGTTCACGTGACACGTCGGACAATGAGTCTGACTCATTGGCACCTCCCCCGAAACATCCTGCCAGTGGCAAACAATCAGTGTCCAGGCCGATTACCAAGTCTCTGGCCGCTTCGAACGCTCCACTGCTTCTTCAGGGAAAGCAGCTCCAACCGCATCCTTGGTTCGCAAGGCAACATCGTCAGGTGTTTCCAAGTCTAAGTCACAGTCTCGACCAGCAAAAACTCCACAGACGAAAAGTCAGTCCAAGACACTGCGAGCTTCACCCACGTCGTCACAGAACCCGTCGGGAGTTCATCCATCTCTCCGTCCGCTGCAAGTCCAGTGCCATCTGCTGGTGAAGTCTCCCCTCGCACGGGTCATCCCGTTCGTCAGCAAGCTGTGCGCCCGTCTTTTCGCTCGTCGTTGTAGATTGAACTGGAGAGCGCTGATGTTAGAGAGGCGTTAAACTTGGCTAATGTGGTGGCGTCGATTCAGTCTTCAGACGACGAGTCAGAAGACGTACCCGTGGCGCCTCTGGTGGTCCAGCCAGTATCTTGTCCTGAGACGAATCATGTGCCTCAGCTATCGTCGGGAATGGCGTCTAAAGCATAAATCACTCGTGAGCCTCTGGTTGCGAGCGGTTCCCCTCGTGAAGCTGTTTCTGAAGTGCCTGCCTCGCTCTCGGTTGACGTGAGTGAACTCCAGCAGTCACTTGTTCCCCCCAACGACCAGGGCTTTGATCATGACCTCGCTGATGATGCAGAGTCAGATGCTGAGTCTATGTCAACACTAGTGCCGCCGGCTGCTCCTGCCGCCCCAGTTCCTGCTGGTGACTCTGCTCCTGTGGCCGAAGAGTCGTCAACCATCGATGATGCTGATCTCCTGCAGTTCTTCGCCAGGGTGGCCACCGCTTCTGAGACGAGTGAAGCATCTGGCTTTTCCACGTCGTAAGTTCATTCCTCGCTGTGTTGGGTTATTTTGGTCAAGATTCTAGCGTCTCAGTTAACTTTCAGTCGAATAGTCGTAGCTCAATCTTGAATAATATTATCTGTTTTCATCTTCCGTGCGTTAATGTATATAGTTTCCACGCAAAGACAGTCTGCAGTAGTTTTCTTCGTCTGTAGCTTGGGCTGCATTGCCCCAAGTACAGAACCCATTTTGACGATGACTCGCTAGCTAGTTTTCATCCGCGACTTGAACCATCCGTAGTCTCTACTCACATCTCTTGCGGCGAAGATAGTCATAAAGGAGACCTCCACACGACAAATTCGACATTGGTTCCCACGTAGGCTTGACGTAGCCGATCCACTTCACCACAATGGTTTTGAAAAGAATTATATAGAATAGACACTACAGTAGGTAGTCGGCATTGGTCGAGTCATTGTCGCCGAGGATTCAACACGGTACAGCCTCGTCTGGTTTCTACACAATGTAAGGAGCTTGAGCCGTAGCAGAGCAGTTCGAAGTATCTTATCGAGCTGGCCACAAGCGCCATGCAGCCTTTTTTCCACAGGCTCAACAGGCTCCGCGGGTCCCTGAACAACCACGCGGTATGCCAAGCAGTCGTACATCAAGGCAATTTCGACGAACCCTATGACAGCAAATTGCGAGCTCGTATACCGTGTGCAGACGCCGCATTGCGCTGTTTCTGCTTCGGGTTCTTGTCCGCGCCAGGGTACAACACAGCGAACAAGGACTACTACTTTTAGTAAGTGTACATATTAGACACTTGAACTCGTCATGTTGCTGCTTTTAATCGTTTTAACTCCAACTTATTAACTCCTGCGGCGTGTTCCACCAAGGAAAGAGGTACATGTTCCTTTAAATCAGCATCTATAATACATGTACTTACTTCAAGGCTAACAACAACCCTTTTCCGATTACAGCTCTATTTGCTTATTGGCAACACATCGCTCTTGATATTTGAGGAAACATTTCCGGAAAAAGAACTTCGGTACAGTGCATATGAGTCCTCATTCAAACAGTGTGAGTTAAGCTTAATCCATGTATTATACTATTAAACATGAACAACGAGCAATGAACAATGAACATGTTCGTGTTGCACCCGCCTTTTGCACAGCAAAAGATAATTACAAACTCTGTCGTGGCGTTGAGCTACGATTCGGATATCTGCATAGATTGTACACAGGCACCTGGTGGCACAAGCATAATGCACCACGTGCATTATTCTCAATATTCCCCGTATCTATTACCTAATATATTTTGATAACGTATTTCAGCACTCACCCGGAGAGCATCGAGCCTCATTGTGAAATTCGCACAGAACTGGCAACTCCAGCACGATCTCCATCCAAGTTTTGACATGCAGCTTCGCTCCGTCATCTTCCTCGCGGCTGTCATCGTGCAGGTTTCCTCAGGAAACAAATCAACGTCGAAAACATCGAAGCTGAATGGGTGGTATTCCTGCTCCGAGTACACTTTTTCCGGCACTGGAAGTTCTGACGCGCAGACTGCTGAGTGTGCTACGTACTCGGCACCACTGTGCTATCCTGGCGTGTGTAAAGCGCCCGAGTGGGCGGACCAGACTGTCGACATCTTCGTAAAGCGACTTCGGGCCGCTGATCCCAAGATTGCTACCAATGTCTGGCTTCTGCAGGAAGGACCCGGTTTTGCCTCCAACGATCGTAGGTTACCGACGTGAACGTCTCAACAGATTATATTGATCCCAGATTTTCTAATCTGCTTGTTTGTTGTTTTTGACTGTAGTGGAATCTCAAATGGCTACGCTGTACAGAAAGCTTAAAGGAGCCGCGAACGTGTATACGATGGACCATCGCGGGACTGGACGTAGTACGTTTTTAGACTGCTCGGCAGCACAAGCAGCTACGAGCGGCTCTCCTGCAGGAAATACCATTAAGCCTTCTGAAGTTCCTTCGTGTGCCAAAGCGCTAGAGCGTAAATACGGAGACCTCGCGTCGTTCTCGACCACGAGTGCGGCAAAAGATCTCGTAACCTTGGTTTCCGAGTTCTCCAATGGCAAGAACACTATCGTGTACGGCGTCAGCTACGGGTCGTTACTGGTAGAACGCATTATGCATCTCGACCCTCCCCAAGTTACTGGTTACGTTTTGGATGGGGTCGCAACAACTACGAGGGCAACTGCCGATTTGTTTCCGTATTTTTCACGAGCGGACACGGGTTTTGGCGAAGTTGGCGACGCTTTCATGGATCTCTGTGCACAAGACCGTGGCTGCAGTGCCCATTTCAAGAAGCCACACACCTTGGCGTCTACTCTTTACGATCTGCTGGATGAGTTTGATAACAACCCCAACTCAACGTGTGCGGCTATTGTGGGTAGGCTGGGTCTTGGTTCGGAGGAGGCCCCACCGTCGTATAACCTACGAGTTTTCTTGGGCAGGCTTTTACAAGATTCGATTATGCGCAACGCTATCCCTCCACTGGTTTACAGACTAAATCGCTGTCAGGTCAAGGACGTTGATGTTTTGAATTACTTCTTCAAGACCTTTGCCGAAATCTACCGTGGCCTCAAGGGTCCGTATTTCTCCGAGCTACTATACTACCTCATTGTCTTCTCGGAGGGATGGGAGAGACCGCAACCTTCGATGACGGAGATGACAAAACGTTTTACGGATTATGGTATCGCCGCTGAAACATACGCGATACCTCCACTGTACTGTGCTTTCTCCAAAGAAAAATCGAAGGCATGCAACAAGTTCAAGCTTGGCAACTACGATGTACAGGGAATCATCTATAAGCGCGACGAGTACTGGAACGTGAGCGCTACAATTCCGAGCCAGGCGAGTGTGCTGTTGATGAGCAGCAAATTGGACCCTCAGACACCGCATAAGTACGCGAAACAGCTTCTGAAATCACTTGACGGAGACAACAAGGAGCTGATCACCTTTGAATATTCTGTCCACGGTGCGGTTTTCTCAACACAGCTTGATCCTGAAGATCTTGCGAGTGAAACATGCGGGATGAAGATTCTCGCCTCCTACTTAAGCACCGAGGGTGAGTTGGCTAGTCTGGATAGATCTTGTGTGGATGAGATATCTCGGTTTAACATGACTCTGCTAGCGAACTATCAGGGCTTCTTCGGTGTCGAAGACGCATAACGGTATCCTGGACACGAGCTCGGGGAGCAACTAGACACTACTTCGTCGTCGAGAGCAGAGAATAAAGGTGGAGACAGGTTTGCATTTGGTTTGTATTTTTCTCACTTTATGCTGTAGTGATAGCGAAACTAAGAAACACACGATGAAATCGAAAGTGTTCTGACTTGAGTGACACCGACAAAGGATCAAACTACAGATAGTGTTGCGCATTTATTTGGCACTTTATTTGTTATCCACATGAATGAGTTTTCTTATATACTTTCGATGATATCACAAAGCGATTCCCATGAAGCCGAATTTTTAATATCCACAGTGTGTGTTCTTAGTTTTGCTACCGCTATAGCGTAAAGTGAGAAACCAATACAAATCAAATGCAAACCACTTCATTATCTACTCTTGAAGACGAAGTAGTGTCCCCGAGCTCGTGTCCAAGGTGCCGTTGTATGCGTCTTTGATACAAAAGTACATGCACTGATAGTCCCCTTGCAGTCATGTTGAATCGAAAACTCGAAGTGACAGACGGTTAGAGAATACGAGGAACCGTTGGGGAAGGGCATAGGGAAGCCCACAATGACCGCTTCAAGAAGTTTGCTTGAGAGGCTCCTGCGAAGTTAAGCGTCACCAGAATTAAACTGACGCGGATCCAAAACATCCAGTTCGAAGCCCATCCGGCGGACTGTGATTGCAGAGGCAAGCATTCCAAGACTACTGCTACAGCGAGCGATGGTAGTGGACTGAACAGACAAACCAGAGACACTCTTACAGTAGTGGTCTAGAACTTCCAAACCGCTCGACAGAGTACGATATCTGATGCCCAACCTGAGCTTAATTCCATTTCTTCTCAACACGTTTCCAGGACGACGTTCGTTGGGGTACATGAGCCAACGAAGGCGAGTTGAGAGTATCGGAATCGACAGGTCCCTGAACGCCGTCCATCGCTTTTTGGTAATTCTTACCATAGCGTCGATGATGTACTGCGTGTTATGATGATAAATATGGTATTTTATATTTTTATTTGCTATAATACGTAGGACGAACTTGTTTGTAGTTCGAAGAACTGTGTTAGTCGCCTTACGAGTTTGGCAGTTTGTCATCCGGCAACATAACAGCGAACGCCTTAGGTTGCTTCTGGTATGTACCCCACCCCACAAGTGACTTTCGTTCTTTTTACCGTATTAATACTCTTTTTTATAGTATACGTTGCGTTTGTCGGTTAGCTTTTCGTACGCTTTTTCAAAGCCTCGTCTTTCTCTCCCGGAAGTCACACTTACTTATCGCAATACATAACCACATCCAGGAGCACGTTGCTCGTTCTCTCGGTGAACTTATTGAAACCGGGTACCGATTGGGAATTTTTTAGTACAAACTCAAGTTAATCCCTGTCACCCCTGGGGTATCAAGCTTATTCTGGTTTGCTTAACTATGGCACAGGACGCCCGAAGTAATCTGGCCTTTGCCTTTCTGACATCACATATATACTGACGGTGCAAGATACTAAGATTTGATGCGTATTTTATCAGTATTTAACGTAATATATGTTTTACCTGATTCCTGAAGAAAAACGCTCATGAGTCAGCATAAATTAAGCGTATCTTTGTAAAATACGGCAATATTCCATTGTGATGGGCAAACTCCTTCATACTTCATTTAAGTATTCAATTTGGTGCAGTGTTTGCTGTGAAGCCACGAATACGTCCCAAGCAGTGATAGTGTGCACTTACCTATTCCTGTATTACTGAACATGCCACCAAAGTTTGGTTTGCATCAAGCTCATATTGCCGAATCGAATTTATCCACATCTCGAGGTTCTAATTTTTACTCGAGGCAAGGTCAGTTAATAACTGACACCAGTAGCGTCCGCCAGTCCACCATTAGGCCACGCTGCAACCGGTTCGTAGGCGTGGTGTGGGGCGGCCGGGTTGGGGAGGAAGACATGCGATGGCGAGGCGGATCGAATGCTAGTAAGAATCGGCGATAACACCAGCTACAAGCTTTGTCAACTCACTGAGTAGTATAGGCTGTTGCGTCGAATGTGCCTAGTTATTGGAACACTATGATGATCCCCTTAAACAGCAATAAAAAGCCAGTAGCTGTTATACGGTATTACCAAAACTAGACGTACACAAAATCGGATTCCCACTCTCATTCGCATAATGCACTTACATTTTGCAACCTCTCTCTGATTTTCGTATTTCATACTTATGGCCGACCTGCGTACTCTGGAGCGATGCTCCGGGTCGACTATTCCCTAGTGCTTGTTTTTTTCGTTTGTGACATTCAATCCATTGGATCGACACATTTTACGAGGAACAGAATAAAAGTTGAGCAGTTAGGCGACAACAACGCGAATATTCAAGTGAGATCGCTCACTCACATTTCAGCATATAGTAGCTAATCTCCGCGGCGAGATGATCACATGTTCAAGGCAAATAGATCGGCAACTGATATGACAGCGGATGTAGAAAAATTGCCCATAGTTGTGGTGGAGAAGGAAGCACCATCAATTTTAGCGCGGAGAATCGCTAAAAAGTTTTTTACATCGACTCGGGAAAGGTGTCACTATCCGCTGAGTTCGAAGCTTCATAAACTCGTACCACGGTCTCTATAATACTCTTTCACTTGAGAACTGCGAATCCCACGGACAATCGGCCCGTTATTTTTTGTTTTATCTTATTCTCACATTTCTTATCATATTCAACGATGAGATAACAATGGTCCTTTGAACAACATTCATTTTCCTCGATAACAACCCACACATTATTCCCTTTTGTCTCGAAGCCAGTTAAAGCGAAAGGTAAAGTCAACACCTGGATAGGATGTCAGAAGCGTTAGTATAACACCAGCAAACCTTAAAAAAATGATCGCATACCCAAATGCGCGAGTTGATACTGAAGCAGAAAGATTGTCACCGGGAATAAATGAGCTTGGATAGCAGAAGCCTGAGTTTCCAATACAAACGCGAGTTGGTACAACGGGGAGAACCCGAACTTTCGTTGCAGGAAAACGTGGAGTAAAATGAGTGAACCAATTTCCAGTACTCCATACACTAGCAAATTCGTCACTGCGGGGATGTCCCAGTGCCCAGCACCGCCAGGGAAATAGACGACATTTGGTAATTGTTCCAGCACCGATTTGTAGATAACGTAAATGAATGGGACGACGCATTCGATGTACTCGACCAGCACAAGGTATTCACAGTTGAATAGCAGCTGGAGACCGTGGAGAACGAGATACTTTGACGGATCCGTCGGCCTAACGTTGCTCTCTTTTCGCAAATTGGGTGGAACTTGAGTTGCTACCGGTACTATCGTCATGGGCGCAGCCACCACCGATATCTGTCGGAATTTCCACGACGAAAAGTGATTTTTAGGCGCTTGCTGGTAGAATGAATTTCGCTTTAGATCTCCGAAAATGCCTGACTTCCCCAACTGTTGCAAGCGCTCAGACAATTTTTCGGGAACGCGGTGGGGTGGGCTAGCCCATAGCCGTACTCGGTCTAACGACGTCACACGGTACGCTCTGGGGGTTCGAACTACCTCAAGGATCATCGATAGTAGTCCACTGGGCTCCGATTTCGTTAGTTTGGAACTTAAATAACGCCGTCGATCTTGTAGAAGTTGTCGAAGAACTTTCTCGTTCTTTTGCAGGACGCGAAATTTCATAAGAGCGAATAACAAATCAACTGCGATGAACAGCGCTGCCAAGTGGAATGACCCCGACGTGGACATGCAAACGGACACAAAGAGTGCACTGAAAAAGTCAACTGAAAACGCCACGAGCTCCGGAACAACCTCCAGTTCGTGGATCATGCGCACAGCGAAGCGTTTTGCTGCAAATTTCCATATCGGAAGGATAATGACCACAATTCCGCGGTACGAGCGCGCCATAACGTCGTATAAAACGCTGCACAACGGGAACACCCCTATCAATGCCATTTGAAGCAGAAAACTATTAAAAAACCGTTTGTGGTGTTGAGCAAGAGCCGAGCCTTGGACAAATAGTGCTGGCCCATTGATGAACCGCCCTACGATTGGTGCATAAATTCCCGTTGTAACAGCACCAGTTTGCCACATGAATGGCATCGGGAAGCCCACAACGACCGCTTCCAGAATGAACGTTCCCGTCTGCAAGATAGTAATTGCGACCGACGCATAAATCACTTTGCGAACCATTTGGTTGTATCCCGGAAGGAACAAATTTGCTTGGGAAGCTCCTGCGAGATTCATGAACAGCGTCATGAGACTGACACGAACCCAAAACATCCAGTTTGCAGCCCACCCAACGGAAGGAGGTTTGAGAGGCAAACATTCCAGGATAACAGCAACAGCGAGCGATGGTAGTGGAGTGAAAAGACAAACCAGAATCACTCTAATAAGGGAGGTATTGTTGCAGTAATGATCCAACAGTTCCAACCGCTCGACAGAGTACGATCCCTGGTGTCCAACCTGAACTTGATTCCATTTCTTCTCCACACATTTCCAGGACAACGTACGCGGTGATGCAGGGGCTGACGACGGCGAGTTGAGACAATTGGAATCGTTAACGTTAAGTTCTTCCATCATTTTTTGCGATGTCCAGCGCGGAGCTTGCGCCGGCTCTATAAATATGAGGGTGAAACTTGCTGTATCTTTTTGTGTTTTGCTTGCCACTTCAATGATGCCTTAATGCAGGTCCCATCGAACGGCCTTTTACATAAATTTTCTTTTCCACACCAAAAAGAACCCGTATCATGGCAAGTCGTTTGGCTTTCTCACTTCGTCTCCCTTCGCTTCCTTTTCATCTAACTGTTCACTTTGCCACTTGGTTTAGAACCTTTTCGGCTTCGGCGTGCCGTCTGTGGACCTCAGTTTCACCCTGGAGGGCGACGAGCAGCGTGTGAAACTCAAAGTTCCGCGCTTCGACGATGCAAAAAGTGGCAAACCCAAGGAGTTGCCACTTTATCGCGACGACGAAGACATTCTTGGGATTTTAACCGTGAAAGTGGACGTTGGCAAGCGGTTGGAACACACGGGGTTAAAACTGGAACTGCTGGGCCTTATCGAAGTGCCAGTGGATCGCAATGGCGGATACGAGTTTACCACCTCGGTAAGAGAGTTGCAACCCAGCGGGGAAGTTATTGAAGGAGAACATGCGTTCGCTTTCGAATTTGCCAAAGTGGACAAATCCCATGAAAGCTACTATGGCAGAAGTGTCAAGCTGAGATATGTGCTCCGTGCCACTTTGGCAAGAGGAAACTATGCCAGCAATCTGGTGCAAGAACAAGATCTTTGGGTGCAGCGTGTGGCTCCTCCGCCGCCAGTGGATCGATCCATAAAGATGGAGGTTGGCATCGAAGACTGTCTGCACATCGAGTTCGAGTACGATAAATCGAGGTAAGTGGCAAAAAGTTGTGATGAGAAATATTATGATTATTTTTTAAAAAAATCGTGATGCACTGTAGGTACCACCTGAAGGAAGTGGTAATCGGCAAAATCTTCTTCCTGTTGGTGCGAATCAAGATCAAACACATGGAGTTGGCGATTTTGCGTCGTGAGAGCGTCGGGTCTGGAACTCAGCGACACAGCGAGAGTGAGACTGTCACCAAGTTCGAAATCATGGATGGCGCGCCGGTCAAGGGGGAGAGTGTTCCAGTTCGGCTGTACCTTGCCCCATATGCGCTAACTCCGACGTACCGCAACGTGCAGAGTCGATTCTCCGTGAAATACTTCCTGAACCTCGTGTTGGTGGATGAAGAAGACCGGCGTTACTTCAAGCAACAGGAGGTCACACTCTGGCGCAAGAACATCTGATAAAACAACACCAAAACTTTGGTTTCAAACACTGTAGGCCTCGTGTGGAAACTGTGCATGTATGTAACAGCAAACAAGACGGAGAACTGATGAAAATTCCGGAATAGTGACGCATTGACTGCATGCCAAAGGAAAAAAATACGAGACGTTTTGGAAAATACTTTCCACTATCTCCTCCGTTGACACATGTAAAGTAGCTAGTGCAACCGCTGTCGCCAAAATAAAGCTGCTGGCAATTTCCACTTTGACAGCGACCAGCGAGTTGAGCGACACTCAAAAACGCTTTAACGGGAACGCGAACGAGACCGCGAGCGATCACGGCGGTTGTTTCGGCTGCTGTAGCGACGTGGAGATCGCGAACAAGAGCGAGAAGGCGAACGTCTGCGACTCGAACGTCGGGGAGGAGACCGCGAACGGGAGCGTGAGGGAGATGGAGAACGTCCCCTGGCATCCTCTTCCCGGATCCGAACGCGTTCGCCATCCAGATCGGTGCCGTCCAATTTTCGAATTGCACGCCACATCTCGTCCTGAGTGGCAAAAGACGCCGAGCCATTGCCACGACGATCCACGTCACTGTGGACGACATCTCCTCCTTTACGGAGGAAATCCTTGAGGTCTTGCCAGCTCATTGTGTCTGGTAGTCCAGTGATTTTGACGCGGTAATGAGTGCCCCGAGGACTGCGAGAAAACGGGTTAGTACAATGTGAACGTGGCATGTGAAAGTATTTGCTTTTTGCTAGCGTACCGAGCGTCGTCGATGCCACGTGACATTTCCACACGGATGCGACTACCTGCGTACATTGAGCTGAATTGCATTGTTAGCCATTAGTTTATCCAACTTTATTTAAAACATTGCGAAATCTTTGCTCTTACTTGTTCATTGATCGCACCGCGTCACTGGCATCCTGTTCGCTGTCATATGTCTGTCCGTCGGTTTAAGGAAAATAAAGTTGCATTTGGTTAGTGGCAAATTTTCAACGACGATAGCCTCTGATTGCCAACGATTGCCAATCAAAGACGTACCAGAAAAGCGAACGGCGGCGGACGCGCCGGGAACTTGATACGCACGCTCATGAGACGCCCGAAGCGCTCGAACTTGTCGGACAGCTCGCGCTCACGCACGTCCTCGGGCAAGTTGCCCACGAACACACGTGCCATTCTCCACTTGATCGACCAGACCCTGCTTGGCAAAATACCCCCGCTTTAGTGGCGTTGAAGCCAATCGACTACTACCACCAAGTTGTCACAATCTTACAATTATCGCCACCGACGTTGCGTTTCTAGTTTCGCGTTGCCTGTTCTGTTCCACATTTTCATTTTAGCGAAATCTGAAGTGTTCGGCGTCTTCGAGGGTGAAGAATGGAGCCCACGAACGCCGCTCCGCGCATCGATGAGCATTTCGACCACATTCGCGCGAATCTCATCCGCTGCGAGGAATGTAGCGAGAACTTCTTCTTCGACTTCCTGCGGCACCCGCGGTGCGTGCCAGTGGCAGTATGCCATGTTGCCAGCAAGACTGGCTATCTCAAACCAATGGGCGACTGATGACAATATTTATTGTCAATGCTTTCGATCGTGATGGCAATTATTGGCAACAGGTATTTCGTGACGCATTTTAAGACGTGCCACCTTAAGAACGTGCTGTATCGCTTCAATGGGTGTTCTGAGGAGGAGAACCAGCGCGTGCGCTTCGGGCCCCGACGAAAGAAAGATGCCAAGGAGTGGTTCGGCCAACTCAAGTCCACGGAGAAGAGAATGGTGAGTAAAACATAGCTGTGTGTCTTTTGCCAACTGTCGTTTTGTGCCTATCCAGCGATCTTATTGCGGTTTTATCATTGCAGATCTCCATGCAAGACAATAAATGGGGTGAAATCGCTGAACGCGAGTGTTGGTCCTGCCGCCTGTAAGTTTTTTCGCGGCAACAAACCGTTTTATCACTCAAAGTTAACAGAATTTGCCAATGCCTTTTGACATTCAGGTGCAAACAGGCCCGGAAGGGCAGTGAGATTCCTCACACCTTTGAGCCCAATGAATTGGGACGTCGGCAAGCTTTGTTGCATCTACGGCAATTCCACGAGACCGCGTACAATGCTTTTCTCAGTATGCTGCCAGCAGTTGACAGCTCTTCCAGTCGTGGAAGTCTCACAACTCACAGTATTAGCGCTGCAAGCGAGCAACCTTCCGGTTTTAGCAATACCAGCTCTGCTATTGGATCTGCTCTGCAACGTGGTGTCCATGGGGTGTCAATGTCTTCAGCTCCAAGACAGTCAATCGAGGCGGAGCGAAGTCGCCTTCGTCGGATGAGAGCTACCCCCGAGGCTAAAAAGGCTGAAGCGGAGCGTAGTAGACGCCGACGAGAGAAGCTCACACCAGCGCAACGACAGGCAGACGCAGACAGACGAGCACGCAAGCGACAACGCGCCGAGCAGAGGGCACGGAGTCGATTGCGTCGAGCTGACGCGTCTCCTGACGCTCGAGAACGAGAGGTGAAGCGCTCGCGAGAACGACGACAGAATGCGACGGAGCAGCAACGCAAACGAGAGGCACAACGGAGTCGCATGCGACGTCAGAATGCAACGGAAAAGCAGCGTTTGCGTGAACGGGAGCGTTGTCGCCGTCGATACGAAATTGTGAAACAGCAAAAGTTGACGAAACATCAGACCACGTCGGTGTCCGAACTGGAGGTGCAACCAGCGACACCAGTTACTCCCGTGTCGGACGCTTCGCCTCCACCTGCATCCGTCACAATTGATCAAAGGATGCCACCGAGAAGCCGAGTTCTGCCAGCAGACCTTGAGCGACGCAACCAGCAGTTGCTGCAGCAGCAAGCTGGTCTTGGACTGCAGCTCCGCTCACTCTATGCGTCTCTATCACTTCCCACATCCCATGTCGAGTTATGAACTATTGTCGTCACACTATTGAGACTCCGAACGGCAGTTTTCGCTCTAATGATGCGGTTTCTCCGCCACTCAACGTCATGGCGCAAGATATTCACCACCACTTTATCTGAGTGAGGAGATGCGGAATGTTTTCATCATCATTTTTTTCTTCTTACTACCATTAGTGTACATCGAATTAAAACGTCAAAATAAGCCTACGAACTCACTTCTCAAATAGCTGTTTGCCTCGGCTCCTTTTTTAGTATGGAGTGGCTGGTGACAACCCGTGGTAAACTTGTTCCAGTCGGTCCAAAATCATGTCTGTGGTCGATGCACGCATGCGCATCGCCTCGATATCAACGGGCCCGACCGGGGACGGCGCTGCCAGCTCTTCTCCATTATCCACTTGTGCCACGACAATTTTCAGTGCCGGGAAGACGGCATGGATATTTTCCATCGCTTCTGGGGTCGCGATCAGAGCCACGAGCGAGATCATGGCTTCCACTGCGCCGTGCTCCTGCAACCGTCTCACTACGGCGATCACCACCTCCGCAGAGGTGACCACGTGATCCATGATAAACACGTTGTGATAATTTAGACTACTGGGTAGTCTATTGCCACAGATTTTGGCTTGGACGTCTCCCGTCTGAGAATCACTGGGTGAGGCTGACATATCGCCAAAACTCACGTAGCCCGTGGGTTGATCCGGCTCCATCAATTGGAAAAGATCGAGCATGGGGCAACCTGCAGGTTCCATGGAGACGGCACACGGCGGGTGCTCCAGTGCGACACCGTCTGACTTGCTGTGGTTGGGCAGGAATATCTCCACCGTCTTGACTGGCACATGAGCCAATGCCTCCTCCATCACGATGCGCATGAGACGATCACTAGACCGCCGGAACTCACTCACAGTGGCGTGTTTCTTTCTCAGTGTCGTGAGCAGTAGCGCCGCAGCTCGTGATTTGATCTCGTACACTCCAGTTTGCTCTTGTGGCACAGTTTCTCTCACAGTAGTCGTCCAGCCACTTTTACCCATTTTCGTTTTCACCGTCTTCGGACGTGGCTTCTTTGGGTGTTTCGCCAGCGGGTTGCCATCTTTCCTGGACAACACTTCATCTCTGTGTTTGTTCAGGTTGCAAATTGCCGCACGACTCACTTTGTACTCTTTTGCCAGTGCCGACTGTTTTTCACCTTGCTCGATGCGAGTTAAAATGGCGCGGCGGTCCATTTCCCGCAAATACCGGGAGGATTTCACTTGAGGAGCGGCAGATGACGAAACCGTCGAAGTTGGAGCCAACGAAGCGACAATACTGGAGGCCACGACTTTTCGGGCTTGCATCTCCTGGTCCGAGATCGGGTTCGTCTCGACCTTAGGACGGTAGATTGTACTATTGTATTTAAGCTGCTCCGAGCCGTCTTCACTGCTCGTGCTGGGCGTGGTGACTCGAGGGGCTTGAGCAACTTGGAGCGAATGTGGGGACAGCATGAAGGCATTTTGGGGACTGCGCTGCTGCTGCAGCATAGACACAAGGCCTGGCAATGGCGGGCTGTCCCGGCGGCGAGGTAACGGGCCCGATACCATGTGACGCTTGGCTCCGTCCGGGCTGGAGACGGCGTAGCTGGCCGCGTTGACGTTCTTGTATGCCGATGGGGTGTATAGCATCGTGACCGAAACAGAACGCACGGGTGTTGTGGCTGCTTTGGCACCTGTGCGTTAAGGAACCCTTTGCAAAGTGAAGAGCGAGAATTGTGGCTGGCGTTGCCATCTCCGGCTGAGAGACACCGGAGAAAAAAGTCGAAACTTAGGAGGAAAAAAAACGACCTAAAACTCCCTCCGAAAGGGGCGTAGCGACGGGGCGACTCAATTGCCTTCAATCTCATTACCGGTACAGCTTTTAACAGCGCGATGAGAAGGCAGCAGCGAGTCCATCCGAAAAGCTTCAGTAGCAGCGCTTACGGAAGGAATCGCTATGGAGTGTCGGTGCCGCCTTCGGGATGCAGACGGCGCTGCCGCGTATCAACGATGGTAAAAGAGAGGTACGGTATGAGCTAGCGTACGGCCGGGTTGGATGAGGCAAAGATGTTCGTGCCGCATTTGTGGGTCGCTTTTTCTGGGTCGCTTTTGCCGTTAATTCACTCAAAAAATGGCTGGTCGTTGAACTTCAATTCACAAAATTTGCGCCAAAGACACGCAGAGACCCTGCCAAAGACAATACCAGGATGACAGATTGGCCTGGCAGTGTCATCAGAGCTGACGTATGTATAGTTGTAACCCCTGTCCATTCCGATCACGTACTTGGTGTGCGAATATGCTGCTATCAAGAGAGTTACATCGACCAAAAAAGTCGCTTTACTGTTAGTGTCAATCATTGTAGGTTGCTACATTTCGTCATATTATGTGAGTACTTACCACAGTGCCTTCACTTCCCACACTTTAATTTTGCGAGTATATTCATGTATCAGCGGCGCTTGTCTGTCCGGCGCTTCCCGGAAGACACGCGTGGATCGAATCCATTTCGCTGACGAAACGCAGAAGGATCCCGCCAAGTGCAACCTAGGTAGTAAAGCCAGCAGCTCTCTGGCCAGACATCGCGTGCATGCTGACTCAGGGCGGGAACTCACCTGTCGGTAGCGCTTGAGCGTTCGTGGCGCTCGAGTTGGCATTCAGGGTTCGAGTCGGAGGTAGCCTGTCGGGCCAGCGGGCAGCGGCACTGGCAGTACTTTTAATTTAGTGGTGGTTGCATATTGCACGCAATGAAGTTGTTGTAATGTACCGGTACTGTATGGCTAGGGGTAACGGACGAGCCGCGAAAATTTCGGCTGACGATCGCCCGTTTTATCGTGATGAAATAGTATTTTCCGACGTCCGAAGAATTCAGGACTATCTCGTGCGCCTTTTGTACTAAAAATGTGCGGCAATACACAAGAATCATCTTCGGTATCACTATCAGAAGATATTTACAATAGCAGCGACTGCATACAAGTAACCGATACACTTGAGATGTCGAACTAATGTTCTAGTGTTATATGCTGTTTCAAGTGTATTTATTGTCGGGTGGTACCACTCTCGCGCCGTTGACTGGACGGAGAAGTGAATTCCTTGCCATGAGTTTGCATGCGGGCACCAAAGTGGCATTCCTTGCCGCTCCCTATATTTATAGCACGGACGTGCAAATCCGCGTAAGCAAACTTGAGGCTCACGATGATGCACATCGAATTTCGTGCAACTCTCCTCGATTTGCATGAATAACTCTACATACAGTATGGCCGCGTTCGCAGCAGATACTTGTAGCTGCTCGCTGCCTTCACTTGGTTGATACCGCGGGCGAGTAACTGGCAGGTGGCTACGCCGTCCCAAGCGTTATTCACGCAAGGGACGGCTATCCACAGGGACCTGTTTGAGCATGAGACCGAGCTCATTCGTTCCAGAAACGTAGCGTGCGTCGCTCATTCGAGCGGTTCTCGTCCTAACGTTCACCCCCTGCTTCACTCACGTGGCCTGTTTACAGAGGGCGTTGGGTTCAGCAACGAACGTTTTCTCAGCTCGTTTAACTTCGCCTGGTCCAGAAAAAACATGCTCCCTGGCCGGATGTGAGTCATTCGCGTGCTCCGACTTTAAGTTCCCACTGTGTTTGACGAGTGACGAGCCAAGTCAAGCTACGAATTGATAGGCTGCGGCTGAACGAGACCGGCGGAAACGATCACATTTTCGCACGCAAGCGGTCTCCGTCGCCGGTCGAGACGTTGCACGGACGCTGCGTTCAGAGCTGAGCGTTGCTTCACTTCGCGATTGCGTTTTCGTTTCCAGAGACAAGATATAATATCCTTGGTGTGTTAGTAGACAAGTCCTGTGTTGAGTCATTTCTCCGGTCTACGCCTGACAATGTACTACTGTGCTCGACAACTTTTTGACAATTCGTAGTCAATGAGATAAACAGTGCCAAGCAGTTTTAGGCTAAACCTTCTGTTTATCTCATCGACTACAAAAATTTAAAACTTCTCATGCACACGAACGGCACGATAAGCATAGAAGATAAGCTGTGTGTGGCTCTGCATGTACGGTATCTCCTACACGCACTCTCTCCCTTTTTCCCGATTTTAAGACAACGCTGTCCCACCCGCAGCAGCAGCAACAGCACTAGCGTCTGAGCTAATGGTGGTACCGATGATGCTGGGCTTGGAAGCTCGCTGGGTGGCCAGCAAGCGCCGGATTCCGGTTTCGTCATCCTCTCGCAGCACGAAGCTGAAATTCTCACTCCCTTCTGGCCCCGCAGCGTCTTGAATTACATCAATCCCGATATTGTGAGCTTCGCCTTCCTTCTTCGTCTCCGGACGCACGAGCAAAAAGCTTTCGCTCTCGTTTGCAACGTAGTCAGGTACTCGCGCGCGTAGCGTGGCGTCCAGCAGTCGATTGTTATCCCGGATGCGCACAGACACGTACTGCCGAGTCACGCTGGCCACTTGGTGAGTAATCGTACTCACGTATTGCTGCAGCAGCTCCTCGGCTGACCCTGTGTCACGTACGAGTTTTTCCACGATTAACTTGAGGCCCTGGGCAGTGCGAGTCACCGCGTGAGTCTCTTGACGGGTTGACGACCCCGCTGCCTCCACGCTGGCGACGTTTTCGCGAAGAGCCTTCACCTGGTCGCTCTGTTGGTTCATCTGGGATTGTATCTCCTCGAAATTCGGTAGCTTTTCCATTTTGGCACAGATCTCTTGGGCCTCCTGACGTTGGCGTTTCCACGAGTTTTCCAGCTCATTTAATTGAGTCTGGAGTCCGTTCAGTTGTTTCGTCATGGCAGTAGAAGTGGATTCAAAGTGGGAGCCTCCGAGCTCTCCTTCAACTTGCTGTAACCATTCTTCCAGCTCGCCCAGACGGACACGTATGCGTCCTTCCAACGCTATACGCTGCGACCCTTCCAGACGCAGACGTTCGTCGAAATGCGTGCTCAATCTGGTCAACGACGCCTCGTGTTCCTCCGCTAAAGCGTTCAATACAGTCGAGAACGGTAACCCAGAGGTTGAAATAGTATCGTAGTCGGTCGTAACCTGCTTCTTCTTGGTATTGGGATCTGACGGCGTGGACGATTCTCCAGCAGGAGACGACGAAGCGGTGGCGGCTGCTTCAGCAATGAGCTCCTCTGCATGCTTGGTCGCGCTGGCAATGCACGTAGCCTCCACTTCAGCAACCGTTGCTTGGACTTTCGAGTCGATTTCTTCATGCAGCGTTTGCACCAGTGTCTTAAGCTGACTGCTCTTGCCGTGTTTACCCACTGGCACGCCGAGTACCTTTGAAATCTGCGCCAGCTGCGACTGGAACGCACTCTGTCGTCCTTCCAGCGTGGATACGCGATCTCCCAGAGCACTTCCGGATTCCTCTGTTGTGGGATTATCCTGTTTCTGAGCAGCCAGTAGAGTCTGCACCTGTTTCTCCAGCTCTATCACGCGACGTTCGCAGTTACAGCCTCCTCCAGAGCTCGAGCTCCCAGGGATTCCGTGCATCTGCACCATAATAAAGTCTTGCAGTGCTCGTGCGAGCTGTTGGCTCTTCATCTCCATGGGATCAGCGCGTGTCTGTCCCATACTCGCCACTGAGCAAAAAGACACTGGAGCTGGCATTGCAGCAGCTGTAGTGTCTCCTGGGAGCGATGGGCCCTGTAGATAGCTCAGATATGAAGGCAGCGCCTCCTCTTCTCTCTCTTCTTCCTCTCTCTCGGGCCTGTTCCACAGCATTCGGGCTGTAGCTTCACCACTGGAATAGGATCCGATTACGCCATGATTCGCGGCTTTCACGTCGTTCTGGAGACCTGGAGGGCCTGGATTCGACTCATCAGATAATGGTGGAGCTGCTGGTACGCCGTTGTAGGCTGTAGCAACCGTGGAAGACGAGGTAAAGCCCGCTGAACATGTAGAGGATCCGTCGAACGCCCATAAGTTGCCCGTAGACACGGAATGCGGCGGCATATCGCGCCGACGCTGTTCCAAACGACTGGTAGCGCTACTTCGACGTGTTGAGGAGCCATTCAAGCTACTGGGGTCACGGCGTGGTCGTCTGGGGAAGAGCAGATCCACGTCCGAGGAGGAGGACGAGGACCACATATCGATGAGGAAAGGGAAATGGGAGAAGGAAGGTGCGATTTAATTCGTCGAAAACGTGGGAAATGGTTTATTGGATAAATTAAATAATATTTATTAATGTTTTGATGAAACTACAAATGAATAATGAGCTACGTGTTCGCGTCACCAAGTAGACAACCTACACTCAGAATCTAAGTTCTGTTTGGACGCCGAGGCTTCTGTAGATGAAACTTGGTTTTGGCCTCGAACGTAGAGGCGGTGAATGCGAATCTTGACATTGTCCGAGCGCAAATGAATGGCGTTGGAGCACCATAACGTTACAACAACACGACGGCCTACAAGCACCTTTATGACACTGTGGCGCCATTTACACCGAATAGCACCCTTAATAGAGAGAATAAATTACCATCAAAATAGCATTCGGAGGCGAAGTTTCACTGAAGTGACGTCGCTATTGACAATTTTACAGATCTCAAATCTAATTGTTCCTGCTTCTTCCAAGATACAAGAGCAAGCCAAGGACGAGTGCCGGTATCGATCCGCAAGTAATGGCGCGCGAGCTCCTGCGCTCCGAAGCCCACGAGCTTCAAGAGCTTCAAGACAAGATACACATGATGGCGGAGGCGCTTAATGACCTGGTGTACGCTCGCGAGGAGCTCGAGGCGATGCTACTACGCGAAGCCGAGGTCATCAACGAGCTGACTGCAAGCGTCGGAGAGACTTCTAGGCCAAGTGGCTACGCTCCATCGTACGGAGTGTTGGTTGGCCAGGTGATCAGGATCCTACGGCGTGACCCAACAGGCCAGTGATGCTGTAGTGAAGAAGTAATACGCTGAATTCCTGAGCTACTAATGATCTCCATTATTTGTAAACGATGTTCATGAATAATGCAACTTTTTATTTGTTTATTGACATGTTCTTGAATGCAATGCTATATGTAGTCAACTTGCTCATTTCATTGTTAGAACTTTGCTGATTTCTTCATCAGTCTTCTGCATTTCTGTTATGCTCTCTTCACTCGGTTGATCCCGCTTTGTCGTGCACAGTAGTAGCCGCGTCAGTCTCAATCTCACCACATGCATGTACGCCTCGGTGACACGATGACGCTTGAATCTGTGGGCGTTGGGCACGAACGCGTAAATCATTCCCAAAATCATGAGTCCACAGCTTGTACCATGGGGCTGAGCTGGCTCGTTGCCCCACTTCTTAACTATTTCTTTTGGAAATCTCTTCTTTGGTCCACTCTCCGAATGCCAATTCTCCAAGTATGGTAGCAACTTGTTTTCCACACATTCTTGATTTCTGTCCGATATTGCTGCTGGAGGAGGGACTCGTAGAAATTGACTAGCAATGTTGTCGGGAACGCAACTTCCACGATGATAACACGCCAGTGAATTCTGCTCAAATGTAGCGGTAGAATCACGAATGGCGTCTCAGATAGCCATTGCTCCGGAGCTTTTGGCCATACCATCAGCGCCGACAATGCCACACATCCTTTAAGACATTCCACTATCATATTGATGCCCATGTCAATGACAGCGTCGTTCACCATAACGTCGCGAGGGATTCCAGCTGCGATATCAATAAACTTGACGAAAGAAGGCCCCGACTTAGTCTTCAACATCGCCATTAGAGATAGTGTCGAGTACTTTTTGCAGTACATCCTGCGCCAGAGCTTCATGCATCCTGGCAATTTCAGAGTTCAGTAGTCCACCTGTCTTGGTCTCCAACGAAAAAGGTTGACCGGGTAGGCTTGAACAAGGTGCCACTCTTGCTTTAGTCACTTGATGTCTTCAATATAGCACCTCGTTTTTGCCTTGAGTACGTAGAACTGCTTCAATCTGTTCAGACAATAGCTGTATAAGGCAATAACACAGTTAGAAGAAAGCACAGATAAAGACTAACGTAGCGACACCCTTATCTCTCTGAGAGCACCCTTAGCACGTTCGTGAAAGAAATATCGGCATACCTGTGTAGAACGAGACCAGTAGTCCCCACGGCGCGTCTTCTTTTTATCGTTGAGCAACTCCTTTTTTTTTTAGCAACATTGCCGCATCAGCCTTTTTCAAAAGGGCTTCTGGATAGCGAACGCGTGGTCAACAGAATTGGCCTCACTGGCGTCGGCAACTGTATAGGTAACCGGACGAGCTTCAATGACTTATCGGTCATCCGAACGGATACTGATCGAGCAAATTTGACACCTTCTCCACGTTCGGATAATAGCAAGCCCATTTTATGATTTGGGTCAGGGTTATGGTGACCTCAGACGACATCGACACAGAAGCATACTTGGGTTGTGCTGTGATCTACCCCTGTCTAGACTTCTTTCACGTCCTGGGTTTTGGAGACAGTAGTCGTAGCGATTCCACACTACGAGACTTGGAAGGTTTGGTGTCGATAACTCGAGACTTGGAAGGTTTAGTCTCGATCACTGGAGACTTACACGGTTTCTCCACGATCACTGCAAATTAGGAAGGTTTGGTCTCGATCACTCGATCCTCGAGGCTTTTGCTTTGTTCCGAGGTCTTGTCTTTAGATATAATAGACTTTCTTCAGTTTCATCAGGCATTTGTTGTGGGTTTTCTGAAGTTTGTGTGGGTTTCACGTCAGATCCTTCAGAAAGAGAGAGAGACAGAGAGACAGAGAGACAGAGACAGAGAGAGTCCAGATATTCTTTGTCTCCCCTTTCAGGTGTAACAACTGTTCGCTCACGAGCAAAACTAGCCAGCGTATCTCCTTCCATTGTCAGTTTCTGATCTTTTTCCATTTCGACCATCACATCGGCTAAATCAATCTGATAAAAAATCATCAGAGTCGGTATCAGACTCAATAGCAGTTGGCCCCACGTCAGTCAAGGATGTCTCTTCATCACTCGGTACAACATCACACTCGATGACGGACTTCCACTTGTTCATTTCTTGATGAAAGGCAACGGTAGATAGTCCACTCAGCTTCTCAACAACAGGCTCGAACTGAGCTTGAGCCCTAGCATACTTCTCAGCACCAGATAGCACAATCATGTTTGCTTGTTCTTCTCTTCGAAGACGGACGTACTCCACAGAAGCTTTGCCTGCACGCGCTGCACTGGTAGAAGTGGTTGTTAAGGGTGCACCAACATGTTTCGGCGCCATTAGATGTGCTGGTCGAGCTTTAGCCATATTGATCACTTGTCGAATAGAAAGCAAACCATTCTTCAGTGCGTCGTACAGCTCTTCGGTATTTTTCATGCTCCGTCGATCTGGTACTGTTGCAGCTGGCAGTGTTTTGACTTTGTGCCTTTGCTAGCCACCATCATAATGTACTGACAACTCGACTCGCCTCCACACGCGTCCGCGACGACTTCGCCAAGCAAGGACACCGGCACATCTCGCGAGAGCGCCAACGCCTCGTCCATCGTAGGGCAACTTCCGCTCGCTGTTTCCACTGGGCAGAGCGGCAGTGCGGGCCCGGGGAACGGCGGTGGTGATCAGGCGACCAGTGCCGGTACTGGAGAAGCGAGGGTTACAGATAACGCTGACAACACGGAGGCGACCAGGGTGCGCGACACGACCGTCAGAAAAGGTGACCAACAAGCTTCGAAGGGCGGCAACGTCTTGGTAGGCGGCGGCGTGCCGGCGACGACCGCAAGCAGTGCCACAAGTGCCGCTCTTCACTATGCACTTGTCATCCGGGAACGTACGGCTGGCATCATGCGAGTCGCCTTACTCTGAACGAGGTGGCTGTTTAGAAACAAGATGTCGTGATTCCTAAGGGCCACGTAAGGGATCGCGGGGATCGCACGCCACCTCGCTTCTCCGAACCACCCCTCGGGTGGCAGCATGTTCGTCGTCGGTGTGCCTGCGCATGCCGCTGCGTACCGTTCAGGGAAGTGCATCGAGGAGGGCTATGCTGGGATCAGGTCGTTGGTGATCTTCGACGGGTTATCCGCTCAGGACTTCGACGATCTGACGTCTCTGGTCAGCCATCCATCCAAGCTATATGAGAAGCGCCTGCGACCTTGGCCCGACTGGGGTTCGCCTACTCTGAGCGAGATCGAACTGATGTTAAACTCAGTCATGCTGCGTCGTCAAGCGGCCTCGGTGTTCACTAAATTCCCACTCGATCGCTTCGCTGAGAAGTTGTTCTACACCATCTCGCTGCTCCACCGGGTACTCGCTCGAGATCGTCAGCCGGCTGCTCCCAACCAGATCTCGGACGAGTACTCCGATCAGGCTCTGAACAAGCTTCGACGTAAATGTGACGAGTTCAAGCGGGATCACCCTTTCCTAGAGTTATTTTACGCGAAGGAGATCGCCGAACACCAGGCGGTGAACGACAAACTTATGGTCGCGTTCGACACGAATCCACCCTTCGGGTCTGATACGACTCCGACTGAAGACTTGGTCTTGCACGCTCGCGTTCGGCAGGACTCAAGTCTGCCAACTCCGGATGTCAAGCTAGCTATTATCGTAACTGAGACAGCAGGTCGCTGACCTCGTGGATGTAGACGCCAGGTTCCAGGTCCAAGTCAACTTGACTGACTTGCATGCACCGGGCATACTCTTGCTATACGCTCCCCAACGGAGTACCCGAACGGGCCTGCATCAAGAACCCGTCGTCCAGTTTATCATCGTCACTAAGTCCGCCTGGTTTACCTCCAGTGTGGGCTTCGTTATGCCCACCGACTCGGTTGCGCCTGCAGCATCACTCCCGTGGGACGGCTCTTCAGCGTCATATTGGTCGACAGCTTCTGTCTGAGCACAAGCATCTTTCATATCGCACGTCTGAGTAGCTGCAGTCGAGGTAGACGTCAGTATTGGTCCATTCGACTCGGGTCGGACACAGCCAGGCGATGGGTGCAATGCTGTCGTCCGTACTTTATCTTTTCCTGGCAGGGGCCGTAACAAGAGCTTGGTTGGCCAATCGTATTCGGGAT
Source organism: Phytophthora cactorum (assembly GCA_016864655.1). NCBI lineage: Eukaryota > Oomycota > Peronosporomycetes > Peronosporales > Peronosporaceae > Phytophthora > Phytophthora cactorum. Next base: position 446,447 of record NHQK01000051.1, read on the forward strand.
GATCCGCACGAGGCGGCGCCATAGATTCCGCGAGTTCTTCCAGCCATCGTTCACGCTTTCTGAGCTGCGTAGACACGGTATTCTCGTAGAGTAACTGTTCCTATTCCCTGTACTTTCGTCGACAGGGGCGGATGAAGCGTCTGGTTTCCGCGAAAAAACCATGTTCCACCACTCGGGCCACCACCGTCTGGGAAACGGTACTTACCACTCTATGGGTTATGTTCACCACCTTGATGACCACCGCCCAGAACTTGGCTCCGTAGATAATCTCGGTTACCCAGTGCTTTCCTCGTCCAGCCCAAACTACTCCACACTGGGGGTTCACATAGCCATACCGAATCCGCACGATCGTATAGTCTCCTGGACGAAGATACAGCATCTCATCCGGAGTCACTGCAATGTTCACATCTGGACGTTCGCGTACGGGGCTATCTCAAGAGGACAACTTCCTCGTCCGGGAGTCGCACGTATCCTTCTTTCACGCACAACCGCACTCCAGCTGAGTACATGAAGTCCATGCTGAACAGCACGTCAACACATTCACCGATGTCCGCCAATCATAGATCCGCAATATAGACCACTGCTGATCCCAGCGTGATCATAACCTTGGCCGTCGCAGGGATGTATGTGATAACACCACCCAGGCCGGACACCTTGATCGGGTCCAGCAGCATCCGGAACTTGAGCTTGAGCCTACGCGCAACGTTCAAACTCAGCATACTTCCGGATGCGCCAGTGTCGAGCAAGATATGTGTTCGGACGTCATTCACCACTCCGTACACCATAGTCACGTCATGACTGTCCGACTCATGATCCTCCTAACAACCATACCTCTGGCAGGGGCCTAACTTGAACTCAATCCTCCATTCGGGGTCCATCGAGGCACAGGGATCCCGGTCGGGATTAGCCCGTTCGATATCGTTGGGTTCGTCACAATGTAGAGCAGTCATATATTGTTGGTTATCGGGTTTCTTCTTCCTCAGCTCTAGTCCGGCATACGCTAAGTGTAACGGGGATAAACACCAGTAGCTACACGTAGGCACTTGGTTACATGGAGGGTTCTCGAACGTTGGTGTAAGACACACCAATGGTTACACGTTGCAGACCGCTGGTCTGTATGCATTTAGGCTTCCTATTGGTAGATACGCATTTCTTTCAACCAATTAGAATAGCAGGGTTATGACAGCCATCGGAATGCAGAATACCTTTCATATAGGATATCACTTTTAGGAGGAAAACCAGTCCAGACATAAATCATAAATAGCAGTTCTCATTTTAACCCAAATCGGCTTTAGCTTTTCTTATTTTAATAAATCTATACTTTCGGACGAAAGTATAGTTAATCTAAGCTTAAGTAAACTACGCTTCCTCGCACACGTGCGCTAACGTGTAAGCCGAAGTAGTGGGCACAGAGTTGGTCCATTACACTAAGACACACAACCCTTGTGATTTCTTCAGCCCGGCGTGTTCTGGATCCCCATCCAGCGGACTTACTCGTTTACAGACTTCCCAGGATCAACCACACCACCGTTCAGCAATTTCTTGAGAACGTGTAGAGATATGCCTTGCAGCATGCCATTCCGGGCGAGTAACTTATACTATGCACACAAAACAACAAAATAGCTTATTTTCCGCTCGCTATAACACTTTTCTTATTATTATTTTGCTACATGTAATTCTTTGCTTGAGATCGGTCTTTATTCACGCTTGGTAAGTCACCAAGTCTTGGTATTGCTTGCAGTGAAGTATACCTTCAAGTGAGAAGTCCGTCAGCGATGTTCTGTTCTCGTTTCGTTCCTAATCAACGATGGAGAAGTCGGACTCCACTGTTGCAGTATTGAGAAATGCACAGGCAACACCTGTAATGGGCCCCTCCCAGTTACATAAGTAGTTATGTTTCTTGCATATATTACAAAGGTAGGTTTATGGTACGCGGCTAGCGCGTGCCGATGTGTCATCATCTGATTGGCTGATAATGGGGGATCTACCCAATATCAGCCAATCAGGAGCTGACCTGCATTTAAGTGGTTCACATTAAGCCAGAGGCCGCCGCCCTGGCTCCAAACAAAACAGAGTTGATTTTCCCTGATTTAAGACCTTTGGCTTAGTCTTCCTAAGCTTCCTCAACGCTACGTGTAAGCTAGTAGCGGACACACCTGGCCCGTTACAACACCGGCTCAAAACACTGTTTGGGCAGGATACGTAGCGGCAATGGATCCCCATGACTCGGTGAAACCTGGATCGTTCTCCACATTTTGTTGTAGCATGTCACGAACCATTTCGTTTTTCTGAGCATCACATGTCAACTTCTTGAACTCTGCCCCTATCCGCTCGACGTGGTCTTCGCACTTGTAGTGCTCGAGGGGCCGCTCGTTGTATGTATTGAGCATGACCACGAACTCATGCATCCCCATTGAGACCAGTTGTTGTGGTAGTACCACTGGTACTGCACTGTAGGACAGGCTGTTTTCATCTAGCATTTGATTACCATCGTCACGCTCGGTTACAATGTCGACGATACCAGCAGCTACTTCGACAAAACCTCTGGCAGTGCTTCTAGAGATCCGCTTCAAATCGATGGCCTCAAGTGTCAGCATTTTTTTACAAACCCACACGCTTGTACCGACGATTCAAATTCTTGCTGTCACTACTGTCAGAATAAATGAACCACAAATTTCGTAGGTTCACGTTCAACCAGACTTTCTACTTTTTCCGGTGTCAGTGGACGACCATTCCAGACGTCATTTTAAACGTAACAACCAGACCGCGAAGTAGTTGATGCTGCTCCGAGAGTAGGGCTTCTTTGCCCTGTAATACAACGAATTGTACTTTGCATCTCTGCAACAAGTATTTGTCGTCGCTTCAAATGCCCAATTTAGCCTGTAAGAGTGGAATAAAAGTCGTCATCCATGACACTTTTGTTAACCCGTTGCATAACCAGATCAAATTGGTGTAGTCTGCACCAGATGCGAAGCATTCAGGTGAATCCACGTCACTAGACCACTACACTTGCCTGTCATATTAGCCGCACCGTCACTAGAGACGGCAATCAAACGTCTCTCCAATTAGGCACCAGGGTATCGAGAAATCGAGGTAACACGTCAAACAAATACGCCCCAGTGTGACGCTCGCACTATGGTATCACCAAAAGATGAAAGTTATTAATTGTGCCAGTGATACCAAATCGAACTCGAACATCAAGATACGACCTGTTCTGATGGGTGGAGCTGTCGAAAGCGAGTGAAAAGGTCCACATATTTGAGAGCGATGGATTGAAGTTGCAAACTTTGAGCGCACGCTATACGTACTCACTTAGCAGCCACCGCATCAGAGCAGTGCTGAAATCGCTCATTCCAATCTCCATTTTCACTCAGCCGTCCGACCATGCGAAGTGAAGCACCACACAAATGGAAGTGTACCAAAAATTTGAACCGGCGTTTGTTCTTCACACGAACGGTGCACGTTGTCATGCCGTCATTTTAAACTGTAGTAAATAGAGCTAGAGCTCTTTCCTGAGACAGTCCCTGGCCATCAGCTGGCTGCAACAGGAGATCTCCGATGCTATCCTCTGTAATGGGTGGCTAAAGACAAAATCAATAGAGCTCTCCTCGCCGCAATGAAGCCCCCGAGTTTGGTACTGCTGACGATCTGGTGCAGGGTCGAAAATGATCAACGGATGTCGTCACTGGTGAGGTTGCAGTACTGCTTCCATCGCAGGGGATGCTGGCCTTCAAGGTGGGACTTGCATAGCGGTGTGTTAAATTTTGTGAAAATCTTGTGACGGTTGGTTGGTTTACGCTGCATGTCAGGCTTCTTTTCGCGTCCAGATCGAGTGCAGGACTGAGAAATAACGCTGGCAACTTTGCTGCTTTCTGAAAAACCCGTGACGATAGCTTGAGACCCTACTTCAACTCATGACGGTCGTTAAATTCTGGATGGCCGCTCTTCTTGGTTCTCGTTGGCATCGCGACAACACGTGTGTGCAAACAGGTTATTCGGGACTGTTCACATGCGCAGTTGGGGTCCTCTATGGTGCCCTGAAACCATCTATATTTAGCCTCAACCGTTGTTCAACTGTGTAATAGAATATGAAATGCCATAGTTTGTTCTTACTTTATCACTTTTTCAAGATGCTATTTAGATGTTTGTCGCGATAATTTGAAAAATGTACAAAATCATGAGGCTTGGTCGTGATACTTTACAGGGAGGTGAAGAGCCCCGCGAGTGGTGAGCATCTCTGTCGGTGCGCCTTGTCCCTCATTCCGTGGCCTCGGAAGAAAAATACCCCGAATACTGGTGTAATACGAAGCAAAACGATCTTTGTTGCCTGTTAGGCATAACTTCTATAACCAATATGACTCAGAGCAGCTGCAATTATAGCTCGATGAACTTTGTACAAAGCTCCTTCGTAAAATTCTGGCCCGTTTATAGCAGCTCAATAGGGTATCATTTTTCAGAAGTTGGGAAGTCAGGAAAACGCTTACCTTTTACGTGCCAACGCCAAAACAGACTGAATAACCAAACGGCATTGCGTGCTAATTCGAGCAACCTTTGTTCTTGTGCAGGCATTAACTTTGATACGCCCGACTTGATTTTTTTTTTTTTTTTTGCTTTGGCGCACGACCATGGCAAATACTCCGCATAAGCTGTAGCCTTCGATTTCGAGCTGAATGGAGGGTAGGTCGGAAAGCTTAATACGTCGGGCAGACTCTCCACGCATGAAAGCTAAAAGATTTCTCGTACTGACACCAGTTTTACGATAGCTTGTTCAAAGAAATATGCAATTTTCTGAATATTCTCTGTGGTGGTGTAGTCGTCTAGCAGAGTGTCTACCCCGTGGTTTTCAAAATGCTTACTCCCCCAGTCATCTTGAACACAATCGGAAAGGACACATCGGTTTGTAGGGGAAGGTTAACTCAGTCGGGCAAAATGCTCACTCTCTTCGGCTAAATGTACATGAAACTAATGCGAGGCTCAGTGGTCAAAATAGTTCCAAATTCCACAAGATGTTTGTCGAGGTTTTGGTAGTAAACATGGCTGAAAAGGCGCGCACAGCCGTGGATCTGGAGGAATCTGTGTCGAACGTACACCAAGGTTGCAAAACGCTGTCCTCAGAACACCACGAGAGCATACAATACCAAACACGAAGATTTCAGGAGGTAGTACGATGATAAAGCGGCTTCAACAGTCTCACTCGCTACACTGTGACTGGTCATGCGCCTGATCGGCCGAGGGAAGCTCAACAAAACAAGAAATGGTGCAAACAGTCGGTTAAGCTACCGTGAACGGCTATGTTGCTGTCATGGTAGATTTGTGATGATAGCAAAAGTGCGTGAAAATTAATAGTAACCCATCTCCGAGAGCTGATGCTGTTTCATTGCTTCTGAAGGTCGCAGACTACGAAGCATCCGTACAGTGTATATTGTATCCAAGGGCGTACACCGGTGGCAGGCACAAATTTATATCGACTGGGCGCGCGTCAAACGGAGTGGGGAAACTGTGGACCTACGAGCGCGCGGCGCAAAAGCGCCCCATTGCTGCGTGCGAGGGTGGTGGTGAATCGGACGTATCTCAGGACGATGGCTGGCAGTCAACGTCATCCGCGATCGCTGGTGAATCGTCGGGGGGGGTTCGACAGAGGCTGAGAGCAGTCTTGAAGCGATGGAATCGACGAGCCGTGCAAGTGAGAGTGGAGTGTTGTATCGTGTGGTGGCCCCGTCGCCGCAGAAGCTGCGATTTTCGTCGTAGAAGGCATTCGAGGATTACCTGGCTGTTTACCAGGCTCGGGCATTCCAGGTACGCTGTCGTTACGGTTCTGTGTATTCTGTTTGCATCTCTCTGTTGCTCATGCGTCTGGAATCTGTTCTATACTGTGGTGCAATCTCTGTTTTAGGTATTTAAGTCTCGTACAAAAACTACTGAGATCGAATGCAACACAAGAATTAACAAGAATCCGTCAAAGGCGGAAAAAATCCCTGAGGTGTGGATTCAGTATGCTGAGCCATTCGTCTGCCCGCACCACGGCGCGTACAAGTCCCAACATAGGGCTTGTACTTACCATAGGACTCCCAAGCTTCCGGCAAGTGGTCTCGTCAGGAATCTCGGTCACAGGCAGGGATGGCAGTAATTTGCCTCGCCAATAATAGATAGTTCTATAGTACTAGTACTATTACTATAGTAACTAGTACTTTGTCAGATCTGATTCTACGGTTACTATACAAACCAGTAGCAGCTCCGCCAGTACTGTCGAGTTACTGCCAAGTTACTACCGAGATCCAGACGGGCACCTGACGATCCTCCATTTTGACCACCGCTATGGATCGCAAGCTCGATGCAAGACGGCTTGCTCACTGCTCGGTACGCTATCTCTCTCACTTCTCGTCCGCTTCGTTGCACTATTGCGATATTGGTTGCTAGATGCAGCGTACACGCTCGGCTTAAAGCCCTGGGGAAGCCGCTCTACGCCTGCTTTGGGCAACGGTTGCTCTTTCAAGATTTCATTCTCGGAAGACAAATTGCTCAACCACTTCGCAATTTTATTTGCAACCACAATGCGCTCGACGACATCGACGACTACCATGAAGTCTACTTTCATCAGCTTTGTCAACCCCGAGTTGACGCAAACGGATTCGTGCTCTGTCTGTGATAGAGAGGTTCACCACCTGTGCTCCAACGACCTGGACGACCCCCGCAACATTTCCGTGGTGAGTCGTGTCGGACATGGTGAACTGCGCCATCTCCTCGATGGCGATACCATAGAACTTCTCAATCCTGGACGTGATGAGCGTCTTCACCTTGCACAACTGATGTGAGCCGTTGTGTACAGTCACCAGCAGCACAAGACTGCAGAAGTACCAGTTCCATGTGATGAAGCACACGGAGGTGCACACAGCATCTTTCTTGCTACTACCGGTGGTGCAAGAGTCATACAGCACGCTGAGGAACGGTATGCGCAACGCGGCTTCGAACTCGTCCTTCGATACCTTCGCCACCATGGCGCAGAACCACTCCAAAAAGGGCCTCGAGCATGTTACAGTAGGTTCTAGACGAGAGAATGGCAACGCTCGCGCTACACGTAAGTAGGTGGACGAGGTTGTGGAAGTCCTCCGTCGCAACCGTGTTGTGAGGTAGGCATATAGTATCACATATATCGTAATCGTGTTAGAGAATGTTGTTGCATAATACAGACAAAAATAATTTACCGTCCTTGATCAACCAGCGTGCAATGTGCACATTGAGCTCCTTCTGAGTTGGGTTCCACAATTTCGGCAGTGCACCTCGCTTTGTCATTCTTGACTCAGGGGGTGGCACGTCCGTGATACGCTGCGAAAGGTACCCAGAAACGTTGCCATCTTCTCGTTGCCAACCGGGTGCGCGCTGTGCATGGCGACCATAAGATCCTTGGCGTAAATATGACATATGGCTCCAGCGACCCCAGTCTGCCACGAGTCAGCAGCAGCGTTAGGCTGACTGGCTGCGCTCGCCTCAAACAAGACGCAGATATGCGTAAACCTCTCGGCGTCGCCAAGATGTGAGTCGCGGTCCACACGTTGTCCCGCTTGCTGGCGGTAGTGATGAAAGTCCACCGGGATTCCGTAAGAGGACATGCAGACTTGACTTCTGGGCGGCAACGTTTCCTCCGACGCCTGGCTACAGGACGGTTCCGCTGGCTCGCTCTCTGTGCTTGATGCCTGGCTGGCAAGCTGATGCGGCGCGTCCGGCGACCAACCCACTACATCAAAGGCGCTGAGCGGGTTGTTCGCCGAAGGGGTCACTCCAGGCGGCGGGTTCTTGACCTTCCATGCAGTAACGCACGCATCACTGCAGAGACTGTAGCAAACATAACAAAATAGCAAGAAAGCTTTCAATGCAACTCACCGAGAGATTACCAACAGTCACGGCAGCATCGGTGATGATACTGCTCCTGGGCCCGCGCACAAAGTTTACGGTTGAGAGTCTTTTCTAACTGGTCTTCCAGGAGAAGGATGCCACTGTTGGTGACGAGAATCTCATGTTGCCGCTTCCAGGTGAAAGCAGTGCCGTGAAAATCGACGCTGTCGTGGAAGATGCAAGACGCTCCTACGCAATGCACACCGGGAAGTGTTCTGGGCGATACATGCGGCCAATACGAGCGCCAACCACAACGCGGATGTGGACACGCTACCGAAGCAGGCCTTAGCGCCGTCTGTTGAAGACGAACTGGTCGTGTGTTGTGCCCCTAAGTAGCTTCAGCTACTAACAGCTCCCCTTCACGAGCATGCCGACGTTGTCTTGAACAAGTGGATTAAGCACGCAGTGCAATGTGTTCGCGACGCCGTCGACCAGGCTCCGGAAAGCAAGCTCACCGCAGAAGACTGCACCCGACATTTCCTCGTACAACGTAACGAAAACGTGTGATGGCGTCTCCAAGGCCTCTGCAAGCATGTAGACGTCTGCAAGGGGTTTCGTTAGACGGGGTCTGCAATGTTCCCGTCCATTGCTGCCCTCGCTCGAGTTTGGCTCGGACCGGTAGGAACCCATATGCTGCAACTAACCAAAGGTGTTCACCGTGGTAATGTGTCTCTCCTAGGACCCTGTGAGGTTATACATGTGTCCTACCGGTACGACTTTAATACTCAGTAACGTCAGCTTCTAGGCAAATGGCACACATATGTCGTAGCTTCTATCCAGCTAGGCAAATGGTACAGGCTGGCTACGAAGCCCAATGACCGCTAGAACTGATTTTTGTTTTCTGATGGATATTAAACGCTATATAAGGTATTCAAGTAAAATTTATTCGAGGTAATGGTCATACTGAACTTCTAGCAGGAATGAGCAGGGCGGGAATAGGAACAACGTTGCGCTCAGAATCACTATGATGTTTTAGTTCATTGGAGTCATAAAGATAGAGAATGCCAGATACAACGATTAAATAGTAGTGTTAATGGGTGCTGGTGAAAGGAATAGTAATGTGATCGTTTTTCTCCATACCTTTTTTGCGTTAGCTACAGTAAAAAGAGGACGAACGATACTACTAGCGCCACTGATTCTCCGAAAAACGGATCATAATTAGTATGGACTCGAATGACTCTGATTAATTCTGCACTAGACAGGCTGTTATGGATGTATAAATATCGTGCTTAGATCTATTTCATCTATAGCGGGCACACCGGTATGCACTCAAACTGTGAATTAATATTTATCTTATTTCTAGCTGGCATACGCACTCACACTGATGGTAAACGTGGTCACTAAGTCTGGTCCGGACTAATTGAGACAAATACAGGTAGAATTTAGCATAATTGCACGTTTTGCTGGAAACCCGTGCATGTCAAGATTTTTAACAGTGATTTACAAGCAGGTCTAAGGCATCAGCACCCGGTAGGCGATTTCGAAGAAAAACAACAACTAAATAGATCCCTTATTGGCGTGCTGCTAGCACAAATACTAACAGTAGTGCAGACAGTCCTGTCTGCAAGATAAAAAAAAATAGTGACGAAAAACAATGAAGCGTTTGCTTTTAGACTAGCACTTACAAGAATCACTTAATATTCGGAAGTTTGTACAGTAGTACAAGTTGAGGCTATATTTGCAGCTATTAACCTGTAAAGGCGACGAGCAAAACAAACAAAATTCCTGCAACATAGGCTGATTAACATGGAGGCTTATACCTTTTTAAAGATCGTTTAAACGCCAACCATGCGTTATTAGTCGGTTTTGTACCCGGATTAATGAAATCAAAAATTCCGTTTGAGACAAATAGGGTTTAAAAAGAGGTACAATCCCGCCGAAGCAAAGCGGAGGCGGGAAGGCTTTAACAAGTGAACCAAACCTAAATTGCCGCCGCGTAGCGGCGGCGCTTGGCTAGTAGCACTATTACTAGGGTAACTTAGAAGGTTTAAACTGATTTACTGTTACTGCCAGTAATTTGTATTGTTTTACTAGAAAGTACTGGTAGTAGTTTAGAAGAAAATGTCGTTACTGCCAATCCCTGATCACAGGGCAGCAGCTCACAGGTATAGTCGAGCCCAATCTGGCAGTCGGGTCCAGTTGGGCCCTGGCTGGTATATTGAACCACCGCACGTTCTAATGACACTTGTGTGTTGCTTACATGTACAGATAAATGCATGCGTCGAACTTGTAGACGCCGAGAAGGAGACTTTTGCGGTCAGAATTACCATGTGCAAGCTGGAGCACAACCACCGACTTTCCGAGCACTCGTTTAGAGCCCACGTCTGGTCCTAGACCAAGATGCATTGCAAACTGTTGATGTGCTCAGGAAAGCAGGTGCAAAAAAGAGAAGTATTCTAAAGTTCATCAATGAAAGTTCAGGTAGCAACCCGACCGCTCAGAATTTACACAATCTCGAAATTGCTGTCATGCCGCCACGTCATTTATCTTCGGAGGGCTTTGGGAAAAGGAGACAGTAATCCCCACGCATTTATTGAACAAGAGATGGTTAGTGTCGATGCGCGTTCAGCCGTCGAGAACAAGGACACATGTAGTAGCACGTCCGTCCCGGAGTCGTTTGAAGTAAAGAAGATGATATCTATGCAAGAGCGTCCCTGAGATTCGAACCGCAAGTACCGTGAAGCCCTTTCGATTACTTCCGAAATATGCGACACAATGGCTGGACTTGGTATGGTGAAACATTGAGTGGCGATGCAGTACCTACTCGAGTTGGCTGGTCGTTTCGAGAGGAGGAAGTTCGAAGATCCTGTAAGAGCAATAAACCCACTGTCCGAATGCTCTACCGATAGAATTGTCGTCGAGCGGACAGACGGACGAAGTACGATCCGGTCCATCGCTTCACGCTCAATTGGCGCAGTCACACGAAAATTCCCAGCTTGCTGTCCCGGACAAAGCAACGGAGGTTCTAACCGACGCATCAGCCACCAACCAGAGCTGTCGGGTGAGTCGGATGCGTCGGGTCAGTCTGGTGCGTGTGATTTGGGTTCTCCTCTTGAATCAGAAGACGAAAACGATACTCATTCCGTGGCAGTTCTGAACCCGGCAGCAGAAAATACACCATTCGTAATTACCAGCCCACCACGATCTGGACGACCAAAACAAATTGCCAGAGTAAAGAAGGCTGCTCGGAAAAAGGTCATCTCTGCTGCCGCAGAAGACACAGATATGTACTACTCCGATTTGAGCCTCGCTTCGGTGAAAGCTACGCTAGCTATTGAAGCTACCTATGAATCTTCTGCTGCGGTACTTTTCAAATTTAAAACGGTCGATTGCCAATTCAAATTCAAGCCCCGACTGCACGCACGATATCGATCCTTGTACCCACAAAGCCGCTGATACCTCCGGTATCTATATCCAGAATGCTCCGCACAGTGGACATTAACACTTGCAGCCAAAAGGTTGTAGCTCTGCAAAAGAAGTTCATGGGGCTGTCTGGAAACCAGGTGGCCGTGGGTAAATACTTTTGATATTACCCTCCTGATGCCGATGTCATTTTAAGTGGCGCAGCAGATGGATCTGTCGTCACAGGTGAAAGAAATCCCGCTTGTGTCGACAAAGGTACGTGATTACATATTTCTACAAATGTTGCCAGTGTGTTCTAAGGGTTCGACCTTGTGCTGAAATACAGGCGGAAGTGCCGGACCTTATCGGCAAAATATAACTAAGTGATGATACCATAAAAGTTGTTATGACTAAGCTGTTCGGGTCAAGAAATGATGTAATTGTGGTCAGCCCGGACGTGATTGGATCATTTGGGGGCGTTGTGACATCCGTCACTATGCGTATTTTAGCTGATGCCGTCGCTGGAGTGAAAAACGGGAAAATTTGATACCTGTGTGATGCCATAAATACCATTGGTGCGGAGTTATAGTGGATGTCGAGCTTAAGAATGCATGCGTTTACGATCCGATGTCTTCGTCCTACATTGTTGGCGTCTGAGCGATTGCAGAGAAGCTAGTAACGAAGTTGCCGGACTATGCACGAAGGAAGTATCGCATGCATCACTACCCAGGCAATCTTGGCGTCCAAGTCAACAGTTACAACTGCGGCATGTACATCCTCCGACAATTTAAATTGTTTCTGGTGCGCAAGGTCTTAGCTTGCTGAGCAGAAAGGAGCTGCAGTATCTGCACTACAGATACCTTTGCATTTAGTCTAACAAGCCTTTTTGCATAAGCCCTTTGTTAACTTTTGTGATTGACTTTGTCGGCATGCTATGCGCTCTGCGAAAACGCTGAGATCTGGTCTAGCCGGTCGGGTACGCAGTTCCATCTTGCCATCGGGCACGAAGTCGATGGCACTAGCGCTGTGCATCCAAGCATAGCTCGGAAAAAATAATTACAATATAATAATTTTAGCATTATATTGACGGAGTTACGGATTATTGGGAAGTACAGATTTCCGTAAAATATTCAATTGGCCCCGTAATAAGTATATTGAGTTTTTATCCCACCGTAAAAAGCGATGAACACGAGCTGGTGGACCACAAAGCCCAGATCAAACGACTAGCTCGAGTGAGTGCGACCAAACTCCTCGCACGGTCATCTCAACATGCTCATTCTTGATTTCGACAAGTGCTATGTCCAACTCTCGCGCAATCTCAAGCTTCATCTTCACAGACTGTGGCGACGGTCAGTTCTCCTGCAAGCAGACGCCTGGAACGGGCTACACCAACCTCATCAGCCACCTCGCGGCGAAGTACCCCGGCTACACCGAGACGTACGACGAGAGCCAGTGAACTCACGGGCAGTCTCTTGAAGCTCATGGCTTCGTGGACAAGCGCACGATGGAAATCTTCAAGTGGATGGAGTGAATCATTGCCCGGAACCATGCGCTGAGTGAGGTGGACGACCCGCTCGCTGGCTGCGGTGAAACCCATCTCGTCGAAGACGTTGATGCGGTACATGCGTCACGTGGCTGCCAAGGTTGGGGCGAGAATCGCGGTGGACATGAACGGCCAATTTGGACTCATGTTTGACGGGTGGACGTCTGGTACGACGCACTTCGTCGCTATCTACGGCATCTTTACTAAAGATGGAATACTTAGCCAGGTACTGCTCTCCATCTCACCGGCGGAGTATGGCCAAAGTGCCGAGGCGTACCTCGAAATGATCGATGTAGTCCTTGAGCTCTACAATAAGGACAGCGCAATGATCATGTTCATCGTTGCGGACAACTGCGCGACAAACCAAGTCATTGCGACTCGTCTGGGGGTTCTTATCATTGGCTGCGCTAGCCATCGCTTCAACCTTGCGGTCTGCCGGTACCTCGAAGACTTCAAGCCGCTCATTGATCAGGTGCAGACGCTCTGCATTCAGCTGCGTTACCCCAACAACGCAGCGGAGCTCGCCCGCCACACGCACTACAAGCCGCTGAAATCCAACGCCACTCGGTGGTCGTCGACTTACCAGATGTTGGCTCGCTACGTGAAGATCCGTGACGCTATTAAGATGGTTGCACCTGTGGAAGACCTGCTTCCCCGGCCCAGCATCCACCGCTAGGTTGTGCAGCTCGTCAACAAGCTCGAAGCTTTGGACAGCGTCTGTGTCAAACTTCAATCCGAGGAGAGAACGCTTGCTGATGTGAGTCTCCTTTTCGACGCTGTCATGGCGAAGTATCCAGCGACTTCTCATCATCTCAGCACCTCTGCTCGGATTGTTCACTCGCCAGTGTTTGAGAGCGCCGTCGTGAAACTGCTGTCGGACCGAGCGCTGACTGCTGAAGAAGACGAGTCTGTTGCCCGCTTTGCTGTTACCGATTCGACGTCAAACGAGGCCCCACGACGAGTGGACTTTGCGACTGAAACTCTGCGTCAGGCGAAGTGGCCTCGACACTCTTCTGGGATCAAGTATATCGATATTCTTCGAATGATACCGCCCACCAGCAGCCGCTGTGAGCGCCTCTTCTCCCAGTGTAAGTTGGTGCTGAGTCCTCTCCGTTCCAGTCTGCTGCCTGCGAACTTCGAGATGCTGGTGTTCCTACGCGCAAACCGCGAGCTTTGGAACTTCACCACTCTCTTGGGTTACGACGACACAGATGCACAGGTTGCAGAGTAGATCTCAGTCTGGCATGCTCCATCGCGATAGCTGTTATAATTAATATAGCAAAATCCTGAGCCCCATATAAAGTATGGAAGGTTTATTGGTGTGCAGTCCAAAACCCATATCCGCTGGTGGACTATCTATTGCCGTCGCCGGCTCATTTGGATTGGCGGGGGGGCCTAGCCAGGAACATAAGTCCTAGTGATAGCCACCAGCTTCTCAACAGGTGTGGGATTCGAACCCTCGCATAGTGGATTGGTAGGGTCGTTCCCAACCCACTACACTGTTTTGACCCTAACAATTTAAAGCAAATTGTGCAATTATTATTATTGCAATCGATAGTATTGCAATCACGTATTATATTGTTTTGGAAAACCAGTTCAATTTTATATTTTATTTTCGGACCTCTGCATCCAAGTCCCCGGCATCCGACTATACATGATGGGCAAACGTATACAACTATTGCGTTTCACTTGGTTACGCGGTCCGGTTCTAGACTTGGTCGGGCAGTGGTCGGGCCTAGTCGGGGCTTGTTGGGCACCGTGCGCCTGTTCTTTCGCGCTGGTCGGACTAAACAACAAGTGCCTTAGCCAAAAAGCTATAGCAGGTCCTCAGGACAAATAACTGAGCAGTTACATCTGCAGCAAGTCAATAACCGGTTTGTTGTACAAGTAGTACATATAACTTTAAGCCCTGGAAGAGGTTGTGATAATGAAAATTGCGCTGCATAATTTCCCGATCAGAATGAACTTCTTCATTCAAAGCGAGATTTACTAATTTCAAAAGTGAGAACAAACAAGAAAATGGAACAATGTCCCATCTACGTGTTTCGAGACACCGTAGAATCGACCAGTCTACAATATATTATATATTGAAGGTGATGGGAATATAAATGTATAGGTGATTACAAGTTTTCTCACTTTAGTAATGCTCACTTTGATCGGGAAATGGTGTAGAGAACGTTGAATTCTCTTTAGTTTTTTTGAAAAAAAATTCCGAGCGTCTTCAAAATTCCCTCCACTATTTAGTCAGAGTGCATGAACGTTGACTGGGTTTCAGGGCTACAGCCCTCCTTCCATCACAAACCAGTTCTTACACCGATCCCCCTAATTATGTAGCCAGTGCTTCAAAATTAGTCGTGATTTGGCACTTTGGTGACGTCACAAATTTAAAAAAAATTAAATCTCACTGAACCTTTACATGTATTCCGGTCGCTTTGCAATTTCGGTAGTTTTCACAAAACAGGCCCTGTATTTTTTAATTTATTTCAATTTAAAGACCATTAATAGTCAGGGTCAGACTACACCGTACACCCTTGTTAGTCGGACCTCACTAATTGTGGTTGAAGCGTTTTGTTTTGCTCAAATCACATTTTTCAAATGTATTTTTCGTACACAATACCGGTCCAAATCTTAAACCAATCATACGGGAGTGAAACTCTCAATTAGATCAGCCCAAAACCGGTGTTATTTGCAAAAAATACGGAATTTTGTAGAAGTTCCCATTTAGTGACGTCACTAATGTCCCAGTGCACGACAAATAAGTTGCACGACTAATATGGGTGGCCGGTGCGGCGATCCGATCAAGTCTGAGCTGCTAAACCATAATTAGAGAGAATGGTATAATATACTGAGACCATTTTTTTCAAAAGTATCATTATCGATAATTTGAGATTTTTCTGGGAAGCACAACACGATAATCTACTGCGTTGTCGCTTTATTTGAGCCCTTCCCAAACCATTATCTCGGCTTAATTCGTTCTTAATTACCCTTAAATAGCGGTTTAAGTACTTGATAAATCAGAGTGGAATAGAGAACCCTCAATTTAGCAGTACTAAGTACATGTACCGTAGTGATGCTTTTGAGAATATTGGAATATTATACCTTCCGTCACACTCCACGGTATTCTGCTTGCATCTCACTCATTGGCGTCCATTTCAACTTGCTCCACAATGCAGCTCGATCGGCAGTCGAAATCTTGGCGAGAGAAATGGGGTTGTTTCTTGGTGGTCTGTACGCGGAGCCGTGCACCACCGCATGCACCAGCAATGCGGAGTCTCTCAGACTGTCTGCTCTTAGTAGCTCTGTCTTGATTTGCTCCTGCTTCAGTGTAATCGTCAGTTTGACATGACGCGCAACCACCACTTTATTGCCAGAGCTGGGGTGATGTCCCTCTGCAAAGCCAAATAGATCCACGACAAACGAATGACAATCGCTGGACAATGCGCCCGCGTAGTCTCCAACGGACCAGCCTCCTGCTGTCGCGACCATGGAGGATATTCCACTAGGCAACACTCGGAAGATGCGAAGTTTCCCGTCCAGTATTAACGTTGTTGGCGCCCTCGTCGTGTCGGAATAGACTGGAAATACCGATCGAAATGACAAGCAGCAATCGCTGTTGTCTGTTAAAATGTCGACACAGCTGAATTCGCACATGAACTGCACAATATCAACAACCCGAAAATCGTCAAATGATTTACAGCTTCTACCCGACGTGATGTCAAGGATTTGCATCGACTCTGGCATCAGCAACCATCGGTGTCTGAATGCACGATTCGTTGCCGTGGTAGACTGCTGCTGCATTATGTGTCGGTCTTGTGTAGAGAAGGAGATCGTGGCTTCTCTCACCTGAGCTGCAAATACTTGAAAGACTTCATTTAAAGACTTCGACAGCAGCTCTGGTTCTTTTTTCCACTCCAGTAAGGCCGAGATCTCCAGTCGAAGTTTGTCAAAGCTTTCCCGGCCGTATAATACCGATAAAACATCATCTACGAGTATCGGCAAAGATACGTCTTGATTTCCAAAGGGGGCATCGTAAGGAAGCTCGCGTACCAAGCTGTCGAAGGCATCGTACAGACCTGAAACCAGTGTCATGAACTGCTCGTGAAGTACTGTTTTGCTCATAGTACTCCTCGCAACAACGACCACAGAATTCACGAGCCGCAGGACAGCAGCAGACGATACCACCCGCATGAAAAAGTGTACCGTCGCTCGAATTACGGCGCTTTCTTGGTCTGAATATATTCTTGCATCGACGTTGGCAGCTGTTGGTATGCGAGTCGGAGGGTTGAATGCATGACCCAGAGCATCGTTCAAAGCTGAAACCGCGACATTCTCCAAATCTGTATACGAGGTCGTTGAAGTGTCCCGAAATGCAGCAGCACGCATCAAGAAAGAGCGTACATACAAGCCAACTCTGTTGGTACGAAACTCGATATCTCCCAGTTTTAGGCATGTGAAAAATTTCCACAAAATCAGTAAGTGCAGTCCCTTCTCATGGAAGTCGTAAGCCTCTCTCTGTCTTGAGTCAATGTTGCTGTTGTTATTGTCAACAAATGGGAAATCTGCGTCTGTATGTTGCTGCTCAGCTGGAAAAGCATCACTTTTCACGTTATCACTGGAGATACCCGATTCCGAGAGATCAACGCTAGCCGACCCTGATCGCCGGAATGACACCAGGGAGAACGCGGGCGATGCGTATCGTGCCAACACGACTGCATTGAAAGAGCCCCCTGGCTGTTGCATACGAGCATAGTGACCAGGAAGCTGGAACATGTATGCAACGAGATGGTGTGTCATTTCTCGCTGTCCACGAATAGTGCCGCTGTCGTAGCTGTATAGCCACTTAGGGTGTGTATGGTTATTGATGGCGTACAGAGTGGCATTCTATACGGTAACCGCAATACACCAAAAGTCAAGTCAGTCAGTAGATGAGGCATCAATGCTGTCTCGTTTACCTTTGGAAGATCATGCTGCATCTCTCTTTGTGCACGCAACCAGACCGAGTCCTCATTCGCTTGCTCTGTAAACAAATTCCCAGATAGTGTCACGCTTTCACCAATTTGCAGACTGCGGTCGTTCTCATGTCTGGGTTTGTCCTCATCTCCTACGGCTCCAGCATCTCGAATTAAAGACACGAGACTGGAAGCCAATAGCGAAGCTGCATGCGATGGTTCGAAGCGAGTGCACACCAGCAACTCATCCAGCTCAGCCGAGCTCACGTCGTCTGAAAAGGTCACAAGCAGGTGTATTGAACACCCGCAGTAGTTGCGCTCGATGTGTCCAGGACAGCAGTGCGGGAAGCACCTCAGCAGCTACAATAGTGGACAAAATTGAATTGACACCGGCTTTGTGGGAGACAGGGAGTAGTTATCTTTACCTTAACCCCTCGTCCTTGGTTACTCCTGCGAGATCGCGATTAGCGAGATATCTTCAAGGTTTACGACTACCAAAAGCGGATTCCTGTACCTGGCATACTCCCGTTTGAACAGCGGGTGCTCCTCTTCACTGCAACCGAGACGTAAGAAGCGGCAGGACACCACGTGAGCCATCGGATACTTGTCAAGTTAGGGAGGAGTTTGAGTCGGGGGTTGACGGCGTTTTACAGAGTGCGTTTCGTCCTAGTTCGTCAGCTGCTACGCAAGGTTGTCTCTCTTACTGTTAATATATCTTGGTTTTTGCAAACAAAACTCAAAATTGACCGTGCAGTCAAAATATTTCGATACAGACGCTTTCAGTGACACTTTGTTTTGTAGAGGACCAGTGTTGGCAA
Source organism: Phytophthora cactorum (assembly GCA_016864655.1). NCBI lineage: Eukaryota > Oomycota > Peronosporomycetes > Peronosporales > Peronosporaceae > Phytophthora > Phytophthora cactorum. The sequence goes on from NHQK01000051.1 coordinate 464,989, forward strand.
AAACCCACGTTTTGGGGCGGCGCGGATGGGTTATTTCTTGCTCGAGGGTGTGGTGGTAAAATTGGGTGGGTATTCCATTTATGCTGAAAAACCCAAATTGACTCCTTTTGATTGGTTGATCAGCACTTCAAAATATAAAATACCATACAAGTGTGAACGTTGTTTCCGAGGAAGCGGCGGTGTTAACTTTATTACCCTCAATAAACTGCTGTCTGAAGAAGCTGCACTATGAGTTCCACTTAAAGCCAGTATAAGACGAGAGACGCATAAACTATGCTTGCTACATGTACTGCTGTTTTTTATTTATTTATTTGCTTGATTACTCGCGTCGTTGCCGACGAAGTTGATCTGAACTCTGGTGGTTCCGAAAGGCCCACAAGTATTTCACTTACAGTACAGTTAGTACATTAAACGAGCGGTAGTTCGCGTTGGTCTCCGATTGTGTTTCAAAATACAATCGGTGATAAACCCGTAATTTTAATCTTTGGGTTGGTAGCCCAAAAATTCCATTATTCTAAAAAAACAAAACCCACGTCTGCCATCTCTGGAAAGGACACCGTAAGTATGAGCGATCTTCCTGAGGACTTCCACGCGCTCCTACGGCGTCTTGACGCTATTGCATTGGTGCGTTAGAACCTCCTTGATCTTCTCTACCAGCTGCTACCCTTGCAATCTTTAAACACTCTGTATTCACGCCAACACGTACACCTATAAACCTCCTCTGCTCTGTATCAACAGGAAGAATGCCCGGAAACGACGCCATACGCGTCCCAATACCGCGTGGTCGAGATCCTACAGAAGCTACGAACCACACATCTTCCTCTCGCGGTGTGTGTGGGATCTCTAAAGGCTTCGAAAGAGGCTACACCACTAACGCTTCGCTTTCGTGGTCTTATTTCTTGCAGCAAAACGCCATTGCGGCCGCCAAACTTGGTGCCACGTTCCTAGCAGTGGAGGAGCCGCACAGTACGTGGGTTTTCACCTCTTTCAGGGCGTCAATGGCTTGAATCTTGACGCCTAGAGAAGGTTTTAACCTTTTTGTTGCTGTTTTGTGCTGTTTTAGACGCCCAGCCGGCGCTGGAGGAGGCCGGCAACTTTTTCTTCCCGGAACTGGTGCAGTTTACGACAGAAATCACGTCGGATGACGGGTCTTCGGGTCGATCGGGGGCTGAGAAGGAGGTGTCAAAGGTACTGAAGGAGATCCCGGAGGTGGAGGTGAAGAATGAACACGAGGAGTTGGTAGCGTACGTGGTGGAGCTGCTGAACCAGCTTGGAGTACTCTGGTCGAACAGGTCGAGGCTGCTGAGAGCGCTGTGCTATCTGTCAGCGAGCCAGAAGCTGTGTGAGATGTACGAGGATCAACAGAGCGATGAGCTCGCAGCGGCACAGACCCACGCGCACTTTTACTTGGCCCAGGTGTATGGGAGTTTGGGCATGGCGGACGAGTCGGCCAAGTTTTGTTTGTCCACGTTGGAGCTGCATTTGTTGCAGTGCGTGAACGATGCGGAGAAGGGAGACACGTCGCGGTTTGTAGGAGCGCTCGAGTGGGTTCGCAATGCTCTGAAGCTGGTGGAGTTTTACCTGGATACGGACAACCCCAGAGATGCTGCAACGTGTCTGAAGGCGAGCGAGTATATGCTGCTGCATCATGGAGATGAGCAGGACGAGGACCAGAAGCTCTTGGTGGCCGAGATCTACTTGACGTGGAGTCGACTGCACGTGACAACTCTCCGTCTTGCGGGGCTGAGAAAGGAAGGATTCGATGTTGATGATGTCGATACGGTCTTGCCTCGCCCCACCAGTATGGAGGCAACGCTGGCCAAGCTGAGGCAGGCCCACGAGGGCTTTGGCATGGCATTTGTGCCAGCGTCCAGTGTGGATACGTTCGACCAAGCTCGCGACGTGTTCAAGATGGGGCTTCGTGCTTGCTCTCGTGCCCGAGAAGTATTTGTCCTGGACGGCTTCGTGACGCAGCACGTGCGTCTTTTACAGCGAGAGAGCGCGCTGTACCGTCGACTTCTTCCGTTTGAGGATGCTCGAGGACGTCATGTGGCCATGCAGAGACGACGCCTCGCCTTGCTATCTCCCATGCTTGGTGACACGCTGAACGAGCGCGCCTTCACGGATCTACTGCAAGAACTCTACTTCGAGTGCGCTGAGATCAACGCCGACGTGTTCGAGTTGAAACAGAGCAAAGAGGCAGGAGACAAGGCCATGATGTACTTGATCAAGGCTGTGCAGTGCTATCAGCAGTTCCTGCTGCTCTACTACCCATCGTCCAACGCTGAAGGTTCTACCAAAGAAGATCCTGTACGAGTTAGCGTGTTGCGCGGTGGGAAAGGAGTATCTCTCCCTCCAGGCGAGGCTCTGTCTCCGAAGGAGTTCCGGACCGTGTTGCTGGGATACTTTGGTCTTGCTCATGCCTGTGGCAAGATTTCGCTCCCTTCCGACACTGCCAAGACGGTGGGCTACTGGCGTCAGAGTCTCGCGTATCACGAGACTGTGACTGAACTGGTTCGCAAGTACGAGACCAAGTACCTAGGAGATCAGGGCAAGGAACTACGTCGCAGCTTCCAGACGGAGCTGAAAATCTGCGGAGAGATGGCGGAATTGCTACCGGAGAAGATCAACCAGCTCGTGTACAACGGCAGGGCACTCTAGGGTCAGCGCTGCCGAGGGTCTGTATCACAAATCCGCTTACATGTATCTGCGGTCTGACCTGTTTTATATGTCTTTGATGATGGAGTTGGTAGCCTCGTCGATGCGGAAACCTGCCTTGGCGAACGCTGCCGACTCGTAGAACTCGCTCAGGTCGTAGATCCCCACCGACTTGGCCTTGGACAGCAGATCGTCGCGTAAGACTGTGAGCGTGGTCTCCTTGTGGCTGCGGTGGCCTGCCTGCGCATTAGTCTGCATGCGTAGTTGCTGGTAGGCGTGAGCGGACTTGAACAGCTCGTGCAGCACGTGAAGCAGCAGCACGTTGTTGTCTTGACGGTACGTCAGGTACGGCCGGAACAGACGGCGCCACTGGCGCTTGAAGGTGAACTTCTGAGCGTCGCACAAGCTCTCAGTCAATACTCTGATGGCCAGCGCCAAGTCTTCATCGCCCACAGTATCACGCAGGTGCATGCGAGCGTGAGCCTCAGCCATTCGGAAGAGAGACTCGAGGTGTCGCACAGCCACCGGAACAGCTCCCGTGTGCTGTGACGCGCGTCGAAGCTGCGCGTAGAAAGCTTCCACCTTGCCTGTGTCCAGTCCGCTCGCGAGCACAGGGTTGACGTATGTGCGTGCGTACAGAATGTACTTGCGTAGCAGTTCCTGGTCCAGCGTCATGCTCGCATCACTGTCACCCACTTGCATGGACTGGGTCATCGCACTGAGTTCCTCCTCATCATCAGCTCCGTCCTCTGCTTCTTGGATCTGCTTCCTCTTCGAGTTACTACGCATGTGACTGGAGACGACAAAGTCTGCTAGCCGTTCATCATCCACTGGATCCACTTTATCTTGCAGGACACAAAGCAAGTCAAAACGCTGCAGAATGGGATCTGTAAGCTCCACATTCTCAGCGAACGTTCGAGCAGCGTTGTACCGGCCACCGATAGGATTCGCAGCTGCAATCACCGAGCAACGAGCCTGCAGCGACGTCACAATACCAGCTTTAGAGACCGAGATACTCTGCTGCTCCATGGCCTCGTGAATACTCGTCCGGTCCTGCTCGTTCATCTTATCGAACTCATCAATCAAACACACGCCCTTGTCTGCCAGCACCAAGGCACCGCCCTGTAGCACCCACTCCTTCGTGAACGGATCACGGGACACACCCGCTGTAAGACCCACAGCAGAAGCACCTTTACCTGTCGAGTACACCGCTCGAGGAGCAGTCTGCTTGGCAAACTTGAGGAATTGCGACTTGGCCGTACCGGGATCTCCGACCAACAGGACGTTCAGGTCGCCACGCACGCGCGAGTTCTTGATGAACTTGGGTTTACCGCCAAACAAGGCAAGCGCCAACGCCGTCTTGACCTGCTGATGGCCGTAGATCGACGGCGCGATGCTGTTGATGATACGCTGTGCGATATCCGGCTGCTTGGCCAGACGCAAGATCTGCTTCTTGTCTTCAGCAGTGAGCAATTGGCTGCCCAGCACATCAGCACGACGCTCAACGTGATTGGCTTCAATCACTGTACGGAACACGGGGAATCCGTCCCGTAGGTTCAGCGTCGGGTCTGGTGTGTTGGTGTAGATCCCCGTAACAGCGATCTCGTCTCCAGGTCGAGCTTTATCGATGAGGTCTCCCACAAGCACGACGTCCTTGGAGCGAGGTACGCGACCTGGAGGTACACTGCCAGGAGATTCCTGCAAAGTAATCTTCTGGAAGTTACGGTACACGGTCTGCTCGCTGTTCACGGGAAAGTGGCCACGGAACTGGCACTCAGGACAGGCATTTAGCTTCACCTCTTGCTGACTCTGCTGCGTGAACGGTCCCAATACGGCGCCACAGCCAGGACAGTTGACCTTGACAAGCTGCAGCTGCGGAAATACAGACGTACGCCTCGTCACGACACCGGAAACCTTGATAAGGAAGTTTAAGTGAGCCGTGCGCAAGTCTCGCAGTCTCTCCGTACCAGGCAGATCCAGAATACGGACGTAAATCTGCTGGTGGATCGTCGAGTAGTACGGGAACAGTGCTAGAACCACTTCCTGCGCCACCTCATCCAAGATCGCCAACATATCCTTCGGAGCTTCCACAAGCCACGCTGCTACCATCGACATGCTGTGGATCACATCGCCAATCTCAATCTCCAGCGACTGCTCGTTGCGTTGCGCCAGCTGCACGATCTTCTCGTGATACACCAGTCTCCCTTTCCCGTCCGAGAACGTATTGAGGAAGTTACGGAACCTCCTCTTGATCTCATTCCTCGGCCTTTCCGTGGCAATCCACTCTCTCAGAGGCACATCGAATTGTTCCAAGTTCACGAGCTCTTCGTCGGGGTTCGCAGTGCCTCCCACCTCGTCGTATCCATCTTGTCCTTCCTGTCGTTGTCTGAATCTTCGTCTATGAGCGTCATCATGCTCCATCTCCTGGTCTTCTTGAAACACCTGGGCGATGCGTCCTTCACGTGCATCTCGTCGGTTCAGCTCGTCCTCCACGGCTCTTCTCGTGTCCAGATCCATGTCCTCATACTGTCTCGTGTCCAGCATGGCCGTATCATAGCGATCCAACGTCTCCATGTGTCGATAATCCCTGCATAACCACAACAAATAAAATAATTATCAGCGTCTAGGTGGGTATAGAAAACCTCTAGTTCTAGAGCCCTACATCTCTGCATTCTCGCCCAGATCTTCTCCGTCCACATCGTCGTCCAGTTCGTTTTCGCTAAAGTATTGTCTCTCCCTCTCCTGGATGTCCAGCTCGTCCACGATCTCTTCGTCCAGCTCCTCGGCCTGCTCCCCATAGTCGTCGTCCCCCTGAGCCTCCTCCCGCTCCATATCCCCCACTACGAAGTCGTCCACATCGTCTGCGTCATCACCATTGGCGATCTGACTTAGAGTAGGTGACGCCGGAGCATCAGCAGGAGTCGACGAAGGCGCATCACCGCGGCGCAGGCGGCGGCGCTTGCGGTCCCGACTGTCATCGTCATCGCTATCGTTCTCGCTGTCCTCAAGGCCGTTGGCGAGCGCGGAGGCGGCGTTGGATGCACCGGACGCAGACGCAGCTGATGTCACCGAAGTGGAGCTCAGGCTGTTCGTAGGGCCTGAGTTAGAAGGCGAAGCCGGAGGAGACCCATCGCCAGTCGTGTCCATTGCGGATTAGAATTGAATAATGCAGGTTCCCGCCAAAAATAAAGGAAGGCAATTGGTTGAAAGTTTGAATTATTTGATTAGATTTTACTTCCACCGTTAAAACCACTTAAGTACGATTGGAATGCCTTTTGAAGCTCAAAGGGCCAGATTGGTAGATTTGGCAAAACCTGGATTGATTTGAAGTATTGTAAAATTACGAATGTAGGTAGTATAAATGGAATATTACTTCAACGTAGCCGGTATTTCACCAACCTACGGCGTGTGCATCCAAGAGGGCAAATTGCTGTCTCCACGAGCTGTAGGAGATGTTTGGTGAGCAACTGGAGCTGGTGCTTGGAGTGACTCTTTCGAGATTGGCTGCACGATGGCGTGGAATGGCGCCGCCTCCTTTACTTGAGGAGGTCCCGTGACGGCTAATTGTATCGCTGCAGGCAAACGGACGGTCTCAGTGTTGCAGCGTGGTGCGCTGTTGTTCCCGAAGATGAAGATGGCGAGCGTCTGCAGTATCGCCATCGCGACAAGCGCCACACCTTCGATGATAATGATAACGTTGTCGTTGCAGTCGCACTGCTGGTTTCGTGTCTTGCCCAGTATCGCCGTCATGATGCCGCTCACAGCGAAGATACAGGCGCGGCCGAGTCGGTAGCGCATGAAGCCGAAGAAGAAGAAGAAAAGTTCCCACTTGGACTCGCCAAACGTTAGCAATAGCCCGAAGCAGACGCCTAAGAAGCAGAGACAGCCGAACTGAGCTTGAATGTCCACAGAGGAGACGGACAACTTCAACGTGTTGAACCCAGCACACGCCACGATGAAGAGCATGAACCCCACGACGGCGCTCGCGAAGCGGAAGAACCCGTTCAGAGAGAGCAACGCCATGATAGTGACAAGGAGACTAGGAATATGGGGAAGTAAATGGCATTCGCTGCCTGTCTCGAGGGTGCTGATAATAGGAGGGTAGCAGTGCTAAATAAAAGTGTCGGGTGAGTGCAATATGCGATGATTCTCAACGAAACGTGTGAAAATTCTCCATCTCACCCATCGTATGACCTGCTGGAGTCCACGAAAGCTGAGTTTTCGAATGTCGATTGGAAATGGTTTACTGGTAGGAAAGACAATATCCTCTTGATTCAAGTCCCCATACACCAACTATCCAGACGACTTCACCTTAGTAATGCCTCGAACAACAAAACGAAGCTTTCGTTCTTGGCCAGTTCACGATCGCGTTAGCTCAACCGTTTTCTCGCACTTCCACTTTCAAATTAGCAAAATTCTCCGACACCTTCATTCCACGTCCATGAAGCTCTCCACAGTCACCGCTCTAGTGACACTAGCTCAAGGCTCAACAGCGTTAAAGACTCATCTGAATGGCTGGTATCCCTGTTCCGACTTTACTTTTTCGGATGAGGGAGGTTCTGGACACCTGGTGGCTGAATGTGCCATGTACAATGCTCCATTGTGCTACCCTGGCATCTGTGATGCCTCAGAAGCTCTCGAGACTACAGTCGAGATTTTCGTGAAGCGGATGCTCGCAGTGGAGGGAGATTCCGATAATGCGACGAATGTTTGGGTTCTACAAGGTGGTCCTGGCGACTCCTCCACCGCGATGGAGTCCTTGATGATTGATCTGCATCAACAACTCGACGGTGCAGTGAACGTATACACGATGGACCACCGCGGTACTGGACGCAGCACGTTTCTGGACTGCGTGGCAGCTCAAACGATGACAACCGGTTCGCCTTTTGGCTCGAAAATTGACCCATTGGAGGTACCTGCTTGTGCACAGGATCTGCAGTTCAAGTATGGAGATCTCGCGTCTTTCTCCGTAACGAGTGCCGCTACAGATATCACTACGCTCATCTCTAACTACACGAATGGAGCAAACACTACTGTGTACGGCGTGAGTTACGGCACGGCGTTGGTGGAGCGACTCCTTCATCTCAACCCTCCGACGGTCACGGGATATGTTCTCGACAGTATTGCGACTTCTTCTGGAGCTCCAGCGGACAAATGTGAGTATTTCTCAACGTGGAATATCGATTATGGTGAGGTGGGGGACAGATTTCTCGCGCTCTGTGAGCAGGACGACGAGTGCGCTGCTCGTTTTGAGCCAAATGGTCTTAAGAACACGCTTCAAAATGTACTTATGAAGTTCGACAAAGATCCAAACTCGACGTGTGCTTCTCTTATGTACGATGTCATAAGTGACTTAAGGAACGAGCCACCGTCGCTGATTCTACGAGGAGCATTGAGCGCGTTGTTGGGTCGATTAACGCTCCGGAAACTGATCCCTCCTATCGTGTACCGGTTGAATCGCTGCACACCGAAAGACGTTGAAGTTTTGGCGTATTTCATCTCGGTTCTCAATGAAGATACCGCATTTACCAGCCAAGATGATGCGTTTTACTCGCCGTTGTTGTATTATCTCATCATCTTCTCCGAAATGTGGGAATCTCCGTCCCCTTCGATTGAAGAGATGCGAGCTCGGTTTACTAACGCACGGATCTCAGACAGTGAAGTGTACATGGATACTCCGTTGTACTGCGCATTCTCGAAGGAGAACTCGACTGTGTGCAATGAACTCAACGTGAGTAGCTACTTCGGCAATGGTATCGTCTACGAACACGATCAGTACTGGAACAAGAGCGCTAGAATCCCCGAGCAAGCCAGTGTTCTACTATTGAACGGAAAGCTGGACCCGATGACGCCGTACAAGTACGCAGAGTACCTGCTGGAAGCCCTTGATGGAGGTAACAAGGAGTTATTTACGTTTGACTATTCCGTTCACGACACTATCTCATCGACCCTATTGGTCGAAGATGGCGATAGCGCTCAAACGTGTGGACTGAATCTGCTTGTCTCGTACGTGAAGAATAATGGAGACTTGGAGCAGATGAACAGGTCGTGTGGGGGGGAACAGCCCGAATTCAATCTCACCGCACCGACTGAAATTGTTGCTGTGTTTATGAGCACAGATGACGCTTACGACGGGATCTACGAGTCTATTCGGAGCTCGAGCGATGGCTTTTAACCCTTGTGGGTAGCAGGATGGGAGGGATAATAAACTTGTAATTCTACCTTGGCACTGGCATTCCGTATTAAAGAGTAAAGGTTGGTTGCTTCGTGGAGTGAGGCCGATACGACAATCTACTGTACATCTTGAAGCTCAATGTAGATTACCAGTGACATTGTACGTGTAGAGCTGTCGTAGCCTTAAAACTCCTGTTATTCTATGGTTCAGAGCTCTCTGGGATCCATTTACACCGAGTTAAATAGACACCATTATTCGGACGAGCCAAGTTGGACAATGTTTAACAGAAATAGTGAAACAAGTGATTTAAAAGCCTCATTTTCCAAGGTGATCCAATGGTAATTTGAGTGAGAGATGGCTATATTTGCGTCCGGTCGTCGTGGTCAAAGCTCTGTATTCTACTTAATTTTGAGGATGAAGTGGGAGTGCTTTGTGTGCTGGAAGGTGAATGAAGACGCCGCAGATAAATGCTGTCTATGTCGCTGCTGCGGTCGACCACGCAACTTCGTTCCAACCAGCCTGATGATCAGCTCAAAAGCGAAGCCGCTGGTACTTCACGGCCTTGCAGCAGCGCAGCACGAGCTCCATCCATCCCTTGTACATGCGTTGCAGCAATCTGGTTTAGATCTGGCGGATTCAGACAGCGTATGTCGAGATAGTTTTTTTTTTCATTTATATGAGAGCGATTCTAAAGTTTATGTCGATATCCATTGCAGACTGGCTGGACAGCTCTTCACTGTGCTGCGATGTTAGGCGATGCTACTGCTATACAGTGTCTCTTACAGCCGAATGACGCAGAAGCCAAAAGCGACGTGAAGAAGAGACTGGAAGCTGCGCGATCTGGAGGCTGGCGAGCTCTCCATCTAGCCACTCGTGGAGGTCATCTATCAGCAGTAGAAGAACTTCTCTTAGCCGATGCTGACGTCGATGCGAGACTTGACGAGGCCGATGACGCTCTGACGCCGCTCCACATCGCAGCACAACATGGCTACACCGCCATACTAGATCTACTTCTTCAATGCGGCGCTGATCCTACCTTACTGACTCACCATTTACGACGATCTCCTCTTCATCTTGCTGTGTTCGCCGGGCATGAACGTTGTGTCCGTCTACTGTTAGCGAAGCCCAACCTCGTTGGAGTTTTAGATAATGAGGGTCTCACATCGCTCCAATTGGCTACTCTTCGCCCATCGTCGGGTCAACCAACTGCAGTCCAACGTGAAATTATTACGCTACTTGAAGCCCACCAGCCGTTTAAAGTCTTTCCACCGATACAGATGAAATCCTTACTCTGCAGAGAAGAAGACGAGCTCTCGACAAAATGCAGTCAGCTCCTCTTCAAGCGCTAAGAAACAGGATTTGTCGACACGCAGTTCTACAAGCAGAGCGAGGCGACAAAGACTGGCAGGGAGGCCTCGTAAGTCTCGATTCTTAGTTAAAATGAGCCTCACAAGAGCTTCACACTCGCCAGCATTCTCTGGTAGTTCTTGTAGAGCGTTCTGTTGCACGTCGAGATACGCCAGCGACTTGTTGCTGAAGAGAGAACTTGGGAGAGTTTTCAGTTTATTTGTTGCGATATCGAGTCGCTGTAGCTTTGGCAGATTTCCAACTCCAGTGGGCAGCGTTTGAAGTCGATTGCGAATAAGTTTCAAGTGTAGAAGCATCTCAAGATGTTCCCAGCCGCGTGATGGGAGAAATTCCAGCGCATTATCACTCAAATCGAGATACTGAATGGCTTCAAGTGTAGCTAGTGGGTTACTGGAGATAGTACCGAATTCGTCGATATCTTCGTTGGCTTCATCCATTTTTTGATCATTTTCTGGTGTTTCTTCGTCTAGAATGTTTTTCTCTCCAGGTTTCCATAGTCGAAGTCTGTTCTCAGCGTACGTCAGTGTGACCAGCGCTTTGAGAGAACTTATTCTGGCCCGGGAAGCACTCGATTATGTTACCTGTTAACGATAAATTCGTGAGACTCGTAAGCTCTGCAAAGGAAGCTGGGAGCTTGTAGAGTGCATTGTTCGACAATGATAGCACCTCCAGAGCCCCAAGCATTCCGAAAAATTCTGGTAGGTCACGCAACATGTTTCGTCCGAGGTTACAAATTCCAAGTGCACTTAGATTTCCAAAGGCTTCAGGTAGTTTACGGAGCTTATTTCGACTCAGATCGAGTCGTGTGAGTTTTACAAGACACGCAAAAGATTTTGGCAGCTTTTTCAGGACGTTGTTGTGTATATCCAGCATCTCGAGAGAACTCAACGCACCAAACTCCCTTGGTAACTTCTTGAGTGCATTGTCGTACCCGAAAAATCGACGTAGCGCTCCGAGATTACAGAAATTTCCAAGAAGCGAGCGAAGCGCGTTGCAACTGAGATCCAGTTCTTCTAGACGCTGCAGTTCATGAAATGACAGTGGCAGAGACTCGAGTTGGTTGCCAGCAAGTGACAATCGTCTACAGATCGTTGCACAAGTAGAAATAGTTAGTGCTTCTTGAGTAAAAATGAGTTTAAGTGATCACTTACTCGAGTAACAACAGACAACCGAAGCTCGCAGGCAGCTGCTTCAACTTGGCGTGTTCTAGTCGCAACTCCTTCAAGTGCAGAGCTCGTTCTAACAATTTCGGGGGAAGAACTAACAACTCACAATCTCTCACTACTAACTTCCCGGTGGCGTACGTACACATCAACGCAGCATCAAACTCCTTGAACGCCTTCGTCGATGCCCCAGCGCCCATTCTAGCAGCGGAGTTTCACTTGCAAAGAGCAAGCGTCAATTAAAATGGCTACATTTAAATGCCACCGACCAACTACCGCCACCCAAATGTTATGTCCTCCACACACTAATTACTACACAAAAAATATTGGAGACCTGTGGTCATGGCTGCATCAATGTTGCAGCGTCGCGTGCTTCGCCTGCAGCGTTCCCCGTTGCTCACACCACATATCCAGAGCCTTTGTATCGTCCCACAGTCACACGAGACCCGTTTCTTCTCGTCTACAACCCGAGGCTTTTCGAACGTGCTCCAGTTCGCCACCATCCAGCCATCGAATGGCCAACTGACACCTCAGGACTTCCGCTTCAAGGCAGTATTGGTGGTCAATACAGCATCGAAATGCGGCCACGCAGGCCAATTGAAGCAGCTCCAGACCTTGCACGAGAAGTACAGTGAACAGGGCCTTATAGTGGTCGCAGTGCCCTCCAACGACTTCGCCGGTCAAGAACCTGGAAACGTCGATGAAATTCTGGAACGATACACGGAAGTTGGCGTCACGTTCGTTATTGCGGACAAGACGCCGGTGACGGGGGACAAGGCCCACCCGTTCTTTAAGAAGATCGCGGACAAATACAGTACGTCGGTGGCGCCTACGTGGAACTTTGACAAGTTTTTAGTGGATCACCGAGGAGACATGAGGGCAGTGTTCCCGAACGACACTGAGCCGTTGGTGAAGGAGGTCATAGCGGAGATTGAGGAGGTGCTGGAGGATCTGCCGCGAGGACTGGAACCCGGGCAGGAACTCGAGGAGGAGTATGACTATGAAGAGGGAGACAGTGACAGTGAGGAGGAGCGTGACGAGGAAGATAAAGATGACGAAGACGAGGATCGACGGTGCAAGTAGTGATAAATGGCTTGTAGTATCGCTTTCGTCGCTTTGACCGGCCCAGACAAGAGCATTTCTAGGAAGGCACAGGCACTCATTAGTGCTTTCTTTTCTCGAGCTGTGGCCTCGCAGTCTTGCTACTACAACAGTATTTTTGTGGATCTTTATATTCTGTAATATTTGAAGACTATCAAGACCAGGAGATTGCCAAAGTTCCCAGACTTAAAGGGTCTGCAATTATTAACATCACTTCTCTTCTTCGTCGACGTTAATAATTCTTTGCCAGCTCTGACTCACTTGATTCAAGTTGACTCGAAGTGCTGGCTGAAAGCTACTTTTTAGGTACAACCAATAAAAAACAAATTGTTGTTGTCGGAGGCGATCTGGCATGTTTTTTCTATAGTGGCGCTATAAAAAATTGGTGAATGTACCTTGAAAATTACAGCGTAGCGCAACGGAATACAGTATTTATGGACTACAAGTACGAGAGTAAGGGCTGCCGTCAGTGATCCGGAAAAAAAAATTAAGGCTGAAAAATATATTGCATATTTAATATTTCATTATTAGTTTTTCATGCTACAATTTCTTTGCGTATTTTTACCATATTTTTTAATATGGTATACAAAATGGTAAGCCTCTAATCCAGGAAAAATATCCAATTACAACTATCGCAGGTTCCAAACCAGTGGTTTCAATTTGACGTGTACTCATTAAAAACTCGATCGTATGACTGCAATAGCCAAGAATCTGACCAATCAATAACTGTGGTACAGGTACTGATGTTGTGCTTGGATGCTTTCCATGCCATATCATCGGCAGTACTGGCATTTTCCCTAGACTTACTTCTCCATTCCACATGAAGCAGCAGTAAATAGTGCATCAATTATCGATGTGGTTCACGTATCGAATTATACTGACTGTTGAACCAAGTAAATTTCAAAATAGTCACTCGCTAAACATGCGTCACTGGATGGATGCCTCGATACTGGAAACACTTATATTTCTTATGTGCGACAAGGATATGCGGATTATTTACATTGTAGAAGTTGTCCGCTTGCAGTAAATACGATTAATCATAATGCAAACTAATACCATTATTAATTTCCTTGTTTTCTAGCTTATTAATATCATTACGAAGTATTTCACTTCACGGCAGGCTGCCGTGCCCCCCCCCCCCCGTCCAATCATGCACTAACACACAAACAGGAAAATCGATACCAGTAAGCGATTGCTGAAGTAGTACTTTGATTTTCTTAGCATGACCGAACGGACTACTTAAGTATCAGCGAAGCTACTTGATGGGCCTCCGAGCCTTGTTCTCTCGAACCTTTCGCAGTATCTAATATCTGCCGGGGATCAACTCGAAGGTGCCGTCGTATGCATCGACACCACCGAGCATTATTTTGTGGAAGTCGTTCAGTGTCAGGTTGAATTCAAGCATCTCATCCAAGCAAGATTTGTCCAGACTGTCCAAGTCGCCGCCACTGCTGACATAGGACGCGAGTAGCTCTACTCCACATGTCTCAATCTCGGGAACTTCTGTCTCGAGCAGTATCGACGTGAGGGCCCCGTGAACAGAATAATCAAAGGTGATCAGCTCCTTGTGTCGCCCTTCAGTGACTTCAGAAAGGATTCCGCATACTTGTGCGGTGTCTGAGTATCCATTTTGCTGCTCACCAGCAGAACACTGGCCTGGTCAGGGATTGCAATGCGCGCGTTCCAGTACTTGTCGTGCTTGTAAATGATTCCGGGTGCATCGTAGTTGCCGAATTTGTACTTGCTGCACGTCTTCGACTTTTCTTTAGAGGTACAGTGGGGTCGTCAGGTACATGCCGCTGGAGATACCATATTTCGTAAATCGCTTTGTCATCTCAGCCATCGACGGTTGCGGTGTCTCCCACATCTCCGAGAACACGATGAGGTAATACAGCACATCCGAGTCCAACGGGTTTGAGGTGTCAGCCTGTTGGGCAACGGTATCAAAGAATATTTTCACGACTTCAACGTCATTGGGCCGCAGCGCTTGAGTCGAGAAATAAGTGGAGGGATGGTGCTCCACATCTGCGAATCTGTAAGAAGTGCAGCTAACCACACTCGAAGACTATACGACGCCGACTCCTCATTGATACCAGCAATCAACGGGTTTGCCAGGATATCCGCACACGCTGAGTTGGGATTGTTGTCCAAATCAACCAGAAGCTTTCGAAGAGTAGATGCCAAAGTATGAGGCTTCTTGAAATGGGAGCTACAGCCACGGTCTTGTGTGCAGAGATCCATGAAAGCATTTGCAACTTCGCCAAAGTCACGATCCAATTGTGAAACATACTGAATTGCTCCCAATGTACTTGCAATCCCATCCAAAACGTATCCAGTAACTTGAGGAGGATCAAAGTGATGAGATCCTTTGCGGCGCTTGTTGGTGAAAACGCTGCGAGATCTCCATACTTGCGTTCCATTACTTTGGCACACGACGGAACTTCCGATGGCTCAATTTCTTTTCCTCGAGGAGCGCCGTTCGTAATCGACTGCGCTGCCGTGCAATCCAGAAATGTACTACGACCGGACCCTCGATGGTCCATCGTATAAACGTTCGCGGTCCCCTTAAGTTGTTCGTACAGCATAGTAATCGAAGATTCCACTACAACATAAAAAAAACAAAAACAAACACGTTAGAAAATGTTAGTATAAAAACCAATTTTGAGGGATTTTCTCTTTAGATTTTGTGTTGATGACTTACGATCGGCAGATGCTTGGCCCCGCAGAAGCCATACATTGGTAGCAGTCTTGGGTTCATCGGCCGGAAGTCGCTTAACAAAGATGTCAACAGTCTGGTTCACCGACTCGGGTGCTTTGCAGACGCCAGGATAGCAAAGGGGAGCCGAGTACGTAGCACACTCAGCGCCCTGCACATCAGAACTTCCAGACTCGTCGAAGACGCTTTCAGAGCAGGCGAACCACCCGTTCAACTTCGATGTTTTCGAAGCTGTTTGGAACGCGGACGATAATTGCACAGCAATTGCCGCAACCAAGAGAACGTGGTGAAGCTGCATCCCAACTTGGACGGAGTTCGGCGGAGTTGTGAGTTCCGAAGCGGATTTCAAAATGAGAAGTGAGAACGTTTGCGTCCTACACCATGTCAAGGTCAAATTGAGAGAAGTCGAGTTTCAAATTGAAGACCGCCAAAAGCAAATTGAGAAAACCTGTCATCTCTTATGATCTTATCCTCCAATCACCTGTTAATACGTATATTATCTACTGAGACATTGACTCGCCCACTCTATTATAACGAGAATCAATTTCCCAGAAACAGTAGATGGCACTGCACCCGTTTCTTGTACACTCTCATGTTGGGCTCTCAATTTGGAACACGACTTCTCTCAATTTGACCTTGAAATGGTGCACACAAGTGGAGACTTAGTAATCGTTTCCTCTCATGACCTCCGCCCCGCACCATTTAGTTACATAGGAAAATACTGAACTTTATCACTGCAGTTTCCCTGTGCCCGGTTGTCACATTGGCGGATGTTCGTTATTAATAAGAATCTCAACCTGAATCTCAACGAGAATCTCAACGTACATCTGCCAATATGACAACCGGGCTCAACTTGAGATGCGATCGTAATCGGCCAGAATATAAGCTTACTGTACAGTGCTGCTACAAACTATAGACGCACTGAAATTTTCAATGTAAGGCAAGCAATACTGAAGCTCAGCGGACGCCGCTTGGCCTAAAGGCCACAACTACGAACACAAATAGATACAAGCAGAGTGTTTCTGGATTGGATCGATATTGCAAACACAATCGAAAAATTTAGGTTGGGGAAGTGTTCTAAACTATAGACGCACTTTTTCAAAAACCGAATAGTGCTCGTGATAATCGTTTTTATTGGTTAAAATTTGATTGCAGCGATTCCCGCCACAAAACCGCGTAGGAGGGTGCTTTCGCCGCCTCGATCCAAGCAAAACCGATGCGTCGGGGCACCAGACTAACCACTGAAGAGATCGGCAAGGCAAAATCCATCCGTGCTGAACACAGGAGCTTCCGCTACATCGCTGAGTACATTTTCAAACGGCTCACTTGTCGATGGGCCCACCGTTTTTGAGCACTACCTGCGCCATACGCGTTGGCATGGTGTTGACGAGGTCGCGTAGGTAACTCTGCTTGATGTCCTCCCAGCTGCGGATGATCTGGGCCTTTAATTCCGCCTTGGTGTCAAACTGCCGTCCACCTTCGTAGACAAACCAAGCTAATTGCCCCCATACGAACTCAGTTGGGTTTAAATTGGGGCTTTTAGTCGGCCACTTGAGTTTCTTAATCCCCATGGCTTCAATGTGAGCCTTTGTAAATCGAGACTTGTGAATAGAAGCATTATCTTGTTGGAAAATTGGGTTGCAGATACCATGATTTTCACGAAGGTTCTTGATAAAGGGAGCCAAGTAGTTGTCAAGCGTGTGCGTGTAGCACGCAGAATCCTGTCTCCCCTCTAGGATAGCGATGTCCGTTTTACCGTGCGCACTCATACCAGCCCACACCATCATGCTACCGCCACCACTCACGCGCTTCGAGTACCACTCAGTGTCAGCCCTGACGTCGTGCCAGTAGTACTGGTAGACGTCAGGTCCATCTCAGTTAAACTTCTTTTCATCGCTAAAGATGACGCGCCTCCTTATGCGCGTCTTGCTCAAAACATTTGCAGCAAATGCTGCATGTGCGACCTTGGGGTGAGTCTTGATGGCTGGAGCAGATTTCCGCTTGATCCACTTGGTGGCGCGAGATGAACGAAGCAGCTTTCACACCGTACTAGGCCTGAGAACGTTACAGATGGCCTCCGAGATCCATTTGGACGTGTATTTCTTGACTGTAGCCAGCCGAAATACAAGCCTTTCAATACTCTAGCCGACTTTCGCCGGCTTGCCGACATTTTTAGTGGGCGATGCCTTTTTCTTGGGGTTCAGGAGATTGCGGATGGCATGTTAACTGTGTCCAATGTACTCAGCGATGTAGCGGAAGCTCCTGTGTTCAGCACGGATGGATTTTGCCTTGCCGATCTCTTCAGTGGTTAGTCTGGTGCCCCGACGCATCGGTTTTGCTTGGATCGAGGCGGCGAAAGCACCCTCCTACGCGGTTTTGTGGCGGGAATCGCTGCAATCAAATTTTAACCAATAAAAACGATTATCACGAGCACTATTCGGTTTTTGAAAAAGTGCGTCTATAGTTTAGAACACTTCCCCAACCTAAATTTTTCGATTGTGTTTGCAATATCGATCCAATCCAGAAACACTCTGCTTGTATCTATTTGTGTTCATAGTTGTGGCCTTTAGGCCAAGCGGCGTCCGCTGAGCTTCAGTATTGCTTGCCTTACATTGAAAATTTCAGTGCGTCTATAGTTTGTAGCAGCACTGTACAGTAAGCTTATATTCTGGCCGATTACGATCGCATCTCAAGTTGAGCCCGGTTGTCATATTGGCAGATGTACGTTGAGATTCTCGTTGAGATTCAGGTTGAGATTCTTATTAATAACGAACATCCGCCAATGTGACAACCGGGCACAGGGAAACTGCAGTGATAAAGTTCAGTATTTTCCTATGTAACTAAATGGTGCGGGGCGGAGGTCATGAGAGGAAACGATTACTAAGTCTCCACTTGTGTGCACCATTTCAAGGTCAAATTGAGAGAAGTCGTGTTCCAAATTGAGAGCCCAACATGAGAGTGTACAAGAAACGGGTGCAGTGCCATCTACTGTTTCTGGGAAATTGATTCTCGTTATAATAGAGTGGGCGAGTCAATGTCTCAGTAGATAATATACGTATTAACAGGTGATTGGAGGATAAGATCATAAGAGATGACAGGTTTTCTCAATTTGCTTTTGGCGGTCTTCAATTTGAAACTCGACTTCTCTCAATTTGACCTTGACATGGTGTAGGACGCAAACGTTCTCACTTCTCATTTTGAAATCCGCTTCGGAACTCACAACTCCGCCGAACTCCGTCCAAGTTGGGATGCAGCTTCACCACGTTCTCTTGGTTGCGGCAATTGCTGTGCAATTATCGTCCGCGTTCCAAACAGCTTCGAAAACATCGAAGTTGAACGGGTGGTTCGCCTGCTCTGAAAGCGTCTTCGACGAGTCTGGAAGTTCTGATGTGCAGGGCGCTGAGTGTGCTACGTACTCGGCTCCCCTTTGCTATCCTGGCGTCTGCAAAGCACCCGAGTCGGTGAACCAGACTGTTGACATCTTTGTTAAGCGACTTCCGGCCGATGAACCCAAGACTGCTACCAATGTATGGCTTCTGCGGGGCCAAGCATCTGCCGATCGTAAGTCATCAACACAAAATCTAAAGAGAAAATCCCTCAAAATTGGTTTTTATACTAACATTTTCTAACGTGTTTGTTTTGTTTTTTTTATGTTGTAGTGGAATCTTCGATTACTATGCTGTACGAACAACTTAAGGGGACCGCGAACGTTTATACGATGGACCATCGAGGGTCCGGTCGTAGTACATTTCTGGATTGCACGGCAGCGCAGTCGATTACGAACGGCGCTCCTCGAGGAAAAGAAATTGAGCCATCGGAAGTTCCGTCGTGTGCCAAAGTAATGGAACGCAAGTATGGAGATCTCGCAGCGTTTTCACCAACAAGCGCCGCAAAGGATCTCATCACTTTGATCCTCCTCAAGTTACTGGATACGTTTTGGATGGGATTGCAAGTACATTGGGAGCAATTCAGTATGTTTCACAATTGGATCGTGACTTTGGCGAAGTTGCAAATGCTTTCATGGATCTCTGCACACAAGACCGTGGCTGTAGCTCCCATTTCAAGAAGCCTCATACTTTGGCATCTACTCTTCGAAAGCTTCTGGTTGATTTGGACAACAATCCCAACTCAGCGTGTGCGGATATCCTGGCAAACCCGTTGATTGCTGGTATCAATGAGGAGTCGGCGTCGTATAGTCTTCGAGTGTGGTTAGCTGCACTTCTTACAGATTCGCAGATGTGGAGCACCATCCCTCCACTTATTTCTCGACTCAAGCGCTGCGGCCCAATGACGTTGAAGTCGTGAAAATATTCTTTGATACCGTTGCCCAACAGGCTGACACCTCAAACCCGTTGGACTCGGATGTGCTGTATTACCTCATCGTGTTCTCGGAGATGTGGGAGACACCGCAACCGTCGATGGCTGAGATGACAAAGCGATTTACGAAATATGGTATCTCCAGCGGCATGTACCTGACGACCCCACTGTACCTCTAAAGAAAAGTCGAAGACGTGCAGCAAGTACAAATTCGGCAACTACGATGCACCCGGAATCATTTACAAGCACGACAAGTACTGGAACGCGCGCATTGCAATCCCTGACCAGGCCAGTGTTCTGCTGGTGAGCAGCAAAATGGATACTCAGACACCGCACAAGTATGCGGAATCCTTTCTGAAGTCACTGAAGGGCGACAACAAGGAGCTGATCACCTTTGATTATTCTGTTCACGGGGCCCTCACGTCGATACTGCTCGAGACAGAAGTTCCCGAGATTGAGACATGTGGAGTAGAGCTACTCGCGTCCTATGTCAGCAGTGGCGGCGACTTGGACAGTCTGGACAAATCTTGCTTGGATGAGATGCTTGAATTCAACCTGACACTGAACGACTTCCACAAAATAATGCTCGGTGGTGTCGATGCATACGACGGCACCTTCGAGTTGATCCCCGGCAGATATTAGATACTGCGAAAGGTTCGAGAGAACAAGGCTCGGAGGCCCATCAAGTAGCTTCGCTGATACTTAAGTAGTCCGTTCGGTCATGCTAAGAAAATCAAAGTACTACTTCAGCAATCGCTTACTGGTATCGATTTTCCTGTTTGGTTGTGTTAGTGCATGATTGGACGGGGGGGGGGGGCACGGCAGCCTGCCGTGAAGTGAAATACTTCGTAATGATATTAATAAGCTAGAAAACAAGGAAATTAATAATGGTATTAGTTTGCATTATGATTAATCGTATTTACTGCAAGCGGACAACTTCTACAATGTAAATATCCGCATATCCTTGTCGCACATAAGAAATATAAGTGTTTCCAGTATCGAGGCATCCATCCAGTGACGCATGTTTAGCGAGTGACTATTTTGAATTTACTTGGTTCAACAGTCAGTATAATTCGATACGTGAACCACATCGATAATTGATGCACTATTTACTGCTGCTTCATGTGGAATGGAGAAGTAAGTCTAGGGAAAATGCCAGTACTGCCGATGATATGGCATGGAAAGCATCCAAGCACAACATCAGTACCTGTACCACAGTTATGATTGGTCAGATTCTTGGCTATTGCAGTCATACGATCGAGTTTTTAATGAGGTACACGTCAAATTGAAACCACTGGTTTGGAACCTGCGATAGTTGTAATTGGATATTTTTCCTGGATTAGAGGCTTACCATTTTGTATACCATATTAAAATATGGTAAAAATACGCAAAGAAATTGTAGCATGAAAAACTAATAATGAAATATTAAATATGCAATATATTTTTCAGCCTTAATTTTTTTTCCGGATCACTGACGGCAGGTCTTACTCTCGTACTTGTAGTCCATAAATACTGTATTCCGTTGCGCTACGCTGTAATTTTCAAGGTACATTCACCAATTTTTATAGCGCCACTATAGAAAAATACATGCCAGATCGCCTCCGACAACAACAATTTGTTTGTTTTATTGGTTGTACCTAAAAAGTAGCTTCAGCCCCAGCACTTCGAGTCAACTTGAATCAAGTGACCACAGAGCTGGCAGTAGAATTAACGTCGACGAAGAAGAGAAGTGATGTTAATAATTGCAGACCCTTTAAGTCTGGGAACTTTGGCAATCTCCTGGTCTTGATAGTCTTCAAATATTACAGAATATAAAGATCCACAAAAATACTGTTGTAGTAGCAAGACTGCGAGGCCACAGCTCGAGAAAAGAAAGCACTAATGAGTGCCTGTGCCTTCCTAGAAATGCTCTTGTCTGGGCCGGTCAAAGCGACGAAAGCGATACTACAAGCCATTTATCACTACTTGCACCGTCGATCCTCGTCTTCGTCATCTTTATCTTCCTCGTCACGCTCCTCCTCACTGTCACTGTCTCCCTCTTCATAGTCATACTCCTCCTCGAGTTCCTGCCCGGGTTCCAGTCCTCGCGGCAGATCCTCCAGCACCTCCTCAATCTCCGCTATGACCTCCTTCACCAACGGCTCAGTGTCGTTCGGGAACACTGCCCTCATGTCTCCTCGGTGATCCACTAAAAACTTGTCAAAGTTCCACGTAGGCGCCACCGACGTACTGTATTTGTCCGCGATCTTCTTAAAGAACGGGTGGGCCTTGTCCCCCGTCACCGGCGTCTTGTCCGCAATAACGAACGTGACGCCAACTTCCGTGTATCGTTCCAGAATTTCATCGACGTTTCCAGGTTCTTGACCGGCGAAGTCGTTGGAGGGCACTGCGACCACTATAAGGCCCTGTTCACTGTACTTCTCGTGCAAGGTCTGGAGCTGCTTCAATTGGCCTGCGTGGCCGCATTTCGATGCTGTATTGACCACCAATACTGCCTTGAAGCGGAAGTCCTGAGGTGTCAGTTGGCCATTCGATGGCTGGATGGTGGCGAACTGGAGCACGTTCGAAAAGCCTCGGGTTGTAGACGAGAAGAAACGGGTCTCGTGTGACTGTGGGACGATACAAAGGCTCTGGATATGTGGTGTGAGCAACGGGGAACGCTGCAGGCGAAGCACGCGACGCTGCAACATTGATGCAGCCATGACCACAGGTCTCCAATATTTTTTGTGTAGTAATTAGTGTGTGGAGGACATAACATTTGGGTGGCGGTAGTTGGTCGGTGGCATTTAAATGTAGCCATTTTAATTGACGCTTGCTCTTTGCAAGTGAAACTCCGCTGCTAGAATGGGCGCTGGGGCATCGACGAAGGCGTTCAAGGAGTTTGATGCTGCGTTGATGTGTACGTACGCCACCGGGAAGTTAGTAGTGAGAGATTGTGAGTTGTTAGTTCTTCCCCCGAAATTGTTAGAACGAGCTCTGCACTTGAAGGAGTTGCGACTAGAACACGCCAAGTTGAAGCAGCTGCCTGCGAGCTTCGGTTGTCTGTTGTTACTCGAGTAAGTGATCACTTAAACTCATTTTTACTCAAGAAGCACTAACTATTTCTACTTGTGCAACGATCTGTAGACGATTGTCACTTGCTGGCAACCAACTCGAGTCTCTGCCACTGTCATTTCATGAACTGCAGCGTCTAGAAGAACTGGATCTCAGTTGCAACGCGCTTCGCTCGCTTCTTGGAAATTTCTGTAATCTCGGAGCGCTACGTCGATTTTTCGGGTACGACAATGCACTCAAGAAGTTACCAAGGGAGTTTGGTGCGTTGAGTTCTCTCGAGATGCTGGATATACACAACAACGTCCTGAAAAAGCTGCCAAAATCTTTTGCGTGTCTTGTAAAACTCACACGACTCGATCTGAGTCGAAATAAGCTCCGTAAACTACCTGAAGCCTTTGGAAATCTAAGTGCACTTGGAATTTGTAACCTCGGACGAAACATGTTGCGTGACCTACCAGAATTTTTCGGAATGCTTGGGGCTCTGGAGGTGCTATCATTGTCGAACAATGCACTCTACAAGCTCCCAGCTTCCTTTGCAGAGCTTACGAGTCTCACGAATTTATCGTTAACAGGTAACATAATCGAGTGCTTCCCGGGCCAGATAAGTTCTCTCAAAGCGCTGGTCACACTGACGTACGCTGAGAACAGACTTCGACTATGGAAACCTGGAGAGAAAAACATTCTAGACGAAGAAACACCAGAAAATGATCAAAAAATGGATGAAGCCAACGAAGATATCGACGAATTCGGTACTATCTCCAGTAACCCACTAGCTACACTTGAAGCCATTCAGTATCTCGATTTGAGTGATAATGCGCTGGAATTTCTCCCATCACGCGGCTGGGAACATCTTGAGATGCTTCTACACTTGAAACTTATTCGCAATCGACTTCAAACGCTGCCCACTGGAGTTGGAAATCTGCCAAAGCTACAGCGACTCGATATCGCAACAAATAAACTGAAAACTCTCCCAAGTTCTCTCTTCAGCAACAAGTCGCTGGCGTATCTCGACGTGCAACAGAACGCTCTACAAGAACTACCAGAGAATGCTGGCGAGTGTGAAGCTCTTGTGAGGCTCATTTTAACTAAGAATCGAGACTTACGAGGCCTCCCTGCCAGTCTTTGTCGCCTCGCTCTGCTTGTAGAACTGCGTGTCGACAAATCCTGTTTCTTAGCGCTTGAAGAGGAGCTGACTGCATTTTGTCGAGAGCTCGTCTTCTTCTCTGCAGAGTAAGGATTTCATCTGTATCGGTGGAAAGACTTTAAACGGCTGGTGGGCTTCAAGTAGCGTAATAATTTCACGTTGGACTGCAGTTGGTTGACCCGACGATGGGCGAAGAGTAGCCAATTGGAGCGATGTGAGACCCTCATTATCTAAAACTCCAACGAGGTTGGGCTTCGCTAACAGTAGACGGACACAACGTTCATGCCCGGCGAACACAGCAAGATGAAGAGGAGATCGTCGTAAATGGTGAGTCAGTAAGGTAGGATCAGCGCCGCATTGAAGAAGTAGATCTAGTATGGCGGTGTAGCCATGTTGTGCTGCGATGTGGAGCGGCGTCAGAGCGTCATCGGCCTCGTCAAGTCTCGCATCGACGTCAGCATCGGCTAAGAGAAGTTCTTCTACTGCTGATAGATGACCTCCACGAGTGGCTAGATGGAGAGCTCGCCAGCCTCCAGATCGCGCAGCTTCCAGTCTCTTCTTCACGTCGCTTTTGGCTTCTGCGTCATTCGGCTGTAAGAGACACTGTATAGCAGTAGCATCGCCTAACATCGCAGCACAGTGAAGAGCTGTCCAGCCAGTCTGCAATGGATATCGACATAAACTTTAGAATCGCTCTCATATAAATGAAAAAAAAAACTATCTCGACATACGCTGTCTGAATCCGCCAGATCTAAACCAGATTGCTGCAACGCATGTACAAGGGATGGATGGAGCTCGTGCTGCGCTGCTGCAAGGCCGTGAAGTACCAGCGGCTTCGCTTTTGAGCTGATCATCAGGCTGGTTGGAACGAAGTTGCGTGGTCGACCGCAGCAGCGACATAGACAGCATTTATCTGCGGCGTCTTCATTCACCTTCCAGCACACAAAGCACTCCCACTTCATCCTCAAAATTAAGTAGAATACAGAGCTTTGACCACGACGACCGGGCGCAAATATAGCCATCTCTCACTCAAGCTGTAACTGTTGACTCTGCTTACATCATTGACGATGAACTAGTTAGATTTCACTAACCATGAGAGTCAGAGCTTCCAAGCCACTTTTGTTCACATTGACACCATTTTATACCGGTTTTACGGCTGTGTTGTCTTGTACCACACCCACGTTTCGCTTAGACTTGCTGGACTGCAGTCGTTGGCGATTGCTCGAACGAAGCATGCGTTTGCTTGTACATGTCCACGAGGTGTTGGCCACTGGTCGTTGGCGGATACTTGGCCGGATTCTCGTCACTCACACAACTCAGGAAGCACTCGACCTCACACGTGAAGTTTGGCTCATAGAAGAACGGAACCGAGTATCGCTCTTTACCCGACACATTCACCACCCGATGCAGCGTCGATTTGAAGGTTCCATTGGTGAATCTCTCGGCCATGTCTCCGATATTTACCACAAATGCGTCGTCACGGGGCGGGACATCAATCCACTTGTCCTCGTGGAAGATTTGCAGTCCTCCGGTCATATCCGTGGACAGCAACGTAATGAGTCCATAGTCAGTATGAGCTCCAGCTCCGAACACTCCATTGTCCACGTCAGACTTCTCTGAGGCATAGTGCAGCAGTCTCAACGCTGCCATGGGCTTGTCGAACATCCCAGGACCATCGAACTTCCCCTTCTCTCCTGCGGCTTCAGCGAAGAGTTTGGCTACATTGAAGCCCAGCTCGCACATGGCTACATGGTACTTCTCGATCGTCTCTTGGAACGTAGGGAACTTTGCCTTATCTGGGAAGACATTGGGCCCATGGAGAGGCAGCTTCATCTCGTCACTGTCCAAAGGCACGTGACGACAGATGTAGTAGCCCTCCTTGGTGTCTCCTCTCGTCTGCACCGTCGGATCTAGTGTCTCCTCGTTCATTAGCGTGTATCCTCTCATGTACTTGTTAGCCAAGACCTTCTGCTTCTCCTCTAATGGCTGACTGAAGAACGTAGCCATCTCCTTGTACACTTGGGCCTTGAGCGTGTCGGGGATGCCATGGTTCACTAGGTAGAAGAAGCCCACGTCGGTGCAGGCGCGACGCAACTGTTCCGCCGCATTGGTGCTGGAGAAATCTACTTCGGGAATGGCTACCATCTTGAATGTGGCGGGATCGTTGTTAGGCGCAGATTGAAGACTGATGTGGGATCCATAGTGAGTCCAAGTGATGGATGCACCCATGCCGTGATGGGTACATAGTCGTGATGCGGAGTGCGTCAAATGGCTACAATTCGCTGTTGAAACTGGGCAATGGCGGCTATGATTTTCCTGCCAGGAGGACGTTCTAGGAGCAAGACTGAGCTCAGAGGTTTCGGTGCACTGTCGGAATCGGAGCAGGCAAATGATAATTTTTCTAGTTGAGGGAGGATCGGTTACTGCGTGCACCTACCGTTGTAACTTACAGAGAATCTTACAATGTAAAATTCTCAGATCAGGCCTTGTCAGAGGCTGGCGAGATATCCAGCGTCCTATTATTAATAGTCTTCTTCCACAAAAACGTGTAATGTACTAAACCTCTTTGAGTAGATTTGAAACTCACGTAAGACCGACCCATTCGTGAGTTGGTAAGACAAGCGGTACAGCACCAAAATTGTCCTTGAAGAAGGTGTGTTAGATCACTCAGTTGCTACTTCGGCTTTCAAGTAGCTTGAGGTAGGACGTTTATTTGGACGCTTCGTCAAGTAACATGCTGACGCCGTCATCTAAATGTAGCCATCTCCACGAAGATTGTCGGAACCCCAGATTTAGCATAACGGAAGCGTTGAGCAAGAACATGACAGCTATTTCAAGCAGGAGCCCTTGCATTTTATCCTCATTCACGTCGATAGCAGTTTATTCCTTCATGATGGGGCCTGGAAGTCCGCCACGGAAGGTCGGATGGGGGGAGGACC
The DNA here is from genome assembly GCA_016864655.1 of Phytophthora cactorum. Classification (NCBI taxonomy): domain Eukaryota; phylum Oomycota; class Peronosporomycetes; order Peronosporales; family Peronosporaceae; genus Phytophthora; species Phytophthora cactorum. The sequence goes on from NHQK01000051.1 coordinate 491,624, forward strand.
TCGATGTCGAGTCGACGCATTTGGCTTCGCCTACGGATGATATCCTGTACAATTCAAGCCGTGTTGCACCAACCACAAACGTCCGAGGCCCGACGCTCGTAAAACCTGCGACGGTATCAGAACTGCCGACGTTGCTAACGAAAATCCAACCGGGGGGGGGATCGATCCGCAGAGAGAGCGTCGGCAATCGACGGTCTTCGGCTACGAGACGCTTAAGTACCAGCATATCTGCAGCACTTCTTCCACTACCGCAAACCAAATCTGTTTACCTGCAGCTTTTGTTCGCGGGAGTGGTGGTCATCTGTTTGGTATGGACCGTTTGGCTTATCATGTTAAATACGGCACCAAACTACACAGTGAATCGCGTCATGAACACCGAGAATTTCGATAATGGAGTCTTCTGGTTGTTTGTGGATCCATCTCCGTATCTGCTGTGGCTCTCTGTGGTCGGTTTGTCTGTTGCGGGCATTGGATATGTAGCCATTCTCGTCAAGATGGTCGCTCGTCCAAAACGACGAGTGAGTCAAGCACCAGGATCTCTACGCTCTTCTCCAAAGATCGACGCCACCAAAAACGCATCCGAGAGTATAAATTCAGCTAAACAATTCACACGCAGAGTGACGTCATCGGCTCAATTAATCATGGCACTCGCACAGACAGACAGTGTATCTCGTCAACTTGCTGTAAGTTTTTTTACTTATCCTGTCACTAACAACTTAACAGATACAGCTTAACATATACACTGTTTTTCATGGGATAGAAGCTCGGGATGAAGATCGGCGATCTAGCTTTCGAGACCGTTTTGCTGATCCAAATCTTAGAGGCGGGATCTCCTACGCCGATCGTCGCCATTTTCACCATAATCATCGCTTCGAACGCGTTGGCGTGCGCTACGACGATGTTTTTACCCTTCCAGCGAATCGGGCTTATCGAGACTCTGGTAGATCTACTGTACGCACCTTAGCTTGTGCGGCCTGAGTTGAAGTTACTGTACCTAACATTTGTTATACGGTGCCTGTGATACCAGCTTCGATCTCCTTATCGTCGTTGGTTGTCCTATGCTGGTGTTGGTGTACTGCTTATCAACGTTTAACTTTCCTCGGGACAAGTACGCTATCAACCACGAAGTCTTCCCTCCAGGCTGGTTCGAACAGCAAGCAAGCGTTGTAGCCGATCCCGCACAGACTGCAGTCATTTACAAGAGCTTGAAGTCACTGCGTATCTCCTCTACGCTCGACTTTTTTGCTCGAATGGGTGTCCAAGCCACGTTGTTTCTGCGTCTTCGTCATCTCGTGAACCTCATCCAGAGCCCGTGGAAGCAGCGAACGTGCGTGTACCCAAGAAGACGTCGATCTGCTGCGATTTTATTCGTGGTGTATGCTATTCTCCTGATCGTATTTGTAGAAGAAAGCGTCCGTACTTCGACGATCGCGTGTGATCCGCATCCAGAATGTGCTGTACATGCTCGACGGTGGACAATTCTGGAGAGTGCTTCCTTAACGCAATGCCCTTGCTTGATGATGATCGACCGCGATATCGCACCAAAATCATATGCAGAGTGGGAACAACCCCTAAATGTGACAGCAAAAGTGGCCCAGCTTGCTACGAGAGGTGATCTCCAGACTGTGCAGTTGACGAATCGATTTCTACCAGTTTTGCCTGACGAACTTCGACGCTGCACTGAGTTGAGGCATTTGTACGGGTCCTAATTCTATACCCGAAAAAATAACACCGGTGCTTACTAACGTGAATTTTGTTACAGAACTCTGGAATATACGCACACACAGACGCTACCTGACTGGTTCAAGGGGTTCACCGAACTCGAATTCTTGTACGTGATGGCTCTAGATGTAAACACAATTTTCAAGTTGTTCAAACTAATTTGAATATTTGTGATATGTACTTTGTATCCTGGATAGACATCTTGAGAGCAAGTTTACAAGCCCATTCGTTGTTCTACCGGATGATATCTTCCGAGACATGTCGTCGTTGACATTCATTCACTTCGCGGGTTTTGTTCCGATGAAGCGACTCCCGTCTTTTCAAGGGCTCACGAATCTCAAATCACTTACACTGGCTGTGTTCCTTCTACTGGATCAGCTTCCAGCTTTCGACCATCTCCATCGACTCGAACGATTACTAGTCACGTGTGTACCAATTCTCGATACTCTTCCCGATTTTGCTCCAATTAAGGAGAACCTCAAGTCGTTGATTTTAACCGATCGAGGCACTTGGTGCTGCAATGGCTTCTTGGGTGAGTGCAACCTCCAGCACCCGATGTGTCAAATTCACCCTCTGTGGGGAACACCGGCGGCCACATGCTTAGCGTCAGACCGCGAAAAGGCTACTCCTGATACTCTGGCGCTGATTGAAAAGTACCCAGACAACATCTGTAATGGTTTGTTGTATCCTGGTTCGCTAGAAGGCCCGCCCACGCCTGCCACGATGGATCCGTGTAATGGCACCCTTTATCGACAATGCATCGATGCCAGCGGATTCGAATCCATGTGCTACAACGCCAGATTCATGGGCATCGCTTGCGATACGAATCCGTTTCCCATCAAGATGAGGCGATATCAAATCGCTCGGGGTGTTGGGGATCCATGCAACCCGGAATACGAGGCTTGGCTGGGGTGTAAATGACCTGGATACGTTCGTGCTAGAAAAACGAGTTTTTTAAGTGATATTTGTAGCCTTTTAAGCATACAATAGTTTGCTATTGAGATTTTAAAACTTAAGTATCTTTGTAGGTATGCATGTAGTAAGCAAAATGAGAGACACAGTTTGCACTGTGTATTATTATGCCCTTCATCTAAATCCTATGTTAATTCTGGGTTGTCTCTGCCCGGACGGTTTTAGGACTGCGATGGTGAGGCTACTTCAAGACGAAATAAGCTAATCAAGCCCGAGTAAGAGAGATACAGGGGCGTCTAGCGGTTTGCTGACCGCCATTCCGCCGATTGGCTCGTACTTGACGGTCGTCGCTGTTTGGTTTGATCGCTTTTTTATGGATCTAATTCCACATTCAGCCACCAAAATAGGTAAAGGCACAATATTAATACGGACATTCCGAAACGCCAACTACTGCAAAACACTTTATTTTAACGACATTATCCTCTAATGGCAATTTCAACTCACGCTCGCATTTTGCTCCGATCCTAGTATTTGGGAGTGGGAAACCACACAGCACATTTTGATCCATGCCCCCCTGTTTCGGGTCAAGCTCAGCGCTGGTTATAGCACGCTCGATTCAGACAATTGTCAAGGACGATAATCGAGTCGATTCATGCCGTAACCTTCAGTTTTCAAAAATAGATCCATGTGTACAGCTATCAAAAAAAATCGTACACTTACTATCGTCCTCGAGGATTGTCTGAATAGCATACTTAGTGTTCGCACAAACACTAACTGTATCAAGAATATGAATGGCTAATATTATAGCCAATAGTAGGTAGCCTATAATTGACTGTGGTTCAGTATGGTATAGTAATTCTCTATTGAATTGATAGTGGCAGATGTAGAGCGGTTGTGGAAGCTTCTAGAAGCTTCCATCCGCTTGAACTGCGGGGGCAGCACTTCTAGTTTTGCGCGCCCTCCCCCAAGCAACGCTTTCCTTCAGATATACTGGTAGCTCTTGTTGGTCCCAACAACCTGACCAAGAGAGCCCATGCCGACGAACGCCCAGCTCCAAGCCGAGATCGATCGGCTGAATCAAGTGATGGCAGACCGCACGCGAGTGCCGACCAATCTGCCCAAGATCACCGGCAAGAGGGGAGAGGACGTACGCGAATGGCTGTTCCAGATCGAGAAAGCCTGCCGCATCAATAACATCCCGATCGAGGACGCGAGCACGCGCCTCCCGGGAATCGCCGGGTCGGCGATAGAGAAGCCGGCCTCGGGCTGGTTTCTGCACTGGTCATCGACAACTCGAAGCGAGGAGCATACGTGGGGGATTTTCCGTGAGCATGTGCTCCAACACTTCGAGGCGTCGAACTACCAAGCTGTCCTGCGTGAGAAGCTTCAGCGACTCAAGCAGACAGCAGACATCGAGCCCTACAACGGCGAGTACTCGGCTCTCATCTTCCGTGTCGAGGGCATGAGCATGCTTGACCAAGTTCTCTGCTTTGCAAACGGTCTCAAACCGCGCACGCGTAGCTATGTAAAGTTGGATAACACTGAAATGTTGAGCGACGCCATGGACTTAGCTGTCAAGTACGAGGTTACTCACTTCGTTGACGACGCGCACGAGCGCCAATCCCGCGAAGACAAGAAACGTGTTTCTGCTAACCAGACATCCGGCAAAGACAGACCGTCCAAGGCAAACCATTCCGAAGAAGAGGTCGCTTCAAGCCGAAGTCGGACGCAAAACGGGCCCGAGAGTCATATCTGCCACTTCTGCAAGAAGCCAGGTCACATCAAGGTCAACTGCTTTGCCTGGAAGAAACAACAAGGCACGCAGGGAAACGAGCAACCACGTCAGTGAATGTGGGTCCTGACAAGGCCGGGAGCGTAACCAGAACTCCTAAGATTGAGAATATCAGCCTTAACGTTCTGTGTGAAACCCTCTTGTCTACAAGTCACGCCCGTTGTTCTCGGTAACAGGAGAGATCAACGTGAGCGGCCGGAGTTTTGCTACTCATCATATACTGTTAGACTGTGGAGCTACCCCGATCTACGTATCACGACGCTGGGTCGAGGAGCACCAACTCCAAACGACGAAGTTCGACGACAAGAATATCCGAGTCAAACTCGGAGACAACCAGATCATCGAGACCAAACTAGAGGTCTTACCTCTAAACATCATGGTGTCTGGCATACAAGATGCATACAAGTGTGTCGCTGTAGTGAACGCGATCCCCGACGAATTTGACTTAATCCTCGGAATCCCATTCTTTGAGGACGTACAGCCACAGATCGATTGGAGAGGTCGACGAATGAAAGGAACTGGGAGCGAACAGGCGAGGCCTACGGGCCGATCGAGGAAGGCGGACCGGTGATTGCCTCCGGGCTTCGGAGATCTGTCGAGGCGAAAAGCCTTTCGACGAAAAGACCCGATTACTGTCGAGGTGCCGCGCTGGAAACGGATGTGACGTCCGTGGCCGGACCTGCTCGTGACGAAGCGCAAGAAAAAAACCCAGGTGTTGTCTGCGAGCAACAAGAAGACGCGCCAGCCGGCAAGAGTTCGGCTGCGAGCGATGCCGGGAAGTCATTGGGGCGCAGAGGTATTGCAGGAGAAACTGAGAGAAGTAGTAGTACCCGTGGGAAGGACAACATCGTGGAGAAGGTGTTCACGATGGGTGTCGTTGATGAGAGTGGTGTACAAACGAAGTACATCACGCGCAAGAAACTTCGGGAGTTCCAGAGAATCAAGACCAAGTCAGCGGATGAACCTGACTTTGTGCTCGTGCTGACGAAACGAGACGATCAACCAGGTCGCGCGCTCTCTGTAGCGGCGTGACCAACCCGACAATATAGGAACCGCGAAACCTCAACGCTACCTGGAGACGGACTGGGATACGTTTCGTAGCAACCCGGCCTTCGATCTTCTCGTGTAGTACAAGGACAATGTGTTTCGTCCCGAACTCCCGGAAGGATTACCAGAGAAGCGAGATATCGAACACCGGATCGACGTGAAGGACGCAAACCTTGCGATGTATCGACAGCAATGGCGACAGTCACCGGAACAGCAGCGTCAAATCATACATTGGGTTGAAGACATGGGGAAGAAGAAGCTGATTCGACCCAGTATCAGTCCACATGCTGCTCCAACATTCTGCGTGCGGAAAACAGTCGGTTACACGACTATCGATACTTGAAATCGAACATGGTGCGCCAAAGTATCCTGATGACCCGAAAGGAAGATATCTTGGACGCTATGTCGGGAGTGTAGTGTACTGGTTCTCTACGATGGACCTGATGTCCGCGTACTACCAAGTGCGCATGCGCGCGGAAGATATCAAGTTCACCGCGTTCCAGGCGCCGAATGCACTTTGGGAGTATTTGTTATTGCCCATGGGAGTCTGTAACGCGCCGGCGACGATGCATCAGTTGACATCGAAGCTCTTCCGAGTATTGGAGAATACGAAGTCGTTTTACGACGACATCTACATCTTCACGAAATCGCGGAATATCGGAGACCACCTTGAAGCATTGCGCAAGACCCTGGATATTTTGCGCGATAACAAGCTGTCCAAGTGTGTCTTCTGCGCGGAGGAGATTCCATGTCTTGGTGATTTCGTGGGACGCGACGGTGTGCGGATGGACCCGACAAGGGCAGCCGATCAACGACTGACCGGTACCACGAACCCAAGAAGATCTTTACAGCTTTCTAGGTTTAGCTGGTTACGTTCAGCGATTCTGCCCAGAGTACGCATCATTGACAGCAACCATGTTCGCTCTTCTGAAGAAGAAGGACAAGCGCAACGCGAAGATCAACTTCGACGACGAGCAGTTGAAGAGTTTTAAGGAGTTGAAGAGACGGTTGTGTAACCCACCCGTGTTGCATCTACCTGACTTCAGCAAGCCAATGCATCTTCGTACGGATGCAAGCAAGTTTGCGGTCGGTGGTGAGCTGTTTCAGGTCGTCAATGGTGTGGAGCGTCCCATCGCGTACACTTGTCGGAAGATGAAGTCAGCGGAAATTAACTACCCGACACAGCAGCAGGAGCTCTTAGCCATCATTCATGCGCTCGCAGCCTTTCGAATCTACTGCTTGAATAAACCCCCGATTGTCGAAACAGATCACGAGAGTCTTGAAGGTCTGTTCACGCAAAAGATGGCTAACCGTCGACTTGCCCGCTGGTACGATATCGTCGCAGAGTATCAGCCAACGTTTTCGTATCTCCCGGGAGCGAAGAATGGCATCGCTGACGCGTTAAGCCGGAGACCCGACCTTCAACCAGAGACGAAGTTCTTTCACGACTTGAGCGTGTCGAGTTTCAACGGCACGTCGTTTGGTTTGGCGATTAGTGAAGTGACCACGGACACCAAGCTGATCCCGAACATCAAGAAGGCGTACGTGAAAGACCGCGACGTACAAGCAATCTTTGCAGCAATCAAACGACGCACTGCGAGCTTGAATCCGAAAGTTAAGTCTCAGCACCTCAAGAAGTATCGTTGCTATTCCGCAGTCAATGGCTTGCTCTGGTACCAATCTCCATCGGACGACGTACCGCGTGCTGTAGTGCCCGACGATGTGAAGTTGCGGCACGAAATCATCAGCAAGTGTCATGACTCCAACTACGGAGGTCATCCTGGTGCGGAACGTACGTACTTAACACTCGCGCGGCGTTGGTATTGGTCCAAGCTGTTGAAGTCCATCCAGAAGTTCATTGCCGACTGTGAGTCATGTCGACGGAACAAGCATCGGCTTACCAAGCCACCTGGTCTTCTCGAGCCCTTACAGATACCGGACGAACGGTGGCGATCAATCTCCATGGACTTCACCACCGACTTGCCGCATACCAAGCGTGACGTAGACTCCACCTGGGTCGTCGTTGGCAGATTGACGAAGAGATGGCATTCCGTGCCGACTACGAAGAAGGTGACAGCCGAAGGCGTTGCCCGTCTTTTCATCGACCACATCTGGATGCTTCACGGTATGCCTACAAACATCGTTTCGGATCGCGATCGGAAGTTCGTCTTCAAGTTTTGGTAACACGTTATCAAGTCCATCGGGACGAAGCTGAGCATGACCGTCGCGCACCGAGCTCAAGGCGACGGACAAACGGAACGTATGAACCGTACGCTTGAAGAATATCTTCGATGCTTCGTTGGGCCGCTGCAAGACGATTGGGACGTTCACCTCGCGAACGCTGAATTTGCCGTCAACTCGACAGCAAACTCCAGCACCAAGCTTGCTCCATTCGAGGCTGATCTTGGGTATATTCACTGAATCCACTACAGCTTGCAGCCGAGCAGCTCGAACACGTGCCCAGGAGTCGACGCGGCACAGAGTTCCACGAGCATCAAGCAGCCATCTTTTTTCGATGTCGGGAAGCCTTAGCACAGGCTCAAGAACGAATGCGTGACGTCTATGATCGAAACCGTGCCGAGCAACAGTTTGACGTTGGTGACCGTGTGTACTTGAGCACCCAGCATTTGGATCCAAAACACACCGGTCTACCCAATTCAACCAAGTTCCGGCAGAAGTGGATTGGACCGTTTATGGTTGTCCGCAAGGTCCACAACCACACGTATGAGCTGAATATTCAAGCCAGCAACAAGCTCCATTCGGTCTTCGACACTGGATCATTGAAGCACTACAAGGACCTAGCATGGTTGTCGCGGCCGCACGACGTCGTCCTTGCAGATGGCAGTGTCGGCCAACTTGTCCAGCGATGGCGAAACGTGGATTTAGCGCTAACTTGGCACGCCAAAGAGCAGGGCATCTCAATACCGCTAACATTTACCACTTTCTCCGCATCTATCTTCATTTGCTTTAAGGTATAACGTTCCCTACCAAGTCGAAGCTTGGCCTACAGCTACAGGATTGTATTGCGACTTCCGTCCAAATTTGCTGGTCCTGCCATCAAAACATCAAATCGTACAGATATATGGCGCAACGCCTCCAAAGCCGTACTTAGTAGGACATTTAGTAAGTTCAAGTGATTTAGCGGGCTGGGTTGATTTTCCTGGCTCCGTCGATTCAACCAACCAGCCGTGCGGATAGGTACGAACCAAAAAAAGGTAATCTAACAATAGGTAACTTGCAATTATCCTATTTCAAGATATTCTAACTAGTTTTGGTCAAAATATAAACGGAAAATTGGCGAACAAGTGAAGGGAGCTCATTCCACAATTATGGTTCCACCTGCAACTACCCCACCTCGCTTCATCATACCACCACTCCCAAAATGCGTGTACGATTCATACGAAGCAGCCCTCCATACTATCCAAATAGATCTGGCAACTCGACTTTATGTGCGACAAACATGGGCGTACTCAAAACAATCGTGGACTTCGTGAAGAGAATCACGTCCGCACTCAGTGGGGGGCCAGCAAAATTGGGTGTACTATGACGATCCGTCTCGAAGCAGTGAGCAAAAATGACAGTACGGGCAAGTGGAAAGTTGTTCACTTGACGGTTCTGACAGTCACAACCATCCTGCCTCTGAAACCCCCAGTATTCACCCGGGGCACAGACGACGGTATATTCAGCGATTGGCGTTGAGAGACCTGTCTACACAAGACTTAATCAACTGCAGTTGGTATATCTCCAGCGACTGTAATGGCTACGATTCGACAGGCTCACCCCGATACGTCGATTACTGCAAAAGATATCGCGAACCACAAGGGCGAGGATCGACGAGTGACCTTGGCCGACGATACTCCGACGGAAATGCTATTGAAGGAATTGACGAGGCACGCTTTCTTTTTCAAGATGAAGTACACTCCGACACCTCACGCTTGAAGTACCTGTTTTGGTCGCACCCTGACATCAAGCAGTACTATAAGTGGAACTCCAACGTTCTGGTAATGGACTGCACGTACAAAACCAATATGTATGATCTACCATTGCTAAACATTATCGCTATGACCAACATGAACACTGTGTTGCCGATCGCGCAGTGTTGGCTCCCCGGTGAAAAGGAAGAAGATTTCGTGTGGGCATTACAGCAACTTCAGGTCATGCTAACAGATTACGAGGTATCCTATCCATTAATCATAGTCACGGATCACGACCAGGCCTGTATGAATGCGTTGGATCGCTTGTTCCTCCAAGTTCCGTCTCTCGTTTGCCGATGGCATAGGAATCGTAACGTTTTGGCTAAGGCCAGAACACTATTTGGTCAGGTGGAAATTGAAAACCCAGCTTCAGGTCAAGACAAATATGAGAACACGGTAGCTACAGATCAATTCATGGAACTGTACTACAACGCTGTAGACTCTCCGACAGAGACAGAATTTGATACACGTTGTGCTACAATCCGCTCTTCAACCGTGGAATTTGCGGACTACCTCGACAACCACTGGTGGAAGTACAAAGCCAAGCTGGTTCGCTGCTGGATGTCGAGTCACTTGCATTTTGGATACCGCGATACTTCCCCAGTGGAGGGCACCCATTCAAAATGCAAGGTCTGGTTGGAATCCGCTCGTGGAGATCTCTTTTGACATGTTTCAAGAAATTGCTACCTTGGTGGCAAACATGTATCAAAAAGGTCGCGTACGAAGTTGAGCGTGACGTTAGCAAAGTTCCTCGCATTTTGCAGGATCTGTGATACTCAGCTGTTGTCCTGTTCATCAGTAGATATGTACTAGACGAGACAGCAAAGTTGTGGAAACAAGCCCATCGAATTGTGCGAAAGAAGGAAGTCGTCGAGACCTGTACTGGTGCCTTTCGCTACTCAAATGGAAGACCTTGTGTTCACGATCTTATCGACATCATTAAGGCTGAGCGACAGCAGAAGCTAGCGACGAGCCACTTTCACAGACATTGGTTGACGCGACGTGGGCATACTGAAGATTGTGAGTCCAGGGTCTTAGACCCGACTCCATTGAGAGCTAACCAAAAACAAAAGCACAGAAAACACACAAGAAGAACAGCGGTGTTTCAGGTACGGCGCTGGAGCCCACATATGCCGAACGAGTCGATCGAAACAACCCAGTCCCCATTCCAGAATCACAGCAAACTGTTGCTCAAGTACTCATTTCGAATTCGGGACCTCCTCGATCCAGCCTAACTCTGATCCCCCGACTCCCGTCTCTCAACTCATTGTTGAATCCTGCAGCTCCAGGCGACACGCCACTAATGTGGGACCTCGCTGAGGCGGCATGGGAATGCGCTTCACTCGCCACTGACTCCTCGTAGTCGACTTGGCCCTCTTCGAGTTCTTCGAACAAGAGGGCGCTCCCTCGGCTCGGACGAGTCGGGATACTTGCTCTCAGCAGCTTGACGGCTCATTGATCGTGTGTCGTGTCGACGACGGTGCTCAAGGTGGTAATCCGCCACAGAGAGCCTTAGCACTGGTGATGTGTGCGATCTTGGAGCACTGGGCGTTGGAGCGTTGTCACGATGTGGCCGAGACGCTTGGTCTGCTGACCGCGGAGGAGAGTTTCGGCCGTGAGCTTGTTGCGTGGTGTGAGGCATCGAGGATGCAGAATCGACAATGTGCTTGCGGAGTTAAAGTTCGGCGGGACTGTGTTGTGAGGTGTAGTGACCTCCAACGTCTTGACAAGACGGACATCGCTGAGGAAAGTTCGTAAATGGCAAGTCCACATCTTAGTGGGGGAGGTTACATGGGCTGGTGGGTACATTAGGTGTGTGTGACACATAATGAGTGCGCAGTACCCGGAAAGTTAACAGACTCTCAATGCATAACTTAGAGAGTTAACCAGACTCTCAGTACATAGGCTGAAAGCCATTCGATATGTAGTTGACTAGATTTGACTATGCTAGATAGTCAAGCACATACATTTACACGGTAGGCGGTTGGCCGCAATAAAGATAAATAAAACATGTCTGGTTTTTGAAGCGAAGAGTTCTTACGGTTATAAATAAATCTTGGCCCTGGTTTCTGGGCTGTTTAAGGATCCTTATTAAGAAACTTAGTATTAGTGACTTTTTGAGTCATACGTCTTCCTCTGACGCTAAAGCTACGGCAGCGTCGGGAACCTGCTTTTTATTCCTGTTTAAGGGGTTTCCTATCGCAGGGTGTACCATAATAATGGATCATCAGTTTATTATTAACTCGGCAAATTCAATCCAACAGCCAATGGTACTGTAAGGTTTGATGAAGCTTACCGAATGTGTAGTACATATATAGCTGGCGTTATCTCGGTTAACCTTTTCGCTTTGACTCGCCATCGCTTGCCCTCCTACACAGCCCCCCCCCCACACACACACAAATTTACTAACCAGTTGACTGCAACTTGGACTATCACGGATTGCCTAATGGTGGATTGGTAGGTTTTTCGTTCATGCCTATGCTACTGGATGTCAGATAGGCAAATGAGTGAGAGGATTGCGAGAAGTGCCATGAAACTATAGATCGGAAATAAGTATAGTCGTAACAGATTCCTTCGGGCGTCCTGTACAATTAGGACTTTTCCCATACCTAAGCACCCCTGAATAGGAATTTTCGCCAAATGTATATTCCTTTTGACAACTGAGGGGTAAGAGGGAATACTAACTTGAGTTTGTATGTAATTGTCGTTGGGAGGTGTTTTTTATTGTTGTTGAGAGAGTATTCCAAGCCTAGGGATTACTACCGAGGGGATTATCTGTATCTCTTCGCCAGTCAACTAGCCGTGTGTCCAGGATACTAGCCAACCCTGGTCGGTTTCCTCAAATGCGCACCACCCTCGATGTATCGAGGGAAAACAATACCGATGTGATTTCCTTGTGTCTTGCAGGCTTAATGGCTCCACGCGGGCAATTACGCGCTTGACAGTCGAACCATACTTGTGGTATTACTAACTCTGTTATTGTGTGGTATCTCGTTTGGCTATCTTCTACCATGCATACATCATTTAACTTGACTTAAGTATAGGGATGTTGACATCGGTAACGAGATGGTTCGGGTAGGTGTTGGCACCATACCTAGTTATGCTGTCGTTCAAGGTGAGAGAGGCGTGCAGTTTACCAGAACTATAGTGTTTGGGCACTGTAGCTAGCAAATACAAGCTCATAGGACGAAACGTGTGTGAGTCTGTCGCAATCGAGTATAACAAGCTTCAGGCACGATCCTGAGCGGCTATGTTGCTCCAACCTTCAAGGGGCAAGCAAAACGAGGTAGGTCAGGAAATATACTTAAGAAAAACATCCACGAAGGTGCACGTACTTGTCCATGAAGACGATACCGGACACCTCGGCAGCCGATTCGGCCATGCTGATCTGAGGACTCGGTTTAATAGGCCTGTCACTAAATTTGTAGCTGCTGTCCTGGATTGTATCTGCGAAGCTTAACTTGGCGGAGTCGCATCTTTGACCATATGACTTGTACTTGCGAGCAAAGTTATCTAGCTTTTTTTGTTGAACATCTTAGCAAGCGGAACGAGATGAACAAGCGAGCGTTCATCACAAAAAGGCTGTAGCGATATGGCTTCGATGCCTACAAGACATTGCCAAAAGCCGTGACTACCATGGGGAGAGACTCGCGCTCAGCAGTGATGAAGATTGACATCACCACGAGTCGATGATGATGTTCGTCTCCTCATCACAACGAAGAAAGCAAGCAGGCGGCTAGTAGCAATAAAGATGATGTTGTGTTTAATGTTCGTTAGTTTCACGAGAATGAAAGTGCGTAGTTCTAATTTAGCGTATTTCTACTTTGTAAGCTAGCCTGACAAAAGCAACAGCTTATCTAAGCGCAGGCGGTGTTTGTCCTTGTCAGATGACAAGGACAACAGGCCTTGCGTATGACGTTTCGGCAGCTCTCATTCCCCACTTGGCTGATTGATGTAAGGAAGTGATCGCTTCCTAGTGCTTTTGTCGAGTTACTGGTAGTGGTAGTACAAGCCGTCCTAGGTTGTTTACTTTTAAGGCGTGACGAACTCCCTCTCAATTTAGATCCGCACGTGAAAGCACTATTAGTAACTACGTCATAACGCGGGTCCGGATTCTACCTCGCCTTCTTCTCCATCTTCGACCTCGCCATCTTCGACCTCGCCATCTTCGACTTCCTCTGTCTCTCCTTCTCCAAAATCACCGAAGTACTCGCGAACTCGACGATCGGTAATTTTTTCGCTAACGACCCGGAAAAATTGGCGTAGTCGTGCCTAGATCTCTTCTGCGGGGACCACTCGCTGCTTATCGTAGTCTCGAAGAAGCCTTCGCTTGGCTGCATTGATTTTCGTTGTACTTGGCTTCAACGTCGACCACAGCTGTGAAAACTGTGCCCAACTGGGAATGTCTGTCCTTCCTCCGCCATTGCAATCAATCGAAGACTGAGAAGAATAAAAGAAAAGAAGACCGAATCAAGTTGTGTTCTACGGAGCCCAATACTGGTGTCTTCCGTTATTCCAGCTCTCAGGTCAATTGTGCTTGGAGCAGACAATAAGGCCGTTAGCACTGAGCTCAACGTCTCAGTGATGAAACCTGGTGTAACGTGAATTTTGCATGCTGAGACTAGGAAGCTTATGTACCTAGTTCGGCAAGAAAAAATAATATAAGGGTTAAAATATAAAATAATTAATATGGCTTATAACTTTTTCCGGCTACTTTTTTAGTATAGCGGAGAAGAGGTTGGCGGAACACCACTAACTAGGATAGCGACAGTTGCTGCTCCAACGTCGGTCACACAATGCAAGGTGGGCTAACGCCACGCAGGGCCTTGGCTTGCGCACCTCCTGCCGTATTCAGAACGCGAGTTAGGATGGATAGTGGTAAACCAAATACTTCACACACAGAGGCTCACTGCATTAGGCCCAATATGGCCTGCGGACAAAAACGTGATCCCCATACAAAATTACTTTGCAAGCGCAGACTATTATGACTGGTATTGTATGGCCTATAATAATTCCAATAGTGACTACAAGGAGGCATTTCTATATATTTGTATAGGCCATAAGCATCGTACAGGCTAGTTTCCGTCGATAAATGTAATAGCAGCCCCCCCCCTCCCCCCGAACCTGATGATGGTTCTGAAGCTTTTTCCGACCACCTTTGGGCGATGGCATAGCACCCGGCAGAAGAAGTGACTGCGTAAAAGGATGTCGAACAATTGAATATAGTTATATAACACACATAGTTATATAGCTATATTCAATAACATACCGTGCCAAACTGGTCGGTGCCAGACAGCCACGTATCCATCCATGAGGCGTTGTTCGGGGTCCTTCAGGCGATCAATCGTAATCTTGCGGTCCATTATAATAATCCTCTCCTATTTATATCGGAGTCTCTCCCTTTGTAGCTGACTCCTTTAGGGTCGCAGATGCATTTTTGGCACATCTGCGACGCCGTGTGCGAGAATATTCTCAGACATGCGCGTTTTCGGCTTAGTCGTATCGGGGAAAGATAGCATAGCCAAAAGCACCGTTGTAAGGAAGGAGTTGTAAAGTGGTTTCCCGAACTTAAATGTCCTATTAGGTTTGTTCTGCTTATTTACACGAAGTCAGATTAAATAAGTTGGTCCTTCAAGAACTCATAGATCTGGACGTGGTTTAATATTTAATGACGTTTTGGCTGCAGGTTTTACGCTGGTCCTTTCGTATTTTTTTTATCACTTTAGTGAGGAGCAAAACCCAATCATTAAAAGTTTGCGATAAAACCGTCCAGGACGGGACCCCATCGCTCATAAAAAAAAAGTGATTTGCGACAGAATAGTTGGGCTGTGAGTAATGCTGTCCGTAAGACCACAAACGAAAATAATGCAAAATTTGGAGAAAGGCAATTGGTTATTATGATTGTTAGCATTGGGTGAACGTCGCTAATAACTAGGCATGCATTTGTATTTCCACAAACAAGAGCGTCATTTGAGCTATAACGCGTATTTCTTAAGCGCCTGAAAGGGGGGGGGGCTAGAACGATAGAGATGGGATTTTGTAGTATATGGGAGAAAATATACCTACTGTGACCTGAATAGAACATTATGGCTTACCGTGTTCGGCCTCTACATCTACTTCATTTTACCATAGTCATGAGATCGAAGCATTTGTTTTGGATTGAAGCTTGCCTTCCATTGCGTAGAGTTTCAGATGGCGGCAATGCGCCCCATTGTTTGCTTCAACTTGCTGAAGTTTCCTTCAACGGTGTGCATCCCCGGAACAATGCTCGCTTATACAGGTGTGAACACGAACTGCAAGTCAAATTCACCATAAACTTGTAGTTTCCTTCCACGTGTCTTCGAGTTTGAAGTCTGACTACGTGTTGATGGGTCAACGGGCACATTATCTGCCATTGTTGTACTTGTATTTTTGTGATCGAACTGCCTCCATGGCTGTGAGCCGGAATAGCGACGCCACGTTGTCAGCGTGGCTCTCCAAGGATTCCCGGAAGACACCGACTTTGCACTTTATCTCCTCGACGTGGGTAGGGGGAAGGGTTGTCGCGTGAACTTTGTCGTTATCGATTTGATAGGTGTTTCTTTTTTCGAGCAGCAGAAAAATAGCTAATGTCCCGTTTGCACCAGTGTAAGGGGGGTCATCGTGGTGTACATTGCGTCGTGTCCGTTCTGGCCATGACGAAGGTTTTTACAGCCACCCTTGCAGTATCTGACCATTTCCACTTTTTCATCGGAGTCCGTTGATAGGTTTTTGACGCGCGTCATACACTCCCACTTCCAAAGGGCCAAAAAGATCCACCAACTGAAACGACCGCTATCTCAGGTGTTGACTACCTTTACGTGATCTACTACGGTAGTCCCCGTTGCCAACGTCACTCTCGTACTTCAAACGCGACGTACGAATAAGGTCATTGGGGGAGGTCCGGGGTGTCGCAGTTCTCAATGCGTATTCTTTTTATTATGGTGACATCTATTTTGTTAATATTTACAATATATAGAAGTCAAGTGCCTATTTTAACAGAAAGTAAATGCTAGCACTGAATTTACTTTTCAGTGGAGATAAGTTGGAAGGCAGCGGGTACTCACGTCTGGATGCCAAGCAAAATCTTGTAAAATAGCTGGTATCGTGCATCATGCTGTCTTTACTCGACACGGGTACCCCAGCCTGCTGCAGCGACCGACCTATCGCACAACACCCGCCATCGACAACAGCTAGATTTGTCGAGCTTTCACGCGCGTGGCATGGACATGAAGACACACGTGGAGATCTGGGAGGGCTCAACGACGCTTCAGACGCACCACAAGAGCTGGCATGCGTGCGAGGCCAAAAAGGCAAAAGCAGTCGCCCACCGTGGGGCTCGAACCCACGACCACAAGATTAAGAGTCTTGCGCTCTACCGACTGAGCTAGACGGGCTTCATATTCAATCTCAACCCAAAAACATACAAAATCAAACTACCCAACGCACTCGCTACCAACCACGCTTCGCAACAATCACACACAAGACACACCAGCATCGCCACGCTCTCCAGCCGCCCGTACAATCGCCGACCGTAGCTCTCTTTTCTGGTGGTCGTGGCCGACCCACCTCCCCGGCCCTCGGGCCAACACCAGCATGTCCGCCCTCATCGCCCACTTTCTCGCTTGAAGCTGCCCACCACCGAGGCCTGACACGACCCCACTCCGAGCCAACAACCGCACAGCCGTGGGCGTTCATGCTTGTCCTTACTCGACACGGTACCCCAGCCTGCGTGCATCGACCTGACCTATCGCACAACACCCGCATCGACAACAGCTAGATTTGTGCAGCTTTCACAGGCTGCGATGGACATGAAGACACAGGAGATCTGGGAGGGCTCAACGACGCTTCAGACGCACCACAAGAGCTGGCATGCGTGCGAGGCCAAAAAGGCAAAAGCAGTCGCCCACCGTGGGGCTCGAACCCACGACCACAAGATTAAGAGTCTTGCGCTCTACCGACTGAGCTAGACGGGCTTCATATTCAATCTCAACCCAAAAACATACAAAATCAAACTACCCAACGCACTCGCTACCAACCACGCTTCGCAACAATCACACACAGACACACCAGCATCGCCACGCGCTCCAGCCGCCCGTACAATCGCCGACACGTGCTACTCTTTTTCTGGTGGTCGTGGCCCGATCACCACCTCCCCGGCCCTCGGGCCAACCACCAGCATGTCCGCCCTTCATCGCCCACTTTCTCGCTTGAAAGCTGCCCACAGCCGAGGCCTGACACGACCCCACTCCGAGCCAACACCGCACAGCCGTGCGTTATGCTGTCCTTACTCGACACGGGTACCCCAGCCTGCTGCAGCGACCGACCTATCGCACAACACCCGCCATCGAGACAACAGCTAGATTTGTCGAGCTTTCACGCGCGTGGCAAATGGACATTGAAGACAACACGTGGAGATCTGGGAGGGCTCAACGACGCTTCAGACGCACCACAAGAGCTGGCATGCGTGCGAGGCCAAAAAGGCAAAAGCAGTCGCCCACCGTGGGGCTCGAACCCCACGACCACAAGAATTAAGAGTCTGCGCTCTACCGACTGAGCTAGACGGGCTTCATATTCAATCTCAACCCAAAAAAACATACAAAATCAAACTACCCACGCACTCGCTACCAACCACGCTTCGCAACAATCACACACAAGACACACCAGCATCGCCACGCTCTCCAGCCGCCCGTACAATCGCCGACCGTAGCTCTCTTTTCTGGTGGTCGTGGCCGACCCACCTCCCCGGCCCTCGGGCCAACACCAGCATGTCCGCCCTCATCGCCCACTTTCTCGCTTGAAGCTGCCCACAGCCGAGGCCTGACACGACCCCACTCCGAGCCAACACCGCAAACGAGCCGCGCGTCATGCTGTCCTTACTCGACACGGGTACCCCAGCCCTGCTGCAAGCGCGACCGACCTATCGCACAACACCCGCCCATCGACAACAGCTAGATTTGTCGAGCTTTTCACGCGCGTGGCATGGACATGAAGACACACGTGGAGATCTGGGAGGGCTCTCAACGACGCTTCAGACGCACCACAAGAGCTGGCATGCGTGCGAGGGCCAAAAAGGCAAAAGCAGGTCGCCCCACCTGGGGCTCGAACCCCGACCACAAGATTAGAGAGTCTTGCGCTCTAACCGACTGAGCTAGACGGGCTTCATATTCAAATCTCAACCCAAAAACATACAAAATCAAACTACCCACACGCACTCGCTACCAACCACGCTTCGCAACAATCACACACAAAGACACACCAGCATCGCCACGCTCTCCAGCCGCCCGTACAATCGCCGACCGTAGCTCTCTTTTCTGGTGGTCGTGGCCGACCCACCTCCCCGGCCCTCGGGCCAACACCAGCATGTCCGCCCTCATCGCCCACTTTCTCGCTTGAAGCTGCCCACAGCCGAGGCCTGACACGACCCCACTCCGAGCCAACACCGCACAGCCGCGCGTCATGCTGTCCTTACTCGACACGGGTACCCCAGCCTGCTGCAGCGACCGACCTATCGCACAACACCCGCCATCGACAACAGCTAGATTTGTCGAGCTTTCACGCGCGTGGCATGGACATGAAGACACACGTGGAGATCTGGGAGCTCAACGACGCCTTCAGACGCACCACAAGAGCTGGCATGCGTGCGAGGCCAAAAAGGCAAAAGCAGTCGCCCACCGTGGGGCTCGAACCCACGACCACAAGATTAAGAGTCTTGCGCTCTACCGACTGAGCTAGACGGGCTTCATAATTCAATCTCAACCCAAAAAACATACAAAATCAAACTACCCAACGCACTCGCTACCAACCACGCTTCCGCAACAATCACACACAAGACACACCAGCATCGCCACGCTCTCCAGCCGCCCGTACAATCGCCGACCGTAGCTCTCTTTTCTGGTGGTCGTGGCCGACCCACCTCCCCGGCCCTCGGGCCAACACAGCATGTCCGCCCTCATTCGCCCACTTTCTCGCTTGAAGCTGCCCACAAGCCGAGGCCTGACACGAACCCACACTCCGGCCAACACCGCACAGCCGCGCGTCATGCTGTCTTACTCGACACGGGTACCCCAGCCTGCTGCCAGCGAGCCGACCATTCGCACAACACCCGCCATCGACAACAGCTAGATTTGTCGAGCTTTTCACGCGCCGTGGCATGGACAATGAAGACACACGTGGAGATCTGGGAGGGCTCAACGACGCTTCAGACGCCACACAAGAGCTGGCATGCGTGCGAGGCCAAAAAGGCAAAAGCAGTCGCCCACCGTGGGGCTCGAACCCACGACCACAAGATTAAGAGTCTTGCGCTCTACCGACTGAGCTAGACGGGCTTCATATTCAATCTCAACCCAAAAACATACAAAATCAAACTACCCAACGCACTCGCTACCAACCACGCTTCGCACAATCACACACAGACACACCAGCATCGCCACGCTCTCCAGCCGCCCGTACAATCGCCGACCGTTAGCTCTCTTTTCTGGTGGTCGTGGCCGACCCACCTCCCCGGCCCTCGGGCCAACAACCAGCATGTCCGCCCTCATCGCCCACTTTTCTCGCTTGAAGCTGCCCACAGCCGAGGCCTGACACGACCCACTCCGAGCCAAACACCGCACAGCCGCGCGTCATGCTGTCCTTACTCGACACGGGTACCCCAGCCTGCTGCAGCGACCGACCTATCGCACAACACCCGCCATCGACAAACAGCTAGATTTGTCGAGCTTTCCACGCGCGTGGCATGGACATGAAGACACACGTGGAGATCTGGGAGGGCTCAACGACGCTTTCAGACGCACCACAAGAGCTGGCATGCGTGCGAGGCCAAAAAGCAAAAGCAGTCGCCACACCGTGGGGCTCGAACCCACGACCACAAGATTAAGAGTCTTGCGCTTCTACCGACTGAGCTAGACGGGCTTCATATTCAATCCTCAACCAAAAACATACAAAATCAAACTACCCAACGCACTTCGCTACCAACCACGCTTCGCAAAACAATCACACACAAGACACACCAGCATCGCCACGCTCTCCAGCCGCCCGTACAATCGCCGACCGTAGCTCTCTTTTCTGGTGGTCGTGGCCGACCCACCTCCCCGGCCCTCGGGCCAACACCAGCATGTCCGCCCTCTATCGCCCACTTTCTCGCTTGAAGCTGCCCACAGCCGAGGCCTGACACGACCCCACTCCGAGCCAACACCGCACAGCCGCGGCGTCATGCTGTCCTTACTCGACACGGTACCCCCAGGCCTGCTGCAGCGAACCGACCTATCGCACAACACCCGCCATCGGACACAACAGCTAGATTTGTCGAGCTTTCACGCGCGTGGCATGGACATGAAGACACACGTGGAGATCTGGGAGGGCTCAACGACGCTTCAGACGCACCACAAGAGCTGGCATGCGTGCGAGGCAAAAAGGCAAAAAGCAGTCGCCCACCGTGGGGCTCGAACCCACGACCACAAGATTAAGAGTCTTGCGCTCTACCGACTGAGCTAGACGGGCTTCATATTCAATCTCAACCCAAAAAAACATACAAAATCAAACTACCCAACCGACACTCGCTACCAAACCACGCTTCGCAACAATCACACACAAGACACACCAGCATCGCCACGCTCTCCAGCCGCCCGTACAATCGCCGACCGTAGCTCTCTTTTCTGGTGGTCGTGGCCGACCCACCTCCCCGGCCCTCGGGCCAACACCAGCATGTCCGCCCTTCATCGCCCACTTTCTCGCTTGAAGCTGCCCACAGCCGAGGCCTGACACGACCCCACTCCGAGCCAACACCGGCACAGCCGTGCGTCCATGCTGTCCTTAACTCGACACGGGTACCCCAGCCTGCTGCAGCGCGACCGACCTATCGCACAACACCCGCCATCGACAACAGCTAGATTTGTCGAGCTTTCACGCGCGTGGCATGGACATGAAGACACACGTGGAGATCTGGGAGGCTCAACGACGCTTTCAGAGCACCACAAAGCTGGCATGCGTGCGAGAGGCCAAAAAGGCAAAAAGCAGTCGCCCACCGTGGGGCTCGAACCCACGACCACAAGATTAAGAGTCTTGCGCTCTACCGACTGAGCTAGAACGGGCTTCATATTCAATCTCAACCCAAAAACATTACAAAATCAAACTACCCAACGCACTCGCTACCAACCACGCTTCGCAAACATCACACACAAGACACACCAGCATCGCCACGCTCTCCAGCCCGCCCGTAACAATCGCCGACCGTAGCTCTCTTTTCTGGTGGTCGTGGCCGACCCACCTCCCCGGCCCTCGGGCCAACACCAGCATGTCCGCCCTCATCGCCCACTTTCTCGCTTGAAGCTGCCACAGCCGAGGCCTGACACGACCCCACTCCGAGCCAACACCGCACAGCCGTGCGTCATGCTGTCCTTACTCGGACACGGGTAACCCCAGCCTGCTGCAGGCGACCGACCTATCGCACAACACCCGCCATCGACAACAGCTAGATTTGTCGAGCTTTCACGCGCGTGGCATGGACATGAAGACACACGTGGAGATCTGGGGGCTCAACGACGCTTCAGACGCACCACAAAAGCTGGCATGCGTGCGAGGCCAAAAAGGCAAAAAGCAGTCGCCCACCGTGGGGCTCGAACCCACGACCACAAGATTAAGAGTCTTGCGCTCTTACCGACTGAGCTAGACGGGCTTCATATTCAATCTCAACCAAAAACATATACAAAATCAAACTACCCAACGCACTCGCTACCAACCACGCGTTCGCCAACAATCACACACAAGACACACCAGCCATCGCCACGCTCTCCAGCCGCCCGTACAATCGCCGACCGTAGCTCTCTTTTCTGGTGGTCGTGGCCGACCCCACCTCCCCGGCCCTCGGGCCAACACCAGCATGTCCGCCCTCATCGCCCACTTTCTCGCTTGAAGCTGCCCACAGCCGAGGCCCTGACACGACCCCACTCCGAGCCAAACACCGCACAGCCGCGCGTCATGCTGTCCTTAACTCGACACGGGTACCCCAGCCTGCTGCAGCGACGACCTATCGCACAACAACCCCGCCATCGACAACAGCTAGATTTGTCGAGCTTTCACGCGCGTGGCATGGACATGAAGACAACCACGTGGAGATCTGGGAGGGCTCAACGACGCTTCAGACGCACCACAAGAGCTGGCATCGTGCGAGGCCAAAAAAGCAAAAGCAGTCGCCCACCGTGGGGCTCGAACCCACGACCACAAGAATTAAGAGTCTTGCGCTCTACCGACTGAGCTAGACGGGCTTCATATTCAATCTCAACCCAAAAACATACAAAATCAAACTACCCAACGCACTCGCTACCAACCACGCTTCGCAACAATCACACACAAGACACACCAGCATCGCCACGCTCTCCAGCCGCCCGTACAATCGCCGACCGTAGCTCTCTTTTCTGGTGGTCGTGGCCGACCCACCTCCCCGGCCCTCGGGCCAACACCAGCATGTCCGCCCTCATCGCCCACTTTCTCGCTTGAAGCTGCCCACAGCCGAGGCCTGACACGACCCCACTCCGAGCCACACCGCACAGCCGTGCGTTATGCTGTCCTTACTCGACACGGGTACCCCAGCCGCTGCAGCGGACCGACCTATCGCACCAACACCCGCCATCGACAACAGCTAGATTTGTCGAGCTTTCACGCGCGTGGCATGGACATGAAGACACACGTGGAGATCTGGGAGGGCTCAACGACGCTTCAGACGCACCACAAGAGCTGGCATGCGTGCGAGGCCAAAAAGGCAAAAGCAGTCGCCCACCGTGGGGCTCGAACCCACGACCACAAGATTTAAGAGTCTTGCGCTCTACCGACTGAGCTAGACGGGCTTCATATTCAATCTCAACCCAAAAACATACAAAATCAAACTACCCAACGCACTCGCTACCAACCACGCTTCGCAACAATCACACACAAGACACACCAGCATCGCCACGCTCTCCAGCCGCCCGTACAATCGCCGACCGTAGCTCTCTTTTCTGGTGGTCGTGGCCGACCCACCTCCCCGGCCCTCGGGCCACACCAGCATGTCCGCCCTCATCGCCCACTTTCTCGCTTGAAGCTGCCCACAGCCGAGGCTGACACGACCCCACTCCGAGCCAACACCGCACAGCCGTGCGTCATGCTGTCCTTACTCGACACACGGGTACCCCAGCCTGCTTGCAGCGACCGACCTATCGCACAACACCCGCCATCGACAACAGCTAGATTTGTCGAGCTTTCACGCGCGTGGCATGGACATGAAGACACACGTGGAGATCTGGGAGGGCTCAACGACGCTTCAGACGCACCACAAAAGCTGGCATGCGTGCGAGGCCAAAAAAGGCAAAAGCAGTCGCCCACCGTGGGGCTCGAACCCACGACCACAAGATTAAGAGTCTTGCGCTCTACCGACTGAGCTAGACGGGCTTTCATATTCAATCTCAACCCAAAAACATACAAAAATCAAACTACCCAACGCACTCGCTACCAACCACGCTTCGCAACAATCACACACAAGACACACCAGCATCGCCACGCTCTCCAGCCGCCCGTACAATCGCCGACCGTAGCTCTCTTTTCTGGTGGTCGTGGCCGACCCACCTCCCCGGCCCTCGGGCCAACACCAGCATGTCCGCCCTCATCGCCCACTTTCTCGCTTGAAGCTGCCCACAGCCGAGGCCTGACACGACCCCACTCCGAGCCAACACCGCACAGCCGCGCGTCATGCTGTCCTTACTCGACACGGGTACCCCAGCCTGCTGCAGCGACCGACCTATCGCACAACACCCGCCATCGACAACAGCTAGATTTGTCGAGCTTTCACGCGCGTGGCATGGACATGAAGACACACGTGGAGATCTGGGAGGGCTCAACGACGCTTCAGACGCACCACAAGAGCTGGCATGCGTGCGAGGCCAAAAAGGCAAAAGCAGTCGCCCACCGTGGGGCTCGAACCCACGACCACAAGATTAAGAGTCTTGCGCTCTACCGACTGAGCTAGACGGGCTTCATATTCAATCTCAACCCAAAAACATACAAAATCAAACTACCCAACGCACTCGCTACCAACCACGCTTCGCAACAATCACACACAAGACACACCAGCATCGCCACGCTCTCCAGCCGCCCGTACAATCGCCGACCGTAGCTCTCTTTTCTGGTGGTCGTGGCCGACCCACCTCCCCGGCCCTCGGGCCAACACCAGCATGTCCGCCCTCATCGCCCACTTTCTCGCTTGAAGCTGCCCACAGCCGAGGCCTGACACGACCCCACTCCGAGCCAACACCGCACAGCCGTGCGTCATGCTGTCCTTACTCGACACGGGTACCCCAGCCTGCTGCAGCGACCGACCTATCGCACAACACCCGCCATCGACAACAGCTAGATTTGTCGAGCTTTCACGCGCGTGGCATGGACATGAAGACACACACGTGGAGATCTGGGAGGGCTCAACGACGCTTCAGACGCACCACAAAAAGCTGGCATGCGTGCGAGGCCAAAAAGGCAAAAGCAGTCGCCCACCGTGGGGCTCGAACCCACGACCACAAGATTAAGAGAGTCTTGCGCTCTACCGACTGAGCTAGACGGGCTTCATATTCAATCTCAACCCAAAAACATACAAAATCAAACTACCCAACGCACTCGCTACCAACCACGCTTCGCAACAATCACACACAAGACACACCAGCATCGCCACGCTCTCCAGCCGCCCGTACAATCGCCGACCGTAGCTCTCTTTTCTGGTGGTCGTGGCCGACCCACCTCCCCGGCCCTCGGGCCAACACCAGCATGTCCGCCCTCATCGCCCACTTTCTCGCTTGAAGCTGCCCACAGCCGAGGCCTGACACGACCCCACTCCGAGCCAACACCGCACAGCCGTGCGTCATGCTGTCCTTACTCGACACGGGTACCCCAGCCTGCTGCAGCGACCGACCTATCGCACAACACCCGCCATCGACAACAGCTAGATTTGTCGAGCTTTCACGCGCGTGGCATGGACATGAAGACACACGTGGAGATCTGGGAGGGCTCAACGACGCTTCAGACGCACCACAAGAGCTGGCATGCGTGCGAGGCCAAAAAGGCAAAAGCAGTCGCCCACCGTGGGGCTCGAACCCACGACCACAAGATTAAGAGTCTTGCGCTCTACCGACTGAGCTAGACGGGCTTCATATTCAATCTCAACCCAAAAACATACAAAATCAAACTACCCAACGCACTCGCTACCAACCACGCTTCGCAAACAATCACACACAAGACACACCAGCATCGCCACGCTCTCCAGCCGCCCGTACAATCGCCGACCGTAGCTCTCTTTTCTGGTGGTCGTGGCCGACCCACCTCCCCGGCCCTCGGGCCAACACCAGCATGTCCGCCCTCATCGCCCACTTTCTCGCTTGAAGCTGCCCACAGCCGAGGCCTGACACGACCCCACTCCGAGCCAACCACCGCACAGCGTGCGTCATGCTGTCCTTACTCGCACGGGTACCCCAGCCTGCTGCAGCGACCGACCTATCGCACAACACCCGCCATCGACAACAGCTAGATTTGTCGAGCTTTCACGCGCGTGGCATGGACATGAAGACACACAGTGGAGATCTGGGAGGGCTCAACGACGCTTCAGACGCACCACAAAGAGCTGGGCATGCGTGCGAGGCCAAAAGGCAAAAGCAGTCGCCCACCGTGGGGCTCGAACCCACGACCACAAGATTAAGAGTCTTGCGCTCTACCGACTGAGCTAGACGGGCTTCATATTCAATCTCAACCCAAAAACATACAAAATCAAACTACCCAACGCACTCGCTACCAACCACGCTTCGCAACAATCACACACAAGACACACCAGCATCGCCACGCTCTCCAGCCGCCCGTACAATCGCCGACCGTAGCTCTCTTTTCTGGTGGTCGTGGCCGACCCACCTCCCCGGCCCTCGGGCCAACACCAGCATGTCCGCCCTCATCGCCCACTTTCTCGCTTGAAGCTGCCCACAGCCGAGGCCTGACACGACCCCACTCCGAGCCAACACCGCACAGCCGTGCGTCATGCTGTCCTTACTCGACACGGGTACCCCAGCCTGCTGCAGCGACCGACCTATCGCACAACACCCGCCATCGACAACAGCTAGATTTGTCGAGCTTTCACGCGCGTGGCATGGACATGAAGACACACGTGGAGATCTGGGAGGGCTCAACGACGCTTCAGACGCACCACAAGAGCTGGCATGCGTGCGAGGCCAAAAAGGCAAAAGCAGTCGCCCACCGTGGGGCTCGAACCCACGACCACAAGATTAAGAGTCTTGCGCTCTACCGACTGAGCTAGACGGGCTTCATATTCAATCTCAACCCAAAAACATACAAAATCAAACTACCCAACGCACTCGCTACCAACCACGCTTCGCAACAATCACACACAAGACACACCAGCATCGCCACGCTCTCCAGCCGCCCGTACAATCGCCGACCGTAGCTCTCTTTTCTGGTGGTCGTGGCCGACCCACCTCCCCGGCCCTCGGGCCAACACCAGCATGTCCGCCCTCATCGCCCACTTTCTCGCTTGAAGCTGCCCACAGCCGAGGCCTGACACGACCCCACTCCGAGCCAACACCGCACAAGCCG